>VZZY01021344.1:252062-304939 GCA_013400335.1 Eurystomus gularis | reverse complement strand
CGAGCGCCGGGGCGGGGGCGTCCGGGGCGGTGCGGCGGTTTCGCTCGGGAGCCGCCGGCCCGGCTGGGAGGGGCTCGGGGGGAGCGGGGGGGAGGAGCTGTTGAAATCGGAGCTGCTTTTTCACTGAGAAGTGCCCTTTTTTTGACAAAAATGAAGTGTTTTGAAGCGTCTTCTTGTGCTGATTTCAGTAAAACTTGACTCCAGGAAAGGAGAAGCAGATCTGAAGCAGCCCTGCAGGACAGAACTGGGAGGTGGGGGCCGGCGGGGTCCTTTCAGGGACTTTTCTGCAGCCTTGTGTGCGTAAAGCCCAGAGGTCAGGGGCCCGGATATTACCATCAGCTGAAAATGAGACGTTTTCCTTTTTTTTTTAAAAAAAAAAAAATTAAATTACTCTCAAGATGCTTGCTCTTTTTCCATTTTTGGGATGGAAAAATATTCAGAATAGCTGAATTTTGGCGAAATGGAAAGTCTGATTCCTCCTGTCCCCCCATTCTTTGTGCTAGGGTTTTGAGAATTGCCTCTAGGAAGCTCAGGAGCAGGGATGGGAGCTCAGGAGCAGGGATGCTGGGAGCTTGGCCCATCCCTCTCAGCTTGAGCTGGAGCATCACCCTGGGACTTCCTAGAGAGCGTTTGGTATCACTGGCCCAAAACTACCAGGGAGGTTAAACTTGTTAAAGACTCCTAATTGCGTAGCAGACGCAGTAAAACTCTGTCATATGAAATGTTTTATACTGTTCTCTGATGTCATTAATTTGGCAGGTTTCTCCTGTTGCCCTCTTCATTCTGAGCAAAAAGCACTCCCTGCAGGGCTGAGTTTTTTTTGCAGGCGGGGTGGTAACAGCTCTGTGACTGCCAGGGCTGTGCGTGTTGGGGATTTGCAAAAAAAGCATTGCCCAAAGAGCTCTGTTCTGTGGTTTCCAGGAATGCAAATGTGTTAGTATACATATGGCATCAGTTAGAGGTGGGGCTAGCTACTGTTTAGTGGTAAATAGGAAGTCCTGAAAAGAAAAATTACCATAAAATTATTAGGAAACAGAAAAGGAAGACTTACTGACATGGAATCATTAATGCCTCTAGCTGCTTTTGGTCAGCACTGAGGAAAACCCTGTAGGAAGTCCGTAAGACACTCTGATGCCCACGGCACATCCTGAAGGTTCTTCCTGGATCCCAGCGCCTAGTCCCAGTGAGAAGGTATGACCTCTTCCACACGGGGCTGTTGGCTTTTCTGTGTGTGGTGACAACAGCTCGCTACGGTGGATAAATTAAGATTGTTCACTTAGTTTGAAAGGAGTTATTTTCTGCCTGAGGAGCTTTTTGTGTAACGTAGTTCTGTGTTGAGGCTCCCGCTGAAGAACGTTGTTGTCCCCCTCTTTGAAGAAGGGGAAACTGAGGTGCAGAAAGGTGGCATTTCATAAGTAGGTGTCAAATTGAAACCAAGAATTAACTCCAAATCCTTTAGTTTAACTAATAGCTGTAGCAGCTTCCTGAACAAAGGTCAGCAGTAGTGTTAGGAGCAGCTTATTCCATGTCTGTGAAATATTTTGAGATCCCCTGATCGTAGGCATATTGAAAAAGGAAGCAGTATAGTCTGGTGGAAGGGAAATGGAGGAGGAGACAGGTGTTGAGGTAGTACTGCTTGTGACTGCATCACATCTCCGTGCTGAGGCTCTGGCAGCAGGTCTGTAGCCTTGGCCAGCATTGCTGTTGTACTGCGGGGTGACAGAAGAGGCAGAAAATGAGCTGCTTCGTTGGGAGAGTTCAAACCTTGGCATGCTTGAGTTGTGGACAGCTTATTGACGTGTGGGTTCAGAGTAACCTAGATCCCTGCATGCATATGGAAGTGATATCTGATGCTGGGGACTCTGCGGTTTTGCTGGCAATGTCATAATGTGAGGTGGTGCTGAGCAGTGAAAGGCAAATTTAACCGTGACAGGAGATGCGGGTTCCTGACTTCAAGTGTAAGACAGGAAGAGGTTTTTGGATAAGGTAATGGACTTGACTGTGTTTAGAGTCTTTAAACTGAGATACCTTCTTTACAATATATACTTTTAATTCAGCATCTTGGAGAATTCCTAAGGAGTGAAGATGTAGGGCTCTCTTTGGCCTTGTAATTTGTGGATCTACTTATTCCCCCACATCAAGAGCTCTAGAAAGGTGGAGTTGTTTTGCAGTGTCCTAAATGTGCTTGTAGTACTTGTTCATTTGGTTAAGACAATGCCTCACTTGGCTGGAGTGCTTCAGGGCTGCCGGCAGTCACTGCATTGTGTCCAGGAAGGGTATTTCCTCTCATGGCGTAATTAGCCAGATAAATTTAGTTTTTGCCTTCCTCTGAAGCATTAGAATGAGGCACAGTCGAGGAACTGAGCATGCCAGGAAGGAGGAGGTCTGGGGGCACTGGGGGGAGAGGAGGCTGCACTCTTTCCTGGGGAAAAAAGAAACAAATATATTTTTGCAGTCATCATGTGCTTTGATGGCAAGTCTTATTTGTATCCTCAGAATCACAGAGTCTGGGGCCAGACTTTGTAGGTTTTTTTCTTTCCTCTGCGGCATGGGATTGATCACTAAGGGTCATCTGTGTGAAACTCGTCTAACAGTCCTATGCCAGTTTTGGAGCTGCCGTGCTGGCTGTGGCCTGATTTCTTGTGCTGCTTGTTCATGGTATGCAAATCTAAGCTCCTTAGACTAAAGGACTTCAATCTTTATCCAAGTTACTAAGCTCTATTGCAAGAAACTGCATGAAATTGTAATAAACTGTGATATGCAGGAGGTTTGGCTAAATTTGAGGCAAAGAGTCCTTTCTGTTCTTGAACTTTCTGACAGCAGAAGTTTTTCCTCATGAGAGATGAAGGGGAAGTGTCCTGAAAAAGCTCCTAAAAAAGAGAATCCTAATGTACGGAGGAGGCTTAAAGGGTAGTGGCATGGAGACTTGCTTGTTCAGATGGTGAAATCATAGGAGTAATGGGAAATTTTATTGTTGCCAATTGTACCTTTGGATTCTTTGTTTCTGGATTGCCTTTAATAAGTGCCGTGTTTAAGAAAATGAAATTAAGTTGTTGAGGTGTTTTGTTTTGTTTCTTTTTTTCAGTCTCAGGCAGCCTGCTATTACATGGTAAGACAAGAGAGGTAACAACATGACTAATTAAAGGGCAGCAGTGCTTCGTGCCCTAGGGCTAATTATTCTTTAGAAAATGGGTCAATTACTTAGAGAAATTGTTTGCCAGCAGGAGGCCGGAAAAGCCTCTGTTCCCACTTCTCACCTTTCTTTTGTGGGAAGCACTGCCCACCTCCATGGGCAGTAGCAATGCCTTGGTAAGCTTTCAGGTCTCAGAACCATGCTCTGCAGATGGGGAAATGGCACCTGAGCAAACTTAGGTGTGATCTCTTCTGTCCAGTGTGTTCTTGTATAGCTGCAAATGGAGCGGTGTCCAGCAGAGCTGTTCCCGGGTTGGATCTAGAGTGAAAGACATGATGAAGCTGAACAATACAGGTGGAAGTTCTCTTTTGAAATAAAATCTGCCTGTTGCAAATGGTGAAGTTGGTATTTTTCCTTACTTCTGAAAGAAGATTGATCATGTAGGTAGCTAATGTTTTCCCACAGAAAAGGTATTATCTGCTTGTGGCTTGCTGGGTATGGGTTTGTAAATAATCCCCGTTAACTTCTCAGATCTGGGCCCTCTGTATATTTTAGTGTTCTCTGGTTTCCCCTGCCCGCGTTGCTTGCTCTTAGCTCTGCAGGTGCGGTACTGACTGGGCAGGGGAGCAGAGGGCTGGTTTGCCTTGTACATCAGAAATAAATTCTGCTTTTCACATTTCTGTGAGGCAGGAGCATCCAGATGGTGTCTGAGCTCCTAGGTAAGGTGGTTGTTCAGGCAACCAGAAAGAGTCCTGAAAGCAAGCCAGACTGGGCAAAGGCTTTGGCTCCACAGGAGCAGATTACCAACATCTGTGCCAATTGGGAACAACGTGCTCTTTCTGGTTAGTCAGAGTGCTGCATTCCTGGTCGTAAATGATACACCCAATAATGTCTAGTGCAAGCCAGAGCCTAGGCACCTCGCAGCCCAGCTAAAACAAGTATAAAAGAGATGTATGTGCAGGTGTGCACTGCTCTTTAACATGTCCTTAGAGGCTAAATAAAGGCTAGATTGCTTTAGAGATTTGTTTGTAGGCGCGTCTGAATGAGAATGCCCATCGGTTACTAGTTCAGAGGTGTCTAATAAAAGAGAGAAGTGTTTTATGTTACCCTTTCTTTTGTTCTGAATTTTTATTAGTGTCAGTGCATGAGAGTTCACCACAACCTTATTTCAAAACTCCCCCGCCCTCACAGGCTTCTGTCAAAGCTGGATTAAATGACTGAGGGAATCTTCCCTACCACAAATGCTGTCTTGCTTTCATTGCATAAGGTCCAAGCATTAGTAGTCATTAGATAAGTGTTGATAGCATGGAGTGGTGAAGCTGCTGCTTGACTCCTTCCTTGCTGGATCTTTGCTCTCAGGTGTGCCATATATTGAAGGTAGCTTATATGAAGGACTTGTGTGGAGCACCTTTTTATCCTGTTCTCCCTGACTCTGCTGGGAGCATGAAGGAGACGATGAAGTATTTCTGAAGGGGGAGGTTCTCTCTTTAGCTTGGGGAGCTGTGCTGTAGTGCTGTGTGTACTGCTAAATGCCTTCTGGGGATGGGGAGTTTCTTTTGGTTTGAGTTTTTTCACCCAGAATACTTGCACAGAAGGTGGTCAAACTCATTCAGCTCCACCAGGGTAAAATCTGGGCTGAGAAATTGTGGCTGGGGCTATGTCAGAGCTCTAGGTAGAGTAGCTCCTTGCAACTTGCGCTAGAGAGTGCCTGATGATAGTGGTTTATTTGGCCATTTCCTCTCCTGCTAAGCAACCTAAAAGCAAGCTGGGCTTGCTAAACCCACAGGACGCTTTGGCCTGTGTATTTTCGTTTTATTTTGTGTCAGTGGAGGTTTATGGTAAGGGAGCTTCCAGTAAGTTCTAGAGGGAAAAGGGTTATTTCTCTTTGTGATTCCTGGTGTTTTCAAGATGTGTATATAGCTTCTGCTAGTGGCACGACAGATACCATGTGATTTGGTTTATTTTGATCCAGCAGTCCTTTCTAAGGCAGATCTTGCAATTAAGCTTTTAATTGGAAGTGGACTTGCACAAGAGCCACAGGATGTAGGGGACAGTTTATGAAAATGCTTGAATGTCTACTAAGAAGAGAGGAGCTGCTGTGAAGGTAATGTAATGATTCCTTAGCAATATAGAGCTTGGCAGTTGTTGCTTTTGGTTTTCTTTTGCTGCTTTAATACTTTACCATGGAGATGAGATACTGAGCTTCCAACACAGCAGCTTCAGTCACTTGAGCTGACAGAGGCTAGCATGGTGTTGGAAGCACCCTGGGCCATTCCCATCCTGTGCAAAGGTAGACTCAGGTGCAAATATAAAGTAGGCAGTTTGTTATGTTATGCTATATTGTATTATATTAACATGTAACCTGTGGATGTGCAAAAAGTTGACTTCTAGGATCCAAATCAGTATTTTTATCCTTTTGGAAACAATGCCTCAGTTTGGTGTTTGTATTATGAGGTACCACCCACCATAAAGGCAACTGAACACTTAATTCTTTGATTAGAGTGTAATTAGTTTTTAAAAGATGAGATCAATAAGTAGAGCATGTTGATTTTTAAAAATGTCATGTATGCCTGTGTTCTGATTCACCTCTGATTTTCACAGCATGAGCTCCAAGAGCTGCGATAATGCTGAGTACTCCAAGTTGGGGTACGCTACCTTGCGTGGAGGGAGTAGCTTTTTTGTTTTCTTTTTTTTTTTTTCTCAGCTACATATCAGGCATGTAAGACAGGGAATTGTCACATTCTGATGGGAGAAATGTAGTTTTCTTGGTTTGAGAAACAAGGGCTGGACAATGTCATGACAATGATTAAAATTTGCTACGCTTTGGACCAGGGCTTAGCGATGTTTAGAGTACTAAAAAGCTGTAAGTGCTAACACCAGCGCTTCCACCGCATCTTTCATCTGAGAACCTCTCTATTCTTAATGAATTTTCAGTGTGTCTCTGTGAGGCCAATATTATTAGTGTCATTTTGCAGACAAGTAGATAAAATAAAATGCTTGTATAAGCACATTCAGCAAGCCAGAAAAAAACAGGAATAAAATTCAGGAATACTAATGTTGCAACCTGTTTTTGAGCTACTATCTTGTACTTTTTCTCTTGCCAGAAAAGAGACTGAAGTAATTAATTTTGGTAGCTTTTTTCCCTCCTTTATTTATTTTTTTTTTTAGCTCCTCATTGGGTTAGGCAGCATAAAAGTGAGACATTATTATGCAACATATCTAAGTGTGCATGTGATACGTGAAATAATGGTAATCAGATAAGTTGCTAGGCAACAGTATCCTGCCTTCAATTACCAAAAAGCCAGTGAGTTTGCTTTCATGGTGTAACATGTGTTCTGTACTTCTTCCTAAAGCAAGTGTAGGCGGAGTTCTGTGAGAGTTGCTCCTTTTTAACTTGCCTTCTGCTTAACGTGCCATATTGTGAGGTCAGTTTGACCCCGCTTTTAGGGAAGAGCATCCACAGAACCTGAAATCAACAGAAAAAAGTGTTAGATGAGCTTTTAAAGATAATGGAGTGTATATAAGTGCATAGAAGTAAATAACCATTCCCTCCCATCTGGTCTGTGGGTCTTTGATGGTTCAACCACTTACGGAAGGTAGTCCATACCTCATCCTTGGAACCATGAAAAATAAGAAAATGTGTGAGAGATTTGTGTGAAAAGGTAGATGGCAGGGATATGTGGCAAGTGGTGAGAAGTCTTAAAACACTCACAGTGGCCCATTGGCCCAAAAATGTTGAGTGCTGGGGTGAAGCCTGAAAACCTGAATGTAAACCCAGCTGGTTCATTTTCATTGCCTTAGCAGGGGCAGAATGGGAGGAACATGAGTATACACAGAGGAAAGACCTAAGTGGAAGTCTAACAATGTAAGACGGATCTAGCAGCACGAGGGAATTTGAGGATGTGTTTGTTTGAAACTCGAGTTTCATTTCTTTTTTCTCTAAGACAGTTTGCAGGATAACAACACCACAAAATAAAGACTCTTGGCAATTATTCTAAATGTGTTTCTGCCTTTGTCAATAAATAGCCACAGAAGCATTTGCAGATACTGTAGTTGTGTGGGGGTGTGGGCATCTGCCCAAGCCTCTTCAGCTATTGGGTGGCAGTGTGGCATTTAGAAGAAATCTGAAACTCTGGAGGTCTAATGTGCCTCTCAAGACTTTGCCAGAAGTTTACAGTAGAGGTAGAGGACCCACCAGAGGCATCTGGGAAAGGATGCACCTAAACTTGGAAATCACCGAGTTTTCCTGGGGTAACTGCAAGTTGTTGCTTTACAGAATTGTTTTTCCAATGATTTTGTTGTTGTTCCAGAAGAGAGGCGTTTCCTTTTCAGGAGGTGAGGTCTGTGTAGCAGTGGATGCTCTAGGTATCTCTCTGAGGTAATTCAGTTCCTTTGGGAAGGAAGTTCAGCCAAACCTACCATGTTTTATGCACTGTCTATCAGTCTAGGTTCAGAGGTATTCAGATCCCAGCTAGTCTGTGTGCAGGTTCGAGTCCTCATCAAAAGATGTGTTGGGACTTCAGTTGACAGTGAAATCTGCATCACCCTGGGTGTAAGTCCTGCCAGAGCAGGGTGAGTTTCTGAGAAGACTGATGGTCACTTTTTCTTTCCAAATTTGGCATTTTCTTCCCAGGAGAATCCCAGGTATGTTGTGGAGTAGTGTTGTGACTTAGTTTCTGTTAGACAGTTTATCACAGAGTAGTTGCATGGACCTGAGCTTGCTTTTTTAGAGCACTTTGGAAATAATGAAGAAGTGTAAATAGTAAAATAGACAGTTGAAGGAACGCACAAGTGACCACTTCCCGATAAGGAATTTGCTTTACTTTTTGTTTTCATGTTCTTTGTCTTCTCATTTGATGAGCACTACTGCTAAATTACGATAGCGTGCAGTCCCTAACCTGCTGACACCAGCAGTGTTGATGTCTGTATCAGAAGAACAGTCAGAGCATGGGCAAGTGCTGTTTTAGGAAGACTGTGTCTGGCCTAGCAGTGGATTTTAGATTTTAACTATTTCTGTATATGCAATTGAGCGGTCAGACCACTGTTGTTGTTTTTTTCTGTTTGTTTTTCCCCTACTTACAAACACTACCTGTTTTTAACCATTAGTATTTCGACACAGAAAGTTCATTTATATACAAAAGAAAAAACAAGTCCCATTTTCTGAACATCTTAAGCGTTGTATTAATCATGTGAGCTTTAAGGTTGAACCTTTATTACAGCTGTACCTCTCTGCTCAGGTGTGCTATGACATAGTCTTTGCTAATCAAGAGTTTCTTCAATGACTGTTTTCTTTCGAAGTGTAGGTACACATGTAGCTAAAGGCATGGTTTCTCCAGCACTTTGAGTTCACTGAAATAAAGGTTTTGTGAAAAAGGAACTTATTCTTGCCGGACGGTGACCTGTGAGCCAGATACGGGAGGTGGTGCCACTGAGAACTCACAAGCATTGGGGTAGCATGGCGCTAGCGTTCAGATGGCTGATGAATTCTTTGCTCTGGCTCCCGGTGAAGCCCAATGGGTGACCTGAGTGCTGGTGCCAGGGAAGGGGCTGATTTGGGTGGGATGGCATTGTCGTAAAGTTAGGTTGGCTTCCAGCCAACCTGGTGTTCATGTTGTAATGTTCATATTTCTGCACTGAAGGAGCTGGGAGTGTGTTGCAGTTGCTTATTTTGTTCCTCACCTTTTTACAAATCAAATTATAGACAAATGGATCTGACTACGTAAAAAATCTTCTCAGTGTTCCTGTGATTCTAGGGAAACACTTTAAAAAATTTTGTTTACATGTGTCTGATAAATAGTTCAGTAGAAACCTATATCCAGCTGTGACAAAATCCACATGAAAACAGAATATGTGCAAATAATTTTTAGGAACATCAGTTTTTAGAACAATTTGTACCAGAGCTAGCTACCAACCAAGTTCTTCCCCAATTTGATATACAAATACCTAGCTGTTACAGTAGCAACTAGTTCTCATGATAAGAGAGACTACAAAGTAGGTGCAAGCCTCCGTGCATGGGCAGGAGGTGCTAAATGTGTCTCTATAATACCCATGTTACATTGATTTAATTAGTGGTTTTATGCTGTTCATCGCTCCGTTAATCTTGGTGGGAAGGTTTTGTTGGGGGAAGGATTAGTTATCTAATCTGCATTTTTAATTGGAGTATTTTGTGGTGTGGTGTTATCTAAATAAAAACAGTGTATGTTTTTTAAAATTCATTTTAAGGAAGATGTTTCTCTTGAATTCCTTTTGGACTTTGGTGCTCAGAAACTCTTGAGATTTCCTAGAATAATGTGAAGCTCCCCTTCGTTACAGTCTGACACATAAATGTCCTTCCTCAAACTTTTTAACATGCAATTAATCCAGAAAATGCTATGTCTAGACAAGCCCTCGGAGAGTAAGATCTGTGAGGCTGGTGCGAGTACAATGTTAGATACTTGTGTGTTGGAGCTGGCACCTCGAGGTGTGACTCCTGTGAAAACAGGGAGTGTGGCACCCTAAATGGCAGCTACTCGTTGAGAAGGAGAGGTACAGCCCCAGCTCACGGGCTCTGCTTGCTTGAGTCCTGCAGCTCTGCTGCCCAAGCCCACCACGGAGGTGAAAGACAGTCAGGTCACTGGAGCAGGGGGAAGAGGCAGCGCTGGTGTTTCCAGGAACAGGCTGGGGTGGTGGGTGGGTGGCAGTGGCAAGGGCCTACTTACATGAAGGCTGTCCCGGAGTGGGGAGGGGAGAAGAAGAAAAATGTGATGATTGGAGAAGTGAGGAGAAGAGGAGGTGAGGGAGATGGGAGGCAATGTTAGCAGAGGGGGGATGGGGATGCAAAGGAGTCAGCAGTGAGGCTTACTTCAAAAATTGATGAATTGGCTGGGAAGATGGAGATAAAGCGCCTTCTGGTAGACCCTTCAAGGGTTAACCAAGACCTTGGCTGAGATGGTAGCAGTGAGGAACCTTTGGTCACTGGCTCCAGTGAAGTTGCTCTGTGTGTTTGCTGTGGCTGGGATCCAGAAGGACAGTGGAGAGTTGGAAGGCTCAGCCTTATCAGAGGAGAGGCAGCTGACAGAGAGCCGCCCTGCATAAGGGGCAGGTACAGGTGCCTGCCTGGGGCTCTGAAGAAGTCAGGTCTTCCAGGGCCCAATGTGCTGGAGCTAAGCTACCCATACACACAGCTCTTTCAGTGTTCAAAGCCTCTCTTGCACTGCGCTTCATTAAGATTAAACTGTACTTCTTTGGTTTAGGAAGGCTGTCTGGTTGGTGTATTAGCTGTTGGTCACACGCACCTGGTCCAAAAACAGCTGGCGTCTGAAACAGCTCGGACTTGCTGGAGGGAACCTTGTTGACCTGCGGATGCTGTGAACCAGGAGCTGACCAAAAAGTGGGAGAGCTCCAGACTTCCACCCTGGAAGAGGTAAGGGCTGGAGGGTAAAACTGGTGGGAGTGCATTTGTAGACCAGAAAACCAGACCAGTTCTCTGAGTAAAGAGCTGACTGCATTATAGATGGGACCTTTGGGATTGAAATATGTAAAATACATAAAGGATTGTCAAGATGTGAAGTTACATCCATTGGTTTACACCACAAGTTGCGTTCTGAAAGTTTAAGATCGCCATTTGCACACCTTGGCCTTGACTTCTGTCTCCTTTGAGTCACATCATTCTGATTACTCATAATTTATATTGCCAAACTTATTCCAGCGTTATTGGCTCTTTAAAACCTCACACTCGGCCTTAGGCAGTTAAAACAATCAGGACAGTGGAGCAGTGTCTCTGAGCTAAACCAGAGCAGTAGGTAAAGAGCAGAGGATTGCTCGCTCTCTGATGGTAAAAGCACAGGTGGGAGTTGGATGATGAGGAATCTATTCCTGGCCCTGACAAGCAGTGCAGTCTCTGCACCTGATTCACCAGTGTGTTACTCCACTAATCTTTGTAGGCTCATCCTGCCACTCTCCTGTATCTGCGGCAGTCCGTTACGCTTGCACAGAGTGGGTGTAAAATGCTATCAGATTGGAAGGGTGATTTTTATCCTGGAGCAAAATTTTATATTGATCCTTGTAGATGGGCCAGACACTGTGGGATCAGAATGACAATCTCCAGACCTTGGAGCATTTCCAGAGCGCTCTGTGTGTCTGCATCATGTGATGGGGTGCCCTAGAAGGGGGTTAGGTGCAGATGCTCTGATACAGCTTGCAGCAGTTCAGGCTGCAGTATTGTTTTCCCTCTTGTGGATAAGGTTTCATGGATAGGTCATGCACAGGACTACCTCTAACTGGGAACTTGCTTTGAATATGTAGGTGCTACCTATCTAAAATTCAGATTCATGCAGCACCTTCCTCCCTCAGCCTGGCCTGTCTCAAGGGTCTCTTTACCTTCTCTTAGTGGTAGTGCCCAAGAGATCCTATGCTAGGGTATTCTCTTGTCCCACTCTTGTAGGTATTGTTGCTCTGGTAGACCTCTGTCCCTTTCTGAGACTGGGGAGCAGATCCGGTCAGCTGCTGAAGGAAAAAGCAGTAATCTTAATTGTGGCAATGCTAATGGTGTGGATAAGGAGAGTTGGCTGCTGCCCCAAGTTCTGACTGTGATCTTGCTGCCTGTTATGTAGCTGAATACAGGGCTCTAGTTGGTCAAAAAGTCATCTACTGAGCGGGTAAGTCCAGAACAGTGCTACAAGGTCATGACAAAGCAAGTCTTAGCAGCTTCCCAGGAAGGCTGCTGGTGATGGACTAAGCCTTGGAATGAGTCCACCTGTTTTCTCAATGATGCAACCCTGAGCACTTCTGAAGAAAGTGGTGTCTGGCAAGTGCTCTGGTATATGGTGATGTTGCTGTGAGTAGAGCAAATTCTGCGTATCGCCTGCCCTCAAGAACCATCAGAGGAAGTGCAGACGTCTCCTATTACAGTTAAAACAAAAACTGAGCACTGTATGGGCATAAGAAAACATAGATCCATTGGCAGCAGAACAAGACGATGAATTATTCATTCCTCCAATGCCTCCTGTATGTTCCATCCACTCAGGCTGTTCAGAATGCCGTCTGCTGGAGGTGCAGACAGATCTGCTTCTGAAGCCACGGGGACATGACCCCTGCAGACTGTGAGCACCGCTCTGCTCAGCTTGTCCTCCATGAAACTGGCTTGTGCATTGTTATGACATCCTTCAGGACACAGAAGTAACCTTTGATCATTCTGTGGGCTGTTGGTAGGAACTCTTGTAACACCAATGAAACTGGAACCTGGCTGGTAATGCCAGCCTGGAATTGGCTCAGAGGTGAGGGCCATGAGTTAAGACCAAGATGGAAGCACTGACTGCTCTGGCCCGTTTTGCAAAAGGGAGGTGGAGACAGCATCTTTTGTGTAGTATTGCTGTGTTTTTTTGTAAAAGAACTTACGTCTGTTTGTTCCTAGCTCGAAATGTCTTGCTGAGAAGCCAAAGTGTCATCTGCTTAAGGTTCCCTGAGCACAGGCAAGACTCTTCTATCCATGCCGGGTGCTTTAGTGGGGAGGAGTGTATTTAAATGGCTGCTTGGGAGCATCTGTGAAATACATAGCTTTTTTGTCAACACATGTACTAGTGGGCTTTTTTCAGTGTAATGATTGTCAGTTGGCAGCTGAAGTTGAGAGGCACTGAGGAGCTGCAGAGACTAAATTCTCCTCTGATTATTCCATGAACTGCTCTGAGCTTGAGTAGGAGGTGCCCAGTGTGAGAGAAGGTGTTGCCTAAGGTTCATTCAGAGCATAAAATGCACATACTTAGATGCAGAGGGGTTTTTACTTTTTTTTTTTTTCCTCCCCATTTTCCTTCTGTATCTTCTAGAGTTGCTCTTGGCTTTTGCTGAGAGATACTCAGATTTTTAGCATGGGAAAAACTACCTCTAACTGGCAACTGCTGTGGAAATTATGGGCTTCTTAAAGCAAAAGTTTAACCCATGTATTTACAGCTGTCTTGTAATGCCCCCTACCCCACTTTGAAAGCACTTCAAATGTTCCTGAAGAGCTTTGAGGAAAGGAAGTGAATGATACCTTAGTTAGAACAAGACACTCTTAACTTGTGTCCAGAACAGTTTTCAGCTCCTCATTATGCCAGCTAGCTGGATTTGCCCTAGAGTGAGCTACCTTTGGAGTTGTCCTAGTCCAGAAGCTGAGGGAAGCTGTGGACACTAAGATAAAATCACAGACTGCATTTGAAGAGTCCCTACTGAAAGAAGCAGTGGAGACATCCTGAGGGGAAGACTGCCCAGCCGAGTTGAGAAGTGGGGTAGGTTTCATAAAGAGGCCTCTCAAAGTAGAAAAGGTTGAAAGGTTTGGTCCTGAAGCAGGTAAAATGTGTTTGTCCCCCTGTGGTCTTGACAGAAGTGAGAAAACGTTAAACAGGAAAAATCCTTTACTTTCTTTTTTAATTTGTGAAACAAGTAGACAAACAGAGCAGGTGATGGATTTATGGTTTCCATAGTGATGTAGCTGTGGAAGCTTTTGTACGGCTAAGCTTCATCCTCAACTGCAATCACACTTGAAGGCTATGAGTATTCAGCTTTCCTGCCAGGGAAATGGAAATATACATGAGACACAGAAATGGCTGAAAATGCAACTGCATGTTTATGATGTTTGCTACGGTACCTGAATATATGGATGTTGGAGAACTCGGCTCCGTCATGGTTTCTTTCTTCTTTAGCTGTTGTCCTGCGCTGAAACAGTGCATCAAACCACAGCTCCTTCTGCATGAGGCTGTGATATGTTGACCTATATCCTTTGCTTTCTCCTCTCTACATACACGCACATCCCACAACAGTGATGCCTGTGACTCTCTGCTCACCCACGCTGATTTCAAACATGCACTGATCAAGAAACGTATGCGTAACTCTTGCCGGGCATGCTGACTTAGACGTGTACTTCATGCTGTCCATAGCCATCACCTTGCTTGTTACTGTGGGCCACAGAAATGGGCAGCATGTGACATGAAATAATGGATTATTTTAATGGGCATTTGGGGAGTGACGTAATAGTCAAAACATATGACCTCCAGGGAATTTTCACGTATGGAGAGAGCTGTTTGTGACTCTGAATGGTTGAATTTGAGAGCCTTTAAATCTGGCTTTCAAAAGAAGTTGTGAGTGTGGAATTTTTCAGTATCTCAGCTGATGGATTATCAGTGGGTCATAGAGGTAGAGGAGGGAAAATGCTTAATGTGAATGCTGGATGCACTCATCAGACAGGCACGTACCAGTCCTGCACACCCACTTCCATAGCCCAGTCTCTGTGAGTCAGGGGCGTTTGTGCTCCTCTTCTTCCTTTTGGCTTGTACCACTGCTGGATGCTTCTCTTGCTGTCTCCCTCAACAAGCCTCTCTTACTTTCAGCATTTGTTTTGCTTGTCTGGTGGATGTAATGGATCTTCTGTTCCCTTTACAGAAAGGAATGTTAATTATTTTCAGAAGGCTGATTAGGTTGCTAATGAGAAGCTCTACTACAGTAATATTTCCTTTACTCTTAAGTGCTGTACAGAGAAGCTTATTGAATATGCTGTTAAATACAAATTCATGTATCTGGCTTAGAGATGCACCTTCAGACTCCCTGAAAGAAATGCTTTGGTAAACTTGGGAATCCATGTGACACAGATGACTGAGCAAATGGGACTGGTGCTGGGAGCTCCCGGTCATGCAGGCTTTTTGACTCCGTCCTGATGCTTCTGCAATGACTGCCATGGTTGCTGCCTGTATTCCGGTTTTGCTTGATGGCTTTTGGCAGTATCAGTAACCAATTGTGCTACCTGCCAAACTAATCTATAGTTAGACGCATCCCTCACACCAAATAGTTCAGTCTAATTAGCCAGATGGCAGCCAGGGGCACAGAGAGGCGGAGTGACTCATCCCAGGTCATGTCAAACCTGGGAATAAAGCAGAGGTTTTGTCAGTCCTGTGTTAGTGCTCGGCACTATTTCGCCCCCTGTGCCTCTCTTAGGGCCAGCATAGCTCACTGCAAAACTTACATCAGTTTGCATGTTGCTTCATGAGGCAGCACAGCTGCTCAACAACCCCATTCATGTGTCCACCTTGGCACTGACTTACGAAGGTCCTTTCGCTTCTCCATCTGAGTCCTGGCTGCTAGTTGCTTCTCTCCGTTTCTTCACCCTTTGTTGTAGAAATCAGAACACCTTTTAGAATTGCTCTGGGCTACTGTCTTCTAGGTGCTATTTTAGTTTTAGTACTCCCAGGATAAGAGGTATTGGGGTGGATCTCCAGCATTCCCTGTTTTTTGAATGCTGAGCTGTCATGCAGATCTGAAAAAGAGCTTCACTTTTTGGCAACATCCTCTGGTGTCCAGTCCAATTCCTGAGTCTGCTCTTAGCAAGACTCTTGGAATTCTTTACACACCATAGCTCTGCCAGGGAAGGTGGTGAGGGAAGGCAGGCTGCTGAATGGGAGCCACTTCAGGCATCACAAGATGCTCCCTGTGCTTATTTATATACTGATCATCACAGACCCAGCGGAGAGGGCAGGAAGGTCTGCCAGTGCTGTGGATGCAGTACAAAACTTCATACGTTGTACTGTGCTGTCAAAGTCACTTAAGTGCAGGTCACTCTGAAGAGTGACTTAGGGGTAAGAAATACCCAAGAAAGCCACTATCAGCATGAGATAGCAAAAGTCACCCTCCAGTTCTTTGCAGGAACAGATGTGCACTGCTAGAACAACATGTTTCTGTGCTCCACAAGTGCACAACTGCCTTAGCTGAGGCCCGTTCATTTAAAAGTTAACTGAAATGGTACATATGCAAAGTTAACTTTGCATATCTTTACAGCTGTGGGAACTCTGAGAGACAATGAAGATAAAGCAAAGCAAGTTAGTTAGCTGCAGTGTGTGTGTGGGTTCTAAGTTAATACAAGCCTATGCACAAAAAGCACACTTGAAAAATGTCAAGGTATCTATTTTGAACACCTTGGTATCGCTACCAACTGTTGTGCAGAGTAGTGGAAATAGTGCTGTTGAGCATATGTGTCGTGTGCCGGTTTGTTGTTCCATATATCAAGACTAGTTATATAATGGAAACATATTTAGGTTGTTTTACGCATCGTGGGAGATAAAAACTTACATTCCTACTCATCTTACCAACAGTGTTTTGCTTAGTACCTAGTGATTGTCATAAAAGTCCTCCATGCTGTGGGTTTGTGTACCTCTAGAAAGGAATGGACGAGCTGACCAGAATGTGTGCCTCCAGGACTGTCAATGGTAGATGCATGATTCAGGCATGAAAATGACAGCTCTTAAGTGTTTTACATAAGCAGGGACGAGATAACATGTGGTCCCTCTCTGGTCCTGTTTGCTGTGGGTCACCTGATGCTCTGTTTGTGGAACAGATTTTAAAGATGGTTTAAAAAGAATTTAGGGTTTGGGATTTTTTGGAGAGGGTTGGTTTTTTTTGGTGGCCAGCATGAGCAGTATAGAACAGTTTTACTTAAAAACTGAGGAGTTATTTTCTAGTCTTATCACAAGACAGTTCCCAACACACAGATGAGAACTGGCATCTTTGTTCAGCTGGCTCTTTGCCCAGAGACATGAGGTGCCTATTGTGCTCCAGAAGAAAAACAAGATAAAGAAAAAATCTTGTCTGGTAAGATCTGAAATTACCCTGTGTAACCTGAGGTATTTCACTGAGATGGATAAATTGGTTGTATATGCTTTAAGCACCTCTAAGGAGGTACTGGAAAGATGCAGGAATGGTAGCATCAGAAATGCTCAAACTCCCACTCTTGTCTTCGGGACTATGTCCATCTCTAGCTACCTTTGCAGGCTCTAGTAACTACAAATGGGAGCCTGTGGAGACAAAACTTGTAACTAAGGTACCTTTGTTAAATGCCTGAAATCCATGACTGAATATGGGCCTCTGTGTGTGGGATATGTTTATAGGAAATTCAAAAGCTAGTAAAACTGTGTCATGCAAATAATGAATATGTGAGAATGGTATCATGCTGCAGTGTCAGGATTACTGGAGGCTGAACCTCAAAGACCAAGTCTCTGTCAGAGGTGCGTTTCAGTCCATGAGAGCTCGGTGCCTGCACAAAGGAAGGCTCAGCTCCTCACTGCTTAACTGACAACTGTGTCTCCTAAAATAAGAAGCAGTTGTTCAAAGTGTATCTTTAAACTTTTATCTTCAGGACATGGCAAAATAAAAGCTGAAAGCATAAGTTGGAAGTTAGGGCACCACAAATTAAGAGCTGGGCAGAAAATGCCTGGCAGAAAATAGTGTGACCCTGGGACAACCCTGCCCTGTTGGGGAGCTCTCTTAACAGGGCAGGGCAAGCCTGGCCAAGGCCATTGTGTCTAAATACAAACAGACAATTAGACAGTAGCTGGGTAAAGCCTTAGGTTACAGTTCAATGGAAAGAAGCCAGTTGAATTGCCCTTCCATTAAAAGGCCTCTGCTGCTGCAGGAGACTCCAGGATGGCAGGCCTGTGTCTGTGCTGCAGAGGATGGCACAGACATGGTTGTTTTCTTTTCTGGTTGTGCTTGCCAGGCTGCATGGGGAAACTGAGTCCTTCCGACCAGGTGCGGAGTTCAGTAAGCTTCCTCTGACAAGTGGACAGAAATTAGTGGGGCCTTGGTGCGTGGCAGAAAAAGAAAATAACTATGGGAGATGTTCAGAACAAACTGAACTTCGTGGATGGGAAGTTGCAGACTTACCACTTCTTCTTACACGTTCCCCTCTGGTCTAAATGGCTCTGTAGCACAGAGCCTGGTAAATAGCATCTCTACCAGTGTTTCAGCTGAGACTGTCCTGCCTTTTGTAGGATCTGGCCACTAGGCTGTCATGAGACTTCAAAAAATAAGCCTCTTCAGGTGAATGATGTTCAGCTCAGTATTCTCTTCTCTTCAATCATGTGCAATATGGCTTTCTAAGGAGAGGTAATATGTTTTACTGGGTCACTTGATATTGTGGAAGGGTGGAAGGGGGCAATGTGTTTCAGATACTCAGGCCATATTTGGGCTTGAAGCTGTTTGAAGTCAAGTATCAGACAGGTTTCTGTCTCTGATCTGACAATAGTAGTAAGATCCAAGTGCCTGAAAACAGTCTGGGTCTGCAGTAGCTAATTCTGCCTGGCATGAGCATTTTGCTTGTGGAGCCCAGCAGTGGGGAAGTACTGTGCACATCACAACCACAGATGGACAGAACCACTGGGCCACCTCCCCCTCCTTTGCACTCGTGTCCCCACATGTTCCTGAGGCCCCTGTATGACCATCACAAACACTTCTGTAAGGGGAATTCAGAGTCAGTGAAGGTACCGTCTGGAACTGTCCAGGGAGAGCTCTGTGCCTTTGTAAATGAAAGAGAAGCTCTGCCAGTGAGAACTGAACTCATCAGCATGAGTTACCTGTTCTAGAAAGAGCAGTTTCCAGAGGCAGGTAAAAGAATCCAGAGTCAGCTGGTGTCTGGTCTCTCTTCTGAGCTAGCCAGTGATCTGGATCAATTAATGCCTGTGTTTGGATTATGAGGATGTTTTGTCAGTCATTGGGAATTAAACATATGTATGAGAGAAAGCAAGAGCTATGTGTGGTTTGTAACATTTTCTTTTTGAAGCCTGAAAAACAGAATAAATAGGATTCTGGTTTCTAGATCTTAGTTCTGCAGCAGCGGTGAATTAGAAAGATGACATGGTATGATGCGTTCTTTGAGGCATTGGCTGTCTTTCCGTGTGTGTTCTACAGACCTGTAGTACCTTGATTTACTGACACCTCACACCTTCTGGGAGTAATGTTACAGGGATATATGTCTTACTGTGAGGTATTCTGATGCAACTGAAGATGCAAGGAATTCAGTTGTCTTCTACTTCAGAAAGGCAGGATGTTCAATTTCATCTATAGCGTTACCATTTGGGACACACAAAATGCATTTGGAAACTTCAGCCAGTGATGTGAGCTGCTAGCCCAGGGCTGAGACTGCTGGAGATAATACACAAAAGCCTGTTCCTGCTGCTGAGCATTCTAGTCAGATGATAGCCATGCCCCATGGCAGTGTCAGGTTAGTGGAGACAAGTTTTAAAATAGTTGTCTTCCCTTTTATGTAAGGGCAAAACAGGTCAGTGCAGAGAGGCTGGCTGTATTCAGTCATTTTCTCTTCTCTCTGCATGCAGCAGCTGCTTGGCTTTGGACAGAAGGGAGTGCTGAGCTAGAGGAGCACAGTGAACTCCTGCCTGCAAAGTTGAATTCTAGTAAAACTAAAATTGTGTCTTTTATCAAGAGAAGCTGTTACTAAATGTAGCCTTCTAAGCAGGCTTGTCTGAGACAAGAGACTGGAGAGAAGCAATCTCTTACCTTGGCACCTTTTATTGTTGGGGTTTTGTCAGCTGACAGCACATGCAGTCAAGAGTCATAATCTTAACTTTTTTCCCACAAATTGTTCTGAAGTGGTTTTTCATCCCAGAACAGCCCTTGGTCCGTATCCCACCATCTTCTTCTCAACCGTTCGTCTCTCTTCCAGCAAGTCAGTTTCCAAGCGAGACTCACAAAGAGCACGTCTCTCCTAAGCGAAGAATGGGTCTGTACTGCTGGGTTAACGTTGCCACTGAGCAAAACTGATTCTTCGTTCTAGCTGCACCAATTCCATAAGCACTGGTGCAGGAGGGTGGTGTAGCTAAACTACTCTGATACAACTTTCCTAAGTCTTCTGTCTGTTGCCCTGTTCAGCCACTTAAGAGATTTTTACATGCCTTTGCCATCTCTTCTGACTATAGATGTCTTGTCTATACCTGAGTGCTTCCTCTTCACAGTGACTGCTCAGCAGATCAACAATGAGAGGAAAATAGCTTCACTTTTCTGGGCCATTTTCCAGCCCCATTAAGGTTCCCAGCCAGGCTGGTTTAAAGGATTCTTGTTGACTTGGGGTTGGTAGCCAGGAGGAGGATGGAACATGTATCCAAATTTTATCCTGTCGCCATAGTAGCCGTGGAAATCTACGGATCTCCATTACCGTAGAATCATAGAATGGTTTGGGTTGGAAGGGACCTTAAAGTTCTTCTAGTCCCAACTCCCCTGCCATGGGCAGGGACACCTTCCATCAGACCAGGTTGCTCAAAGCTGCATCCAACCTGGCCTTGAACAGTGCCAGGGAGGGGACATCCACAGCTTCTCTGGACAACCTGTTCCAGTGCTTCACCACTCTTACACTAAAGAATTTCTTTATAATATCTAATATAAATCTACCCTCTTTCAGGTTAAAACTGCTACCCCTTGGACTATCGTTATACTCCCTGACAAGGGTCCCTCTCCATCTTTCTTGTAGGCTCCTTTTAAGCATGGGAAGGCTGCTATAAGGTCTGCCCAGAGCCTTCTCTTCTCCAGGCTAAACAATCCCAACTGTCTCAGCCTTTCTTCATAGGGGAAGTGTTCCAGCTGTCTTATCATCTTCGTGGTCCTCCTCTGGACCCACTCAAGCAGGTCCATGCCTCTCTTGTGCTGGAGACACCAGAGCTGGACACAGTAGTCCAGGTGGGATCTCATGAGAGTGGAGTAGAGGGGCAGAATCATCCCCTTGACCTGCTGGCCATGCTGCTTTTGATGCAGCCCAGGATACAGTTGGCTTTCTGGGCTGCACGTGCATATTGCTGGCTCATATTCAGTTTTTCATCCACCAGCACTGCCCACATCCTTCTCTGCAGGGCTGCTCTTAATCCACTCATTGCCCAGCTTGTATTTGTGCCTGGGATTGCCCTGACCCAGGTGCAGGACCTTGCACTTGGCCTTGTTGCCAAGTTATCAGCTTAGGGGGAGTTAATGATTAGGAAACAGTGATGAGTTTTTCCCTGACATCTGCCACCTACACAGCTTCAGCTATTAATAACTTACAATGTTACTTGTGTGTTCTTTGTTGTTTCCCTCTATTCTACAAATATTCCAGCGTCTGCTTCTTTTAGATCCATCTTTTATTCTCAAGGCAAGGTTCTTGCAAGGCTTTCCCCAGATTACTTCTTACCAGCTTTTCCTCTCTTTCTCTGCTTGGGGTCACTGGGTCCTAGAGAAGTCAACACAGATATGGTAGTAATTTTAAGAACTAAGCGAGAAAATTGCTCTGCCTTCTACTGTGGCAGTTGTGTGCGTGAACTCAAATTCAAGTCTCCTTTTATCATTGTGCTTTGACCTTTTGTGACTGTGCCATCTTTCTGCAGCTGAGAGTAGAAAATGGCTCTGTGGAGATTGACAGCTGATAGGATTGAAGAGGTGAGCAGTATTTTTACCTCCATGCTGAGTTTAGGATTACAGTTAGCGGTTCTTAAGAATTTTCTTTTCTAAGGTGGAAGCTTAATGCCTTTTTCAAGTGTTTAGCAAGGAGGTGGTATTAACATGATACAGTTAAATTCCACGAGTCCTGAAGCAGATACGTGTTAGCTGCTATTCACTAGAGATGGTTTAGAATTTTTCCGAAGGCTGAATGTGTACATTGGATCTGGGAAAAGGGATGAATGTGAGTAGGGTCTCAGCACATACCACAGCCACGAACTGCTAGATCTGCAAAGCAATCTGAAGCTGTGGCATTGCTTTATTTCATGGTCTTGGCTTCCCTGTTCTAGGAAAGATTCCTTCCTGGCCTCCAGACATTCTGAAGCATCCCTGTGCCCATACATACAGACCTTTCTTTCTTAAGGAACCTAAACCCTTAGCAGTCGCATTAACTAATAAATATAGGCAAGTTTTGAAATTGTTTTCCTATATTGGAGCAATGAATTTGTTGGTTTTATTGGGGAGACTGTTCAACAGAGTGTGATCATTTGGACACACAAAAGGAAAAGTACAAGAAAGGCATAAACATAATATTAAATGAATCTGCTTTCAGAGGGGCTCTGTAAAGCCTGGAGCCAAGCATGCCTTGTGAAGCTGTGATAAATGATTGGCAGGCTACAGGTAGAAATACTGAATGCAATAGTGGTGTTTGTAAAAAAAAAAAACAAAAAAAAACCACACACAAAAAACCACAGAATAATATGGAAGCAGCAATTATAAAAAACCAAAAATCCATCCCCCTCAAGTAGAGAGGAAGAGAGGGCAAATGAGCAAATCAGTAAGGACAGTATACGAACATGTCTATGTATTTTTATACGTCTATACATTGTAGAGTCAATTAAAAATTATGTAGGCAGAGCAGGTTGATTTGCCTTCATTAAAGCAGGTATCTGTGGTCCAGTCCAAATTGGAGCGTGAGAGAACAGCCCAGTTCTCTGATTTGGGAGAGAGGCAGTAAGAAGCTCAGAAAGATTTGGAAAAGAACCAAGGTGACATCAGCTGTAGTCAGAGGAGGTGCAGGGCATTCTTATGACCCAGCTCCCTGGCTCGTGAGCTGGAGTGTTTGAAGCTACAGCTGGGACCACATGCTTCAATTGGAAGAACATTGCTGGGAAACACTCCTAGGACTGTACCTTCATAAGCTGACTGATTGGAAAAGGAGGGAGCTGTAGGATGCAGCAGTAAAAGCTTATGGACCAATGCTGAGTTAAGAAATTGGTGTCTGAAGAGATAAGAGGCTTCCTTGAATGGCAGGTAGAAATAGCCTGGCAAATACCTGTTCTGTCTGGGACACACATGCTGAGTTATTGCTTTATTTGGAAGATCTCATGAGCGTTCAGCTTACCACTTTTCAGAAGGCTGAGAATTTCAGTCATGTTCCCCAGTGAGAAAACTCTGGTGCTGCCTTCTCAGGACACATGGCACATAGTCAGATGAGTGAGTCTGGCTTGAAGGGGAGTCATAAACTGCTAAATATTAGGGGCTTATGGTGGATCTGATTCTTCAGGTCTACAGAAGAGAAAAATGGCAGGCATGCATAAAACAGGGGGATGGTGTGTTTGTAGTTGTGACTCAAGTGCTAAGCTTCCTGATACCTGAGGAAATAACAGCAGTAAAAATGTAAGCCTTTGTTTGCAAAGCTGTAAACAGCAATGAAGTACCCAACACAGTGGAGGGGGCACGTCAGCTGTGTAGGAACTAGGCCCTAAAACCTAAGTTTTTGTTGACTTGTTATTCAGGACAGAGATGTTTGACCGGTCTGTGAAGACAGATGTACCTGAGGGATGCACTTACAGGCTGCTGCTTGTTTTTTTCTGATTTGAAATAAACCTGAACCCTAAAGTAGAACACTCACCTCTGATTTATTTGCCCATATAATGTATTTCCACTGCTGATTACATCATGAGCCAGTGATGGCATGATAAATCCCCATGGTACGCAAGTTGGTGGGCACTAGTGGGAGAAACTCTGCAAAACTGCTCAGAAGAGCTGCCTTTCCCTACTGTAGGCATGGCTGCTTACTTGAGGATCTTGTCAGATGTGGTGAGGTGGTCAGTAGGATTTATCATCTTCTGCTCTTCCAGGATGTTTCTACCTCTGAGGACCTGCGTGAATTTGAAATTAGGCCACCGTCTTGGAGGCTCCACAAAGACTCCTTTGGTAAAAAAAAAAAAAATTTAGCAATCTGAGACTGCTCAAGTTTTCTCCATCAGGGATGTTACTAGGAAACTTGAGGAATCACAGCCTGGCGAATAGCAGATAGCACTTGAAAGACCTGGTTCTCTCAGCGGGAGTTCAGTGTTAGGGAGTAAAAAATACATATTGAGGAAGAAAGATTATTTTCTGTAGAGTTGGCATCAAGAGACTTCTAAAAGGAGAAAGAGAGAAGAAAACTAAGACAGCCTTGGGCTGTGTTTCTGAAGGTGCTTAAAAGTGTGCTCCCTCCCCTTTAATCTGTCTTGATGCAGTCCCTTCTGCTTGCAGGGTTTAAACCCAACTCGGTTTAGACCAAGATGCTTGGTTTCTTTATGGTCTGCAGCAGTTTGGTTCCTCCTTGATGAGGAGTGTCTGTAGTTGCTAGCTGCAGATGTTTATGCTATCCAGTTACCCACTAGCAGTTGAATGCTGGGGGTTTATAAAGGCTTACGCACTGGTGAAGAGTAATAGAAGGAGAGGGAAATAGTTCTTTGCAGTTGTGTATATGCAGCAAGAGTTCCCAGTAAAAGAAGTGGCTAATTTTCTGGAATGCTGCTTTGAGCTTTACCTGTAGCAGCCTAGGAGAGGCTGCCTTGGATCTGTCAGCAGTTCTTGTTTTTTGTTTGTTTGTTTTTTTTTTTGTCTTTTTGCACACACTGCTGTTCTTCACAGATTTAAGTGGATTGGATTGTGTCAGGGTATTAGCAGGCTAGGATTTTAGGTACTCTTACTTCACTGCCTTGATCATAGTATTTTTCTCTGCCAAGTTCATTTTCAATGTGAAATGTGTTTGGATTTTTTTGTCTGGTGTTTTTTGGTTGGTTTTTTTTTTTTCCAAGCCTGGCTTTCCTTCATTGTGTGCTGATTCTGGCTTGTTTCTGCAGATTGTTCAGGAGAGCTGGGCTAAGCGTTTCCATTTGTTACAGTTACTGACCTCTGTGAGTTGTCCAAATCAATTGATTATTGTAGTGTTGGAGTGGACTGGTGTATTTGCTTTTCATTTTTCGCTTTGGAAAGACAATGGGGGCATTTCCAAAGAAGGAAAAAACCCCACCTTTTCAAAAAAGAACCGTCTGAATTTCCAAACAGCTATGAGAAACCACGTCAGATGGGTGACATAATGTCTTGACCTTAATGTTTTATCTTCTTTGTATCTGTTGGCTCTCTAGTGACAGTGGGAAAGATATTAGCTATGGCAAAATCTTGTAAAGTCTCAGCATGTTCTCACGATAAATTCTCTTATCTCCATTCATCTGTCTGTTTTGGGTTGCTTTTTGCTGGTAAGCCATGATGTGCATTATGTTCTTTCAATGTCAGATTTGCTTCAGTCAGCAAACACAACATGTTAAGCTTTCACAAACAGCCATGAATTTGGATTGCCATTGTACTTGAATGCGTGGCTTGAAATGAAGGGACCCAGCTCCCAGAGGCTTATGAGTCAGGCAGGTGACCATCAGGGAGCTATGAGTGCTCAGACCCAGGCCTGAAGTCGTGGACTGGAAACTTGTGACAGCTTTAGAAAAATGGGTTCAGAAACTCAGTTCTGCTCTCACCACAGAGGGTGAAGTCAGCCTGGACTTACTGTCCAGGTTAAGGTAATGGTGCATCCAGCAATTGAGCACCCAAAACTGGAGGATGGCTGGTACAAATTCTCAGGGCAGGTTGTGAGCCCTGGAAGTACCATCTTCTTGGGGACAGACCTTCCATAGTGCTGCCCCCCTCCGCCACAGTGTTGGTGGGAAGCTCCACCTACTCCTATACTGGGGTCCTGGCTTCAAAGTCTCCTTGTACTGGGGCCACGTCAGGGGCACTTGGGCCCTTGCTGGACACTTGCTTGTTTGAGGGCTGTAGTATCAGCAAATGTTGGGGACTAAGGGCAGCTTTTCCAAACAGGGGAGGGCAGCAGGTAAGGCACAGGAGTCTTCAAGCAACAAGCCTGGAGGAAGACATGACCTTACTGAAGAGATGGTAGGGAGATTCAGGGATAATACTTCTGGATGCTGAGTTTGGACTCAGTCATTTTTCATAGATTTGTCTTGCAAGTGTGCTGCTTGCTTGACTCCTGAGGTGGTCTTAACTTCTGCCAGGAACATAGGAAACATCCCTCTTGGCCACTGTAAGTAAAGAGCTGCTGCCTTCATTTGCTCTCAGGTTGGAGCGGTCGCTGCAGGCTGAGATGTGTTCAAGTAACATGGTGCTTTGTGTCTGCTTTCTGCGCTTCTACTGCTATCCATGAGATCACATTAGTCAGAAAACTGTTCTTTAAACTAACAACGTCTTCATGTTTTGTCTTTGTTCTCTGACCCTCCCTCGCCCCCCTTTACATTCCCTTTCAAGAAAACCCTATTTTTCTCTTTCCCATTGTGAAATGGTGCCTTCTGGGCAGCCCACACACAGGCATTACCGGTAAGAGCTACACTTCCCCATCCCTTTGGCTTAGTCTAGTAATTGGATTATTTTAATCTCCTTTTGTCGTCATTCTTTTTTACTGTATCCCAATTCTCTTTGGAACAGATTTGAAAGATAGGCAGGGATCAGAGGCTGCCAGCAGGTACAGACTGAAGCGGGCAAGGGAACAGGGAGCGGCAGGGAAATGATGTGCCTTCTAAAGGGAAAGGAGCTAGAGGCGAAAATGCAGACTGGAAATGGGCTGTGCTTTCTTAATCACAATACATGGTGATGTGGGTAGAACTCAGAGGAGGGGAGACAATGTGCATCCTGATAGAGGTGGAGTCCGGAGAGAGATGCAGCAAAAAAAGATGATTAATACATTCAGAACTGACCAAAATCCCAGGGCTCCAGATCCATCCTGAAAGCACCGAGAGTAAGGAATGGACATCAAGTCTGTATTTGGAGACATGTGTCTGTGGCATGCTTTTAGCTTCATTGCAGGGCTTGATTAATCGATCTGCTGGAACTATTCCACACTTCAGTACAGTCGAAATTCTATTTTCTGAGCCACAGTTAATTGGGGCTCTCAGTTACCTGAAGGATAAATATCTCCTCAGAGTTATGACTTCAGCACATAAGTACTGCTAAGACTTTACTGTATAAATCTTTAAACACTGATGAACTAATGTCTTGGGGCCAAATCCAGCATAGTGTTATGCAAATCTTTATTCCTAATGGTTCGGGTGAGATTTATATGAAAATGTTGAAGGCAGATTTGCAGCACATTCACTGAACATTGTCCGTGGTTGCAAAGACCTGCTCATTTAGTGTTTACTCACAGGGAAAATGCAAAACAAGAGAAGAATTACATTTTTAAAAAGTATTGCCCAAAAATGCATGTCCATTTTCATTGACACATCCTTGTATCTACTCTTTGTTAAAAAAGCAAAAAAGCAGATGCATGGCTGGTTCTCCCAGCCTTAAAGAAGAACACAGTATAGCTACAATGATGTGCCAGTGAAAGTAATGTAAAAAAGGTAACGAAGAGCAGTTACTTCTACGTAAGTACTGTTTGGGTAAGGAGGGTCTGAGGGAGGCGAATATCATAAGCAGTAGAGCTTACAGTCAGGGAGTGGCAGGTGCCCTCTACTTCAGTCTGCTACTCGCAGTCCTGTCGTTTGGAGGGACTGAAGTATCGTACCGAGGATGTCCCTCCTCTGCCTGCAATTACTCTTTCAAAATAAAAAGTAATTATGGTATGTAACTTAGGGTTATAGATGTATCTAAGGCATTTCTTAGAAATATGAGCATGCATTTTATAAATAAAACCCCTGAATATTAGTAAATATTCAAATATGAACTTGTAAAATAACACTGTACCCTAATTTTTTAACTATCAGAAACAACTGGACACTAAGATTAAGGAACCTCCTGCAGCAGTTCAAGTTCACCCACGGTGAATCAAGTTGCTGACAGAATTTATAACTTCAGGCCATCACTAAGCAGGGGAATTCTCATGGAGGGTTTTTGTTTGTGTTTTTGTTTTGTTAGCACTTCAGGGTGAATTCAGAGTATCTTGACAAGGTCTCATCATACCCATCCAGAGGCTGGAATTCTAAATAATTCTGCTGGAGCAGAAGGAATAGAGACAATCTTTGAGAGGCTTTTTGAAGCACAGTTTGGCCTGGTAGCAGGGAAACAGGCAGAAAGCCACTACAAAGGAGAGCTTTGAAAAAAATTAACCAGGCAGTGCTCAAGAACTTAATCAGGTATGAATATGACATGCACTGATATCTCCTGTGCAGTGCTTGTGCGTGACAAATCTGCCATTATTTCTTGGTCTACCATCAATCCATTTTCCGATCACTCGCTTCTTGCCCGCCTGGGCTGTGTCACCCACAAAAACAAGTGTGAGTTTGGAAGTGCTCCTCTTCCACAGAAGGGTCTCACACGTGAAGCGGGGCAGTCTGGGACTTATGTCCTTTCTCCTTACTTGGCCTCGTGCATCAGGTTTATCTGTATCTTACTTCAACCTAGGGATGACTAAAATCCATTTATATTATAAAATGTAAAAGTATAGTCTTTGTGTGTATCTTCTTGCAGTCCTAAATCCGCCCAGATCCTCTAAGCCAGATTTCTATAAACACAGTCCTTCATATGCTTCCCCCTGTGAGGCCTGTGATTGTTTGCTGTAGGTGGAGGGGCTCTTGGCCCCTGTGTCCCCAGCAGCGTTACCTGTACCAGCAGGGCAGTTGGAAAAAGGGCTGCGTGTTCCTCCAAGGCTCACGTGTGGTTTCCATGGACTTGCCTTTTTGCTTCTATCAGCAAGCTGGAAAAGAGGGAAAATTTTCTGTGCTGCCTTAGCTCAGCCTTCCTAGTAACATTGTATTAGATGAACTATTTCTGTTTTAGCTGCTTGAAATATAATTTGCTGATGATGGAAAGCATATTCTTAGCTTTGATTTCAGAAACTCCCTGTTTTCCACTGAACAACGCAGTGTGAGCAGCCTCAGCCCAAGTGTGTCCATCCACATGCAGTCTCGATGACTTGTTTGCTCTCTGCTGAGACAATTGTGTAGGTGGCAGCTGTGTTTCTGGTTTTCAGGAAGCTGCTGCTCATCCCACTGTAACTACTTTGGTGATGAATGTCATTTGCTTTCCTCAGGAGGCTGAGTATCTATCATACACTCAGAACTTTCTGGTCTGTATTACTGTCACTCCACTAAAAGTCTTGCATCACCAAGTTCAATTATCAGCTTGAGGCTTTTCACAAATGTGCATCTCTTACTGAATCCAGTCTTCTGTTTGGATGCTTCTCCCCCTAATGTCTTGCAACTACTTTTCAGCTTGATCCTTTTATCATGAATTGCTGCCCAATAAAACAACACTTTTCTCCTTCATTTCCCTCCTGAGACCTCCTTGTGCTGTCTTGCCTACCAGGCACCAGCCAGTTTGGTGTGGCTGGGAAATTGGATGCTTGGGTACAGCTGCAGTTTTAATTGTTCTGTAAATGCTTAAGTGACTTCTAACCGTTACATTGTACAGTCTGCAACTTGCGCAATGATGTGCTGTAGCTTGTTGTAGCCTCCCGAGGTACCTTCTATGCCTTTCTCTGTCTTGCCATGTACTTTTTGTTCCATTTTGAATTAAATGTTTTACAGGAGGAGCTGTGATTTATGGATTTGCTTAGTGCCCAGCACGATGGAACCGGTTTGTTTGGGCTACCACACTTCGGCATCTATCTTATCTTGGGATGCTCTTAATTAGCAGGTAGCCTGTGAGGACTCTTTCAAGCATGTCATATGAAGGAAGTTCCTATCAAGGTTGGGCTGACTGGGCACGTGATAGTAGAAGGCAGATACTGAGACCGTGTCAGCACATTGATGTTTGTCTCCTTGCAGCTGTGGTGAAAGGCTCAGGATTCAAAAGAGGTCAACAGTGGTCTTTGCAATGGCTTAACTGGCTTAACCTGGTCAAGATTCAGTTATTAGGCTTCTAGTGGAGTGACTAGATACTTTGCAAAGTGTAAGAAACAGAGAGAATAAATAGCAAAACTTCAAATACTTTATATAGAACCAGGAAAGAGAAATCTTCATTGCACAAAGGAAATAGTGTGGGGTAGAGCAGGACGTGGATCGTTGGATATGTTTCTGTGAGTCTTTGGCTTTGGTGAGCAGGTGTAAGGCAATTGAAATAACTGGTGAGGGGATCCTTGGAGTAAGAAGGGACGGACTGAGAGGGAAGGACTTTCTGTGCATTTGATCCAACTTTGTGAAGAGATTTTCCAAAGAGCAAGGAAAACCCTTAAATAGTAACAAGGAAAACCCTTAAATGGTACTGCATGCTGTGGAGGCTTCCAGCCAGCGGTTCAGATACATTTCATGTAAGGCTGTAGAGGGAAGTGCAAGCGCTAAGGAACACAAATGGAAAAGCTTAGAAAGGTTTATTGAAAAGAGAGGAAAACCAAACAATCCCTTGACAGCTTAGTGAAAACTTTACAATCATTTTCTTCCCTGGACAATGACATTCTGTGTTTCTTCAGTACCTTGCCTAGCAATAGGTATGACTTCTAAGGCCTCTGTATCTTATGATGTCTCTCTCCTCAGATATAAAAAATGTCTCCGTTCTTGCTGCAGCCATATATCCCCGTTCTGACAAAAGATACCTACAGTCCATTTCCTTGTTACGCTTTCCCTGAATCCTGTACCTCTGACGCATTGATTTGTTCTCAAAATTGTGAGACTGGAGGAATGATATGAGGATTCAAACTCCTAAGCTTATCGACTGTGCCAGCAAACTAACCAAATAACATTACATTGACAAACCTTCTTTCTTTTTGGAGAGAAAGTCTGTGATGCCCTTACACATCAGCTTCTTGTGACTCGGTGGAGATAACACCCCCTGCATATTTCTCATGTGCCACCTCCACTGCTGTCTTGCAGGGTCTCTTGAGACCAAAGTGTTAGGAGACATGAGGGAATTCCTAGGAACCCTTTAGTCTTTCACCCACAAGCTCACAATGTGCTGCTAAGCCAGATCTGCAGCATCTGGTGGTAGTTCTATGTCCTGTGTGAATGGATTGTGCCATTAGGAAATGGGTCTTTGTTCAAACACTCACACTGCCAAGACTTCGGTTGATTTGGTATCCATTTAAGAGAGGAGCAAACAGGTTGTGGATACAGCTCCGTCCTTTCCATTTTCAGTATTCTCCTGTGAATGTTCTGCCTATCTTCTTTATGTTCATTATTACAGTTCTTTTCTCCTTACAAACATTTCTCTTCTCTCATCTCCTATCACAATTTCAGTCATGCTGCATGTTAATACTTTGTTCAGAGTGGCACTGTGTTTACAGGGCAGGAACGGTCGCCTTCCAGATGGCATTGAGATGACTGCACGTAAGGTCAGCGTGGTCCTTTCCTAGCACCTTTTGCCACAGAACTGACTAGTGCAGAGGAAAGAAGTTAAACAGTACCTGATGAAGAGTCAGGAGAAACCCAACTTGAAAGAGTATGTTTCTAAGAATGAAAGAGGTCAAATTCACTCTGTGGTGTAAATCTGTAAGGCTTCAGTAAAATTATGCTTAAAATCAGCTTGGGCCAGTGACTGCAGTGTGGCAGAGCAAGGCTTAGGACCTTGTGTATCTCTACAAAAAGTGTAAAAACTAAGCAAATTGTGCCCTTTCAAAACCTCTTCACCAAGTTTCTTCCTGTAGAGACAATTAGAGTCTGTTCTCATTTCCTATTTATCATGACTAACCACCTCTCTATGCTCAGCTGTTCCTTTTTATTCTCCTCCTTTGTGTTTTGCTGTCCTGTAGCCAAATCTCAATGGATTTCAATGGCTCTCTTGTGCTTTTTGACTTGGTATCAGGCAGTCTGACACTATAAGAAAATTATTTTCCAAATCCTAGCCATACAATGCATGAGTTCCTTAACAGAAGAAATAACAGTTCAGCTGACTAAAGGTATGGTGTCTGAAAGTATAAAACTTCTGAAATTTCTCTGCCACTTCACTTTCTGTAGGTCCTGTCAAAGCTCAGTTTCTCACTGCAGTAAACAGTTTGTGTATAGACACTATAGGTGTCAGCTGGAAGGGCCCAGGTTTTCAATGCCCTGTTCATCTAATCTATCCCGTATTAGAAATGGGAAAGTAGGGGACAGTTCTGTCAAGAAAAGAGCAAAAAGGCGATGTGTGCTCCTTCTGAGATGATATTTTTCTACTGACTTGCAAGCAGTAAGGTCTTTGGCAGTCTCAGCCCTGGTAAAGCCTTTGTACCTGTGGAATCCCTCCTTATCATCACTGCAGTACCAGCTGCATCCCACTTCTCAGGCAGAGCAGTACAGCTTGTCTGGGCCCGTTCTGAGACATGGAGCCTGATAAGGTGCCACCTTTCTCCAGGACTTAAAATTCGCAGTGGTAAAAATGAGATGATTTAAAATTCATTTCTTTCTTGAATTTGGCCTTTGTGGATGTTACGAGTTTGTGCGTGTTTCCGTCTGGGGGACAAGGACTTGTGACATCCTCGTTGACTCGTCTTTCTGTCTCTCTCTTTCTCTCTCTCTCTCTCTTCGTTTCAGAGTGCCTGCTGGGGTGTGCGCAGAAGAATGGCTGCAGCAGAACCTCTGACTGCTTTCTCCCGATGGTACCTCTATGCCATTCATGGCTATTTCTGTGAGGTGATGTTCACAGCTGCCTGGGAGTTTGTGGTCAACTTTAACTGGAAGTTCCCAGGTGTTACCAGTGTGTGGGCGCTCTTCATCTATGGCACCTCCATCCTCATTGTGGAGAAGATGTATCTATATCTCAAAGACAAGTGTAACATTTTAGTGCGCTGCTTCATTTACACACTTTGGACATACCTCTGGGAGTTCACCACTGGCCTCATCCTGCGCCAGTTCAATGCCTGCCCATGGGACTATTCCCAGTTTGATTTTGACTTCATGGGCCTGATCACCCTGGAATATGCCATCCCATGGTTTTGTGCTTCTTTCATCATGGAGCAGCTGGTGATCAGAAACACCCTGCGCTTACGATTCGATGAGACTGCCGAGCCGGGGGCCCCCACTGTCCCCGTTGCCTTGGCCAACGGCCACGTGAAGACTGATTGAGCAGTGACTCAGAACCACACTTAGCAATCTGAGAGAGCCCAGACCTCTACCGCAGACTGTCAGCTCTGGCTCTGAGGTACTGCTCCTTGCTGTATGATAAGATTCATAAACCCCATTTTTCTGATGGGGGTGTGCATGGGATATACCAGAAAAATAGATTTTCTATGGATTTTACTCTTTGGGCTCCAAGGACCAATATCAGTTACTTGTTAGTTAGGTCATTTCTGATTTTAACTTATTAAAGATGAAAGCAGTCCTTTTGCTTACACTTTTATGTGGAGAAAGAAGAAAAAGAAACGCTACGGTGGAAATGCATCCAAAAAGAAAAAAGAACTAATTAGTGGATGGGCATGGACACGCCAGCTAAGTTAGTGATTGGCTTACTCCATTAGGCAATATTCAGGTGCTTGCTTGCAACCAATACCTCCCGTGGGACCTGAGATGCTGCAGGAACAAGGAAAATCCATCTGCTGTTGAGAAGAACCTAAGACTGGCAGTCTGCTGGGGAGGTAGATGGTGTTCCCCTCATGAGGTCCCATTGGCCTCTCCCCAGGTTCTTTGTTGCACCATGAAATAATCTGGTGCTGGACATCTTGCTGAATTTATACAGATCTTGTACTTTTTGAAATCTCAGTCCTGATACTAGAATTTTTTTCTTTTTTTTTTTTTTTTTTTTTTTTCTTAAATAAAGGCCTTTTTTGCCAAGTGAATTTTACCATAATCTGTGCAATCTGAATCTTGGCAAAAGGCACAAGAAATAGCGTAAGTCTTCCCATCTCCTCTGTCCCCCTAAAGCAGACCTCACCTGAGGGCCTGCTGCAGATTCCAGCTCCCATCTCAGCCATTCAAACCTTGTAGAGACTCTATGGGCCACACGAGTTTTCTGCCTTCCTTCCCAGGGATTCGTCTGTTTCTGGTGATGTGGATGACTTAGTCTGGCTGCAGCCCATTGTATTTGAAGGTCAAAACCTTCATGAGGTTAGTATGGCATCCAGGATCTGGTCCGCTGGCACTGACTCTCTGATCTTGGCTCAGTTCTGCCCAGTGTTCTCCTCAGTGGAGGACTTGCTTTTTGTTCCCAAATTCTGCTTCAAATAACCACAACCATATTGTCATGATAATAATTGGAGGCAGCAAGAGATATGCTGTGCTGCCTGATAAACTAATAATAAAAAAAAATAAGAAAGGAAAAACCCCTCCCTGAAGAGTACTTCTTCATGGCTCTGCCTGAGTGAAGCTTTGAGTTAGGGTGCGAGAGCAGCAGTAGAGAGGTGGAGCAGGAAGGAGTGCTGGGGCTGCGTGGTAGAACTACCTGCACCATGGGCAGTTTGAAATCTAACATATTGGAGGCATTGGAGGAGTACAGGGGAAGTTGTAGTGCAGGTAAAGCGTTTGGCAGGGGTTCATAATTTGCTCTGACAAGTCTTGGCTTTTGAAGTTAGAAAGAATTGTGGAGCATCCAGCTGTCAGATGCCTCTTCTAACTGGTTTATGGGGAAGTTTTCCTGTAGTTGCCTTGTAGGGCCAGATGAATTTTAGGTGTTCTTCCACCTTAGTCAACAGAGCTGCACTAGGGATCAATCTGGCCTGAAATGTGATGTGTGGTGGGATTCTACTCTTGTACTGCAAATGGCTGGGCTATTTCTGTGTGGGTCCCCTGTCTCTGGTAGGGAGTGTTCAGCTGTGAACCTGTGCCTTGTTCTGGGGCATCCATTCCTGAGGGGAAGAGCACTCCTGGCCCTGTGAGGGGAACTGCTTGTTGGTTCTGCTGTTACAAAGGCAGTGTTAATCCTTTTTTGTATCACACAGAGTGCAATTATTTTATTCCTCCGCTCCCCCTTCTCGTGTGGCATCCGTTGCTGGCAATGGACACATAAAAACACTGGCGGCAAGGAGTTAATCAGATCTGCCCTGAGGCATGCAATGTCTCCTGAAGCACCCAGAAGACTTAGGTGGGTATTTAGAGTTCCCTTTTTATAGTTCATTAAATTAAAAGAGAACAAACACTGAGCAGATACTACTTTTTTTTTTTTTTTTTCCCATGCTGTGATGCCAGTATTATGAACGCAGAGGAACAGTATGTATTTTTGTCAGCCTTGATGGCCTTGGATGTGTAAGACCCAGGCAAAATAGTCAGCTGACACTGCACATGGGGGGAAAAAAGAGATGAGTTTTGTATGTGGGGTAATGTAGATGAGCTCTACTGGACCAGAACCAAATTGTCAAGGTGCAGGTGAGAGTTGGGACCTCCCCAGTTTGGCCTTGGTTCTGTCAGGGTTACTAAACGCAGTGTCTAAAGCTGGGTTGTCCCAGCACAGCTTAAGTGTTGTGTCGTGCTGCCTCCTACACCACCCCTGCATCATCTGAAACCCTCGGCTTCATAGAAACATCTTTAGGATCCCTGCTTTCTCCTTAGCTGTTACAAAACCCTTTAAAAAGGTTAAAAGGAGTTAGCAACGTGGTTTGGTGACTCCCAGCTGCAGCTGGGACGGAGGAAGAGGAGGAGTGGCTGTCCACAGAGCTAACCTGGTGCACAATAACAGTCATGTGTCTTGGCTTTAGAAGGTCCCCGCTAAATGACGCTGGTTTTGCTTGGTGATGTGATATTTAGATGCTCAAACTATGGAGGGGTTTCCCAGCAGCATCTAGTACCATGTTCCATTATCCTTATTGCCTGTGCCATTCTAAGAGCTATTGTAGTCTGCTTTCCACTGCTGTCTGACATGTACCACCCAGCTGCTGCATCCTCATAGAATGGTAACTTACACCTGGAAGTGCACTTTACTTGCAGCTTGCACACCAGAAGCAGAAAGGAACCCGGCAAATTCTTAAATCAACGATAATAATTATACATAATACCATGTACCTAATGCAGCAGGATTAGCCAGACCTCTCCTTTCTGAGAAACATGGCTGCAGTCAGAGCTTTGTCTTTTCTGGAAAATCTCCCTTTTTAATACGTGTGATGCTTCTTATAACATCTTACAGAAGTGCCCAGAGCACATTACCAGAGTCTTGGTGGCAAGTCAGCGAGAGCTCGGGAGCTGGACTGAAGTTGTAGAGACATTTACATTATGAAGAAAAAAAAACGCACAAGGCCTAACATTTGTTTGTACGTGTATCTTCCTCAGTAGATTAAAGTTGCCTGTTTTGAGTTCACCAGCAATAAAAAAACATTGTGATTTATCTACCTTGTCGTAACTGCAGCAAGGAGAGAGCGGCCCATCACTGCTTTTCGTTTCCAGGGGGTGGTGGGTGGTGGGATATGGACTCTCATGACCCCAGGGTTCTAGGTTGGCCTCCCTTCTCCTGCTCATCTCCTGTACGGTCCACCCAAAAGGATCTCCAAAGTACATGATGAGTTGCAGAGCCTGGTGTCCTGCACAGAAGAGGCAGTTCAGGTATTACTGTGATATCTGTTCGTACTCCATCAGTCTTGCCAGAGGGAGATGGTTGATTCACAGCAGGACCAGACTGCATTTTAGTCTTTGGTGTTACGACTGAGTGAAATGTGCACGTATGTACCAGGTAGGATTGCGCCTTTGGTCTAAGTGCATTTTGTAATTAAAGCAGAATAATCCAATCAAGGTTTTGCTTGACTAGTCCTGTGACTGTAAAAGGTAAAAAAAGACTGGAGAGCTTGAACTGCTTTGAGAATTAGGAAGTGGGTGACTGAAGTGCTCCTGAGGTCAACAGCACTGCTGTGCTGCTGACTGGTTTTCTGAAACCTGCACAGAAAGAAAGGGGATTTCTTCCTTCACGGGGAACTTCTGCCCTTTCTGTACTATGAATAAAACATGAGCCACCACTCAGATGTGAACTGAAACCAAACGTTTTTCTGTTTTAGTTTATCCTGGGCTCTGAATACATGCAGCATGCCCTGTATTCAAGGGGGAGGCTTGCAGACCTGAGTTCTCTGCTGCAGTTCTGCTTGCAAACTGCAGCTGAACCACATGGAAAGGAGACCACTGTCTTCCCCTTCCTTCCTGCACATCAGCAGCTACCAAATCCCTCTGTGATCCATCCCTTGTTGTAGAAAGAAATCTCTCTTCTGTGTAGCTCCTGATAAACCAGAAGTTGTTCCCACCGTGTGTCCCCTCGCCCAGCTGTTTTGGTACCTAATGACTGGGTAGGGTCACCAGGCTGGTGAGACGTCAGGAGTGTTGTCCTTGTTTGACAAATGGCCTCCACTTGAACCTGTCTTCCCTTACCCTCCTCTAAGCGTCCTGAGCCAACCCGTGGGGAAAGGACCTTCCCTTCCTTCCACCTCCTGCCCCAGGGCACGGAGCAAGCTCTGCTGCTGCCTGGGGGCCTTGGCGCCACTCTAAGCTAACAGAGGTGGGTCTCCATTTGAGCAGGGGAACTTAAAGAGCTGTAAGGCTCTGGGCTTCAGGCTCACTACTAGCAAGTCATCCACAGTCACGGTAGAGAATTTATACCATGTGGTATATTTGATATTTCTTCTAGGATGGCAGGGGTTTGCTCCATCGAGGGTTTGGCCACTTGGTTCAGTGCTTTGTGAAAAGGAGGGGAGTTACAGATGCAGGTGGTGCCCCCAGTACCTGCTCTGCTTTTAGCTCCCTGGGCAGCTGGCACAGATGCCAAAGGAAAAAGTGCTGTCTGGACGGAAGTCATAGGAAGGGGCTGTGGATGCAGCAGTTATTTTGCATCCTTTAAAGACAAAGCTGTGCTTTCCCGCTGTGATCTTCACTACCTGCAGCAGTACAGAAGTTATCTGCTTGCCCCAAAGCATATGGTTGCCTGAACTTACTCTGAAGTAGAAGGGATATTTAAAATTTTTGGTCCTATTGTTCTCTAGGAGATTCCTGACTCACATATTGGTGGAAAAATACATCACCTAGAGCTAGGCAAGCTAGTACTCACTAAGTCAGTATAGATACTAAAAGCCACACAGCGCTGTGCTCCATCCTGCTCAGTTAATCATGCTGAGGAGCAGAATACCTTGGCCCCAGAGCGTGCAGCTGCTCTACCACTTCAGCACCTGAATTAGTACAAACAGCTACTCAGGAATGCATTTTGCCTTTAAAGTGTGCTCTTAATTCCATGGGTTCCAGTGGAAATGTTTGTCATGCTTAGGAAGGAGAAAGACTGAGATCTTATAGAGGCTTCATCACTGTTTATGATCTTCCTTGAGACCGTCTTGCTTAAAGTTTCAGCTACTTAACTGAGATGCTAGAGACCAGATGTGGAAGGTGACTTGTCACAGCCTTGGAGCAGGTCACTAGTGTCACACGACTGCATTGCACACGGCGTGCTGTGCAGCTCCAGCGCACAGCCAGGACGAGCTTCCACCATGCAAGCACTGGGATGGGTAGAGGGGGTGATACAGGTACTGCTGGTAATGGTGGCAGAGTGAGGACTGGTGCTGACACCTACATTCCTGAATCTTCAAGAGCTGGACAGGTTGGAAGCAGCTCTTCCATGTTCTCTGTATTTGGGATTTCTCGCAGGTCTAAAGCAGAGTAGCAGGTTTTTTATTCTAAGTGAAGCAGACCGTTTCCCCGACTCCAGCTCCTTACTCTGGAGTCTGGGTGGCTCACTCTCATAGCCACTGGTTTTTCTGATGTGAACGGCCTTCATTAGTGTCTCAGAAAACAGTGATTTTTTTAATGGTAATCCCAAATGCTTGACGTCAGTTTGTATTTACGCTTTAGTCTATTTAGGAGCTAAAGACCATTAAGTATCTGGTGATGCTGTTGTTTATACTGTTGTGTGGCATGCTGTCCTGCTTTGATGCTATAATGAAGAAGAAAGAGAAGGAAATAGAAGCAATTTGCTCTTCAATAAAAATAAGTAAACATATGCAGTTGAGACCATATTTATTAAATATGTGAGCTGAGATATGCATAGTGCTTGTAGGTCTCTGCCCTTTCAACTACGGGACGTTCTTTCCAGTGCAGAATTTCTCTCCTTTGTAGTCAATCCTCTTTGCAACATATCTACACTGCTACTTCAGTTTGGTTCCTTACCTAGTATTTTGGGGATGAGAATAACTGTATTTGCCTTTTTCCATTTTCACTGAAATATCTGTAAGTGGTTTTCACAAAATAGTGAAATAATTCTCACTTCAGGCCTTGAAGCAGATCAGGATTAACCCCAAATAGCACTGATCAGGAGCTGATGAAAATGTCCTGACAGCTGCCAGGTAATTTCAAACCTGGGAAAGGGAGTTTAGCATTTTGCCTGTTCACCCAGTTTCTAGATTTGAGGAGTGAGGTAATAAAGTTCCAAGAAAGCTGGGGAACAAGGAGACTGTTACCTGGTTTCCACCATCTGAGGCTGCCCCAAAAATGATTTTGTACATCATCACATTGCTCCGTTTGTCCGAGTCAAAGCCAGCACATGAAGGGACTGTCAGAGCTGGTAGGCAGCCCGCTTCCCTCTTATACAAAGTAGGACTGATATCCCTCTGTCCGCTACATAATCCCATCTCCATCGGTAGAGTACTTTTGGGTAAATAGTGCTAGGGGCAACAAGCCATGTTAGAGGCTAAACCGAGGTGACCATCTGCTCTATCAGCTCGTGTTGTTGCAGTTACTGCAGAGTTTATCAATGCTGCTGTTCCGGTGGTCAGACCACTCATCTGACAGCACAGCTCTTCCTATTGCTCCTGTTTCTCCATCAGCTCCTTTGGTAATCTGTCCCTTTCCATGCCTTACCTCCACTCCAAGTCCATGCTGTGGTCACACATACCCTAAGCCTCCTGTCTGAACCCCACCTTTGGCAATTTGACACAAATAGGCTGATTGCTGATGAGCTGTAGCTTCCATTAAAGCCCACAACAGCTGCAGTTGTCAGTACTTTGAAAGGCAGAAAACATTTTACACACTTGCCTTCAGGTGGAAGTATAGCAGCAAATCTGCAATTACTGTTCAGTGCCTTTGCTGTAGCATCCACACAATGGCACAGAAAAGGCTTTCAGGGCTGAATTCAGCAAAAAGCTTCTCCAGTCAATCTCTCCAAGCTTCAGCGTATGTGGGATAATACATAATTTCAACTCATCCTTCACATAAATGCACATACACGTAGTGAGTGTGTGTGTTTAGATGCAGAAACGTAGCTGACGGCCTCCACGCTGGGCCTCTGGCTGCACTGTAACTTTTACTGGCAAAGAAGAGCCATCTCTTGCGTAGCTGTCGACAGCAGTATGGGCCCGCTCATTGCCACTTTCTTGAGCATATGAGATCCAGAGAAGATCTAAAATGAAGTTCTGCATACACATGAAGCAGGTTAAGATCTGAATTGACTGCTCTTGACCTTGCAAGCTGTGTGTCTGTGTGTTTTGGTATATGGGAAGTCCTTGGTTTGATCTGGCAAGGGGTTAAAGCCTCTTATTGATGAGCGCTCAGCTCAGAAAGGGGGATTAGGCCCATGTCTTTCAAATGTGTTTTACATAACGCTTTAAAATCAGATTAATGTCTAAGGCAAACATGCCATACTATCCTGCTCCATCTTTAAGAAAAAGGGGAGTTATCACCTTGGAGACCTTCTGATGTCTTTGCTAGGGTTTGTGTACCCCTCCTTGTGCACTCTCTTACTGCTAACGAGCCATGTGTACCCAGCCCGAGTCAGACCCGTCCACTCCTCTTCCTCAGCTAAGGCATCAACTGAAAGTACTCCCTCCCACCCAGGCTGTTGCGCCGATCCTAGGTCTCCTTCTGTTCTGCTGCTCCATGTGCTGGCCACTGGTGCCTATCTGCCATCTCTAGTGTCAGTCACGTTGCAAATTCTCCAGGCCAGGACTTGTCTTTTTGTTGTAACATTGGTGTGAGCCTCTCCCCAACAGGGTTCTCTGAGTGCTATGATGTCATGGTAAGTATTTTTAAAATTCTCTTGAAGTCTTTAAGGGTAAGAGTAAACATCCAAGCTCTGTTCCACAAATAAAACAGCTTGGCCAAAATGTCCATGAGGCACCTCTGTTGCCCCTTTCCATCCAGCCTGGTCTCCCAGCATCATGCAGGAAGGCAGATCCCTACCGATAACCTCAGCATGCCAGCGGTGCCAGTGGAGGGGAGCATGGTTGGTGGCACACTAGGAGCCTCCTCCTTCCTGGGACTCCTCTGCAGATGACACATGGGTGTCCACATGAGCCAGATGCTGGCATGCTCTAGCAAAACAGATTTTAAATGTTATTAGACAGTCATCTGGCTCTTCAGCAGAGGCTGATTGGAGTTAGCATGGTAATTATATTTTGTTTGACAAATGTGATGACGAAGCACAGCTGCCCTTTGGTCTCTCAGTGAGGCAGCACGGCCCCCCGCAGCGTGCTTATGGTGGGGCTTTGTGCTGTGTGACTGCTGAAAGCAGCACGAACATCTCCAAATGCCAGCATAGGCTACAGTTGTCTCTAGGCAGGAGCCAGGCATCCACCCAGCATGATGCTGGTGGTGAAAGTAGTGTTGCCACTACACTGTGTCCCAGCAAGCCTGCCGGTAACTTTATGGCTGCCTGTAAAGCCAGCTGGAAGCCTGTCCTTGGCTGCCATCATATATGCTCCATTAAACCCTATTTCTCTGCTTTATCTTCCATCGCCTCAGTCCTGTCCTTCCTCTCTGCCTCACCAGCTGCCTCCTGGCAAGGTCTTACTGCATGTTAGGGCTTTGATGTTTGTCTCAACATCCTGGTTTGGATCTGGTGACTTAATCCTTGCCAGTTGATAACTTTTCCTTGGCTGGGGCTTCACAACACTGTCATCCCCAGCTCTTTGTTGCCACCTTCTCATGGCCTCTCCATTGTCTCTTCTTGTCCTTGGGAATCCACGCTCAGCTCAGTGGTGTCTCCCATCTGAGTGCCCCCATCCAGTTACACAGGTCTTACTGCCATCTCCTCCTCACGTCTCAGACCTCTGCCACCCTCCTATCCCACCCTCCACCCACCATCCCTCCATACCTGCATTTTTCTTGGCTCCTCTGGCATCTCTTCCCTGAATGAGTTACCAGCAGCTCAAACCAGCTATAGCCAAAGTGGAATTCTGCTCCCCTTTTGCTCCTCACATTCCCCCTCTCATCCTTTCTCCCTGGCAGACATCTTACAAACAGGGGAGTCAGAGACATCTTCAACCTGCTCTTCTGCTCTTCCTTATTTGCCTGGCCTTTATGTCTTACCACCTCGTCCTCATCCCTGGAGGTCTCCGTGATGGGCTGGTGCTGGTCTTTCCATATGCCTCTTTCCTGTTACTCATTCTGTGCACAAGATGCTTTCTGCAGATGACCTGCTAGAACATACCCTTCTCCCCATGCCAGTCTGTCTCGCCAGCCCTACAAAACCCAGCAAATTAAATCATCTGCATATCTATTTCACATGTTTATGAGTGAGGTACTAATCCCTGCATAGTGAAAGGGTCATATGTACAAAAGGGGAAACGAGGACACCAGCATTAGAGGGAGAAGTGGGGCAAAGGGAGACAGAGCGACAGCAGGGCAGATGTCAAGGAGGCGAGTTTACAGTGTTGAAAAAAAATGCAGAAAACTGAAAAAGCAGCAGATCAGCGTATCACTGACTAGCCACAGCCATGCTCTTTCCTTGCTACTTCTGCATTTAAGCTCTCACTTTTTGCTGCACCTACGTCTTCAGAGCAGAGACCAAGTCCTCCAGCTGGCTCAAAAAATGTATAAAGAAATAAAAGAAACAGCAGACACCCCTTTTCTCTGTGCCTTCGGTGATACCAGACACCTCTCCTTTCCTTTCACCTCCGTGGTAAAGCTGATCTGTCAGACTGACTGGTTTGCAGAGGCGGCCCTTCCAGGCTTCCTCACCGAATGCTCCGGCTGAGCCTCTGCCCCTGTTCCAGCAGGAAGCTCTTCCTGGCCTCCCCAGCACAGCTCACACGCCGAGCAGGTCCCAGCGGGTGAAGGATTTGCATGTGGTGCCGTTACAGTGACTTCCCGAAACCCGGCTCCGTTTCCCGTCTGTTGTGTGCTATTGCTTTCCCAGGACACAAAAGCAGGTGAAATGTCTGTTGGATGCCACGGGAACCTCCCAGGCTGCAGCCATGGTAAAATAACCCTCCTTAAAGCAATAGAGAGAGATCCCTTTGTGCACAAGAGCTCCTTCTGGATTGGGTCGCGGTTTTTTATTGCTTTATAAAGGGCTCTGCAATGAGAGAGCTGAGATTTGACAGTTGCATCCCAGTCATATTTTAACACAACGCAGACAGCAGATGCTTCAAGAAGATTATATTTCTTCTTGTACACTGGGTCTCCAGGGAGATTACACATTCAGGGTCAAGGGCTTTAGGGGGCTGGCTCTATGGCCCCGCAGGAGGATTCTTCTGTTTCCAGCAAAAAATATCTGTAAAGCACAGGGCGTTCTGCCAAGCCTTCTATATGGAGTCAGCAGGAAATGCTGCTCCCAAGCGAGATTTTACCTACGGCTCTGTCAGGGATAGCTTTTATTATAATACTAGCAGTTGATGAAATAGCCCTCAGTGCCACAACACCTTGCAGCATGAGTATTGGGGCTGGGCCTGAGCAGAGGAGCAGGGCTTACTTCAGTGGACCGTGGGAGGTTATTGGTGTGGGGGCAAACCGTGTGCCTCTGTAAAGGCAGGCAGAAATGAGCACCGTGTAGCAGTGTGGTGGATTTGAAATGCAGATATCTTGGCCAAGGCAATCATCAGCTGGCCAGCACAGAAGACCTTGCAAGGGAAAGAATCATGTCCAAAGATGCAACAAAAGCCCTCAGGGGGTCCCCGCTGGGCACACTGACAAGCCATAGATGATCTCAGTTTTAATGAGGTTTTACAAAGAAGCTGCCTCCTCCTACTCCCAAGCCTGCACGACCATTAATTTATCTCCTTTGTATACTGAAGCATTAAGACTGAGCAAGCCCTTCTAGAATGGGAATTTCCAATTCCGCAAGACTTAGCCCCTCTAAAATCCAGTCCTGAGAGTATCAGTAACTCTCAGAAAAATTCCAGTAGAGGCACAGGCACTCCAGCGTGCCAGCTCCCAGCCTCCGTGCTCAGGAGCCATTCGAGCCCCCTCCGGCACCAGCCAGGCCCAGTGCAGGCAGCTGGTTCACCCCAGGCTTCGGCTGGAGATGAAGCTGGACTATCCCAACAGGGAGTGCGTGTGCAGCCCAGCTGCTTGCCAGGCAACACCAGCACAGACAGGGAACGCCAGTTCCTGAAAGAAAGGAAAAGGTAGGTCCTTGGTCCAGACTAATTTCTCCATTGTTCTGTGTCTCATGGAGTCACTCACAGCTCACAGACCCAGTGTAAAATGCTGCTAAATCACAAAGGGAATGTGATCTATGCTCACTAGATGTGGAACTAAGTAACAGCACTGGATGAGAACCAAGGGGAACACGGACCTCACTTCCTACTAAATCCTACCTCAGACAAAGATGCTTTGAATTTCCACGAATGTTTTCCTAAGGAAGCAGCAAACATTAACCACAGAAACCAGGATTTACCTCAACTGCTGATTTACCTCATGTGCACAAGAGAAAGGAGCTGGTTTTAGCAGGTGCCCTCTGGAGCCTGCAGAGCCGTATGGGGCATTGGTTTGGCTTTGCAGTCTGGCTGGCCTTCAGACATGAACTCCCTCACCATGTTCCCCTCACCCTGCGCAGAGTTTAATGGTGCCAGAAAGACTAGATGTCAGGAAGAGTTTGTGTGGTGGAATGTAGAAACTATGGTTAGACAAGGCAGTGATCACAAGAGAGGCTGCATATATATTAAAGAGCTCTTAAACAGATGTCACAAATAGCTGTGATTTCTCTCCTTAGTGTGCACACAGCTGCCATGTCCTATAGTCCTCTTGCAGGGGAGTAAATTTAGCAGTGAAAAAAGGATGGTTCAGGATGCCTGTCAGAATGTGCTTTCCTGGCACCCAGGCCAACCCTTTGCTAGGGGTCAGAAGCCAGCCTCAGGGAACAGGGGGTCAGGACATCCCCATGACAACTCCTAGAGGAACAGGGGGTCTGTGGTAATACTCTGAGCTCTGCCAGTCAGCAAACCAGATAGAAACGCCACATTTGGCCATGATGTTTGGATCTAGAGCTGGCCTTTTACAGGCTTGGGAATAAATTGGTTTCTGAGGGGTATGCTGGAGCACAGTTATTCAGAAGCAGTGTGGTAATAGATTTCATTTTTCTCAAGTCATCAGTCCTCCTGCCTTGGTCTATATGAACAATGTCTTACTTTTCCTGGGTCCCCTCAATACCCACAGTTTTGTGGCTGAAGTGGTAGCAGCAATTTCCTTTTTTCTCCATGTTTTGAACAGGCAGAATGAGGAATGGAGACACTGGTAAGCAGGGAAGTTAGCAGTGGGGAGGAGAGACTGAGGGAATTCATGCCCATCCCAACCTATTTTTTTCCATTTCTTTAAAAATATGTAGTTTTGATGTTATGTGTTGACCGGTTGCTGACAGACTGCATGAAAAGAGCCAATGTGTTACTCTAGGCATTTTTGGCAGATAGGAAGGAAAGCTATCCAGTTAAGAGCAGCAGCTAACCCACAACAAAGCTTAATCTCCAGCCAAAAGCTTAATCCAACAGAAACCAAACATCTGCCCTTCTTGGGCACTCTGGGATGGAGACAGAGGTCTTGGCTTCTGGGGTGACTCCAGAATTGTTCCTCATCTTCTGACCCCTCCCAGACAGCAAAGCAGGGCATGGGCACTCACTCTGTGGTTTAGGTAAGAGACTGCGGCGTGGAGTAGCAGATGCCAGGCTCTCAGAATTAGAGCTACAAAACCTCAGACTGAACCGTATGTAGATCTAGTACAAATAACAGTATCCCTCCCTTGCCCTGTAAAGCCTTCTGCTATTTCTGGCCCTTCTCTCCCAGCATCTCTTTTCATACACAGCAGATTGAGACCATTATCCCTGGAATAAGACTGTGCACACTGCTTTTTTTTTCACTGTATCTCATTCCTGACCTCTGCTGCTTTTTTACTATTCTAGTTCTGGTTTATAACAGGAAATTGAAAGCCCAAAGATTTTCTTCACATCTGACATTCATTCGTCCTCCCTCCCAGCTTCCTTTTTTCCCTGTCAGATTAAAGGCAGAGAGAAAGAAACAGCCAAAACTGTGTGTTTATGGTCCATATTTTTAAGACCCAGAAAATGGATTCTGTTCTTAGCCTTGCTTTGTGTAACTTTATTCATTTCACTGACTTTATTCTGGATTCTCACCAATGTAAGAAGGAAGTCGGGTGATGTATTTAAAGAGTATTAAACATAACATTGAGAGTTAAGACAAACAAGTCTCATGCTCATCTGCCCGTTTCCCAGCCCCGATGACTTGTCTACATTCCTGATCTTATCATTCAAGCCCAGACATTTGAAAAGTGACCACAGATTTAAAGTGACTCAAGTTTTATAAGTTTGGGACCTCTCTATCCTGATTTTCTTCAGATGGCTCCAGTTAAAAGCATGGCAGCTGCGCACCCCTGGTGTGAAAGTATTTCAAGTTGGAAGCTGTAAAACCTAGCCAGCTCAAATCAGAGGCTTTTGAAAAGCATTTGGCCTTTGTATGAGAGTTGGTGAGTTCTCTGAGAGGCGATGGAAACGTGCAGCTCCTGGTGGAAGCTGAATGAGAGCCAGTTGAATTAAACCTTTGGTACCAGAAGGCTGTTAGGTCACACAGCCCAGGATACACCTGTCCCCACTGATGCCAGGACAGCACAGCTACAGTGAAAGTCAGTGACGAATGCAGGAACGCTCCATCTTCTGTCAGCTCAGAGGCACCTTTCTTATGGTGCTCTTTATTCTGCAAGGCCGAGAGCGTTCTCATTTCATTCCCTTTCCCTGCTGGGTGTGAAAGCACCTGAGGTTTGGGAAAATATACGTTCAGTGACTGGATTGGATTGGACTGTGATGCCTCCTGTGGATTTATAAGCCTATATCCTAAATACCACTGAAACAAAAGTTCAGTTATTGGACAATTAATAGGACCTCAGTTCAGCAAAACAGCTAATCGTGCATTCAGCCTCTTGCTGTACAAATGTCCTATTTTACTTTAATTAAGTACAGGCTTAATTTGCTGCATAGTTCATTTAATATAATTTGCTGTAGTGATTTAAAAAATAGCTGTGACTCTGTAAAATCCATTTGTCATGGGTAGTCAGCGTAGGGTGAGCATAATGTGATCATAGCTATGGCATCATGCCCAAGCAGTGACTGGCAAACGTGCTTGCCTGGATACTCTCTATAGTAACTGAGTTTGCAGTATTGGAGTCCTGGGGTGATATCTGAATATATTTATTGCTCTGTGCTCATCCCAGTCAAATGGATGAGAAGCACCATGCTTCAAGGTAAAAAATAATCACTACAGAATTAATTTGATGTCTTCTTTTCTCTGTGGGTAAATTAATCTAGAATTACCCACTGAGAGATCTCTTGCATCTGTTTGCCAGCACTGCTAAGACACAGGACGCTGGGTCGCTGGCTTGATCTTGTTTGAGACTGCCGAGTTCCTTGTAGGTGGTGTGTGAGAATGAGTAATATGCAATTGCAGAGCATGAAGATGTCTCATTCTTACAGGGCCAGGCAGAAAACTATAAAAAGCAGAGACCTTCCTCTGCTTTCTGTGCCCGGGTTTGGTGGTTTATTTCTTCCATGCTACTCAGCCACCTTTGGAAACAGTTCAGCAGCATCTTCTTGGGAGGATGGTGAGGATGTCTGGAGCAGTTTCCTTTGTAGTCCTTGCCACAGGGGTCTCATTCATCACTTTAAAAAGCAGGAGAATGAAAAGCATGTAAGAGCCAAAGGCCCCAGACTGAAACGATTAATGGAATGAAATGTTCCAGGCTTTGTTTGCTTGCTGGTTTGTGTGTTTGTTGTTTGAAATAAGAGATACTGGGCTCAGTTCAGCTGCTGGGTTATCAGAGCACTTAATCTGTAACATCACAAAGTGAAGACTTGCTTTCCAAAAACCAAGGCACTTTCACTGCTGTTACTGATGTGGAACGTGCTCCTCGGGTGGTGAGCTGAACAAAAAGAGTCACATCAGGGTTTTTCTGACATTGTACATGAATGAGTCTGTCTTTTTTTCAGGGGCACCCCCATTTCTGGCAGCTGCACAGAGATGAGTGTCTGGGATCTACCGTTCTCTGCTGGTGTTGTCCAAGCAAAAAAGCTCATGTCTCGGCAAAGTCCACTGGCTCCTGTTGTCTCTTTTCTCCGCTGAAGAGCTCTGCAGATGGAGCGAGGGCTGTACCTGAAAGCAACAGATGTTTGACTGTAACTGCTAAAACCAGGCACCATCAGTACTAATTTCACAGTCTCTGACTCTGCGTGTGGTGACAAGGGGTACATGATGCTCTTTCTCTACTGGTCACTGCGAGGTGACATTTTTCTAGTCTAATTGTGCCTTCTCAGTCAAGGCTGGCTGCTGTGAAGGATCACAGGGTGACATGCTGCCTGCGCACATCCCCAGAGAACTGAGCTGATCAAAGGGGAATCGCTGAATTTGCTTCCATAGCTGGTCACAGTGAAACAGATCTGCTTCACAGGACAAAAGTCTAAATAGAGCTGAAGTTTCTGAGTAAGAGGGTATGTTGCAGTTTTTCCTGCTTCAGCAACAAAAAGCTGCAGTGGGGACCTAAGGATTACCTTGGCCAGATGTTACCTGCTTTGTGCAATGCTCCTAAAGGCCTGCTGCTGTGGTATTTCTTGGTCTACCTCAGCATCGCAGGGAAAGCCGCAGGAAATTTCGTGGTGAGAGTGGGAATGCCTGGAGATTGCAGACACCACTACTGGGACAACCCCAGCACCTCAGTAAACAGAGAAGACAAGGCAGTTAAAAAAGGGGTGCTGGTAGGGCACAGGCGAAAGGCAGGAGGAGGTCATTTTTGTTTTATATAGGGTAAATTAGGTTTAGCATGTACGGGTAAAGATCTGCTCTGGTAGCAGCAACCCCACATTGATTATTATGCTGCCGCTCTACCAGTTCACGGCCTTCTCATCTGACAGAAACTTAACAGGGAAATACCAGAAGCCCAAAGACTTGAATGATTCCTGCTGTCCCTTTAACCAGAAAAAGCTAAATGAAGTAGAAAGCTGATCTTGGAGGGCAATCTGCTTAGATGAATACAGGCTAAAAGTGGAATAATCCCTGAGGTCTCTCATTTTGTTTACTGTAGTTTGGCAGAAAGCAAATGGAGCTGAATTTTTCAAAGCTGTAATGTGCAGGTGGGTCTGTCCTTCTGCCTGCAATAGCAGTGAAGGTGGCAAGTCTGTTTTCCCGTAAAAAGGGTAGGAGGTACAGATGCTCTCTTTCAAAAACTCTACGTTGCTGCTGAGTATTTCTGAAATGGTTTTGGGGGTGATGGATAATTCTGAATCCACAGTGGCATGTGTGAAGTGGTAGAAACCAGGAACATGCCTTCTGCCTGTACTGAGAAAAAAAGCTTCTTTTTGCTCAGTGTAAATGTGTGTGGTCAGACAGGTCCTCGCTAATACCTCAGAAGGATTCATTATAATTGGGTTTAATCCTTCCTGAGCAGGAGGAAAAAGGTTAATTGCCTGGGGAGAAGCATTTGTCTTGTCCACAGACTGTTCAGAAGATCTGGGGGTAGGGGGGAATTGGTTGGAATGAGAAGGTGGGCTCATTTTCCATAGGTCCGTTGTTCTCGATCTGTTTATTATAGCCAATGATAGCAGTGGTATTGTGCTGAGCAGCTTGTAGAAACAACAGAAAATGGTTTCCTTTCCCTCTGCCTCATCCCTGGAGCAGATGCAGCTGGGAAGGTCTCAAGTAGCTTTGCTAAAGCTGCGCTGGTATGGACAGCATGGAAAATAAAGCATTTTTAACCAGGGTGGCAGCCTCCTTGTGAGATCCTTTAAATTCCCTTTTTTGAGATGGGGGAACCTCAAAGGGTTGGAAGTAAACCTCCATCTCCTTTGGGGAGACAGCCATGGAGAGAATACTTCATTGGAGGTTCCTTTGTGTACTGTTACTGAGCAACCCCTTCGGACCTTAATCCCAGGAAAGCATGTGCTGTATAATCGCTTTCTGGTCTCAGGAGCACATGGATGGTTTTTTTAAAGAACGTGGTGAGCATCAGGTGGATAACCCCAGGCAATAAGAATATATTAGACTAATTAGACACTAGTTGGCAAGCATAAGGTGGGGAATTGCTCTGAGTACCTGGATTACCCTTGTGAGTCTGAGTTGTTGCTGTGTTCTCATGAAGTGAACTCTCTTGGGAAGACACATTCCTTTCACAGGGGTAGGTGAACTCTGCTAATTTTCAGGCAAGAAATGATAGTTGGAAAATAGTAATAAACCTGTGGACTGTAATCAGTATCAGTCAGCTGATGCTGTGTTAGTCATTAAGTGAACGATCTGAAATGTTCCAGAACGTGAAACTATTATCTGAAGATGCTCACAAAAGGCTGTCTTGGGTTTGAGGAAGAAGCTTTTCTGTGGATTCTGTTCCAGAAAGGAAAAAAAAAGCCATTATCTTTCAGTTATGGAGGCCTGCAGAATTGCTTAGCTGCTGAGTATTTCGTTGGATAAGAACTGATAAGTTTTTCATCCTGTGCCCTTCAAATCGGACTCTTGTCCCTTTTGGCTCATCCCTTAACAAGCTAATCACCATTCCCTTTTTTGTTGTAATTGGTGTGTTTGATGTCAGAGCACTCTGCTTCCATGAAACTGCCTTTGTTGTTGCTGTTATGCTTCGCCTTTCTCTAAGTCTTGATCCAGTGTTTCCAATTTAAAGGTCTTTCTTAAATTAATGGGGTGAAGCTCTGTTCTTATAAAGTAATCATCTCTTATCTTTATTAATCCCTTCTTATTATGAGTTCCTGGGGGAGCTAAAGGCTTAGACTGGAGCAGCTCTCTGCTGTGTCATGCTTGACACCTACGTCTGTTGGGCTGGCACTACTTACTCTGTTTACAGTCTAACTAGGTAAAACCAAAACCGAGAAGGGAAACAGATACCCTGTCATTAAGGGGCTTGACTGAGGTCACAGAGCAGAGCTGTTTGCAGAGTGCCCGGATTCCCCAGTGACTACTGTCCTACTCAGATGGAAGCTGTGGAGCAGCCTGCTGCATTGCTGCTTCAGAACACTGATAGTGTGTATGTAAACACTTCCCTGATTATCCTCTGGATATATTTTATTTACTTTCTCAAGTTGCATGGAGAAGATTATGCACAATTATTTGCTGGTAGTTTTAAAGCTGCATCTGCATATCTGAGGAGCAGAGAGTGGAACAGTCATGACTCCACTGAGAAATGAGATGCAAAGAACTTGCAGGAGAGGCAGCAGGGTATACTGGTTTTGCTCACAAATCTTCTAAACTACTTGGCTGCGAAGATTTGCTTGCCTCGCTCAACGTCCCAAACAATTCTCTGATTTAATACAGGTATTCTGGTTTTGTAGAAGATGGGAAGGAAGCCTGTTGTCCTGGAGGTGAAGGGGAAGCCCTGCTGCATTTCTGGGAGGGAAAAAAGTCATCAAGGCAATGTTACATTTTCCTGCAGGTCTGGTGGGAAGATGGAGCTCCTGCTGCCCCTGTATCAAAACAGAAGTTCGTAACAGACTTATACTATAGTCACGCCCTCCTGTTTCCACTGAAACTAAACCGCAGCAACAGACATCCTTTCCCTTTCCTTACACAGCTTTTCTCAAATGGGACTTACATTTTCAAGTCAACTTTTAAAGGCCAGCTACGCTAGGAGGAGCTGTTCCTCCATTCTGTGTCTCCTCTCCCTGTTCAGCTGGCTGTTCACTACAGCTCCGAGTTGCTTTTGTATGGGCTCTTTACTCCTTGTCCAGCTTCTTAAATCCTCTGGACTTCTTGGGCATGTAAGCTCCCTTCAGGGTATGAATGAAACACTAATTCCACTGACCTTTTTTGATACTACGGTTGTTGGCCATTGCATGATAGTCACGATTAGCTTCTTGCTAAGTTTCTCCTGTTTGATAGTTTTGAAGTGTCTGAAGTGTTTTATATTTTGCAGCTTCACTGTAGCCTTTCTTTTCCAGCACAGACAAAACCCCAGCCTTGCAGTTCCCAATGCACAGGCCTTCAGTAAATGTCTGAGGTAATACTGGTCCACTTTGTCTTCAGTTAGGTTAATTTCTAGAACTGGAAAGATTATGCAGACAACATATATACAATACTGACTTCAGTACTTCCCAATGCAAGCTAGAGTTGGAAAATGCACCCTACTGGCATTATTGAAGTCATGTCAGTCATGACAGTCAGCCTTCCAGCATCTGAAGGGGACCTATAAGAAAGCTGGGGACGGACTTTTTACAAGGGCTTGTAGTGATAGGACAAGGGATAATGGGTTCAAACTGGAAGAGGGGAGATTTAGATTAGAAATTAGGAAGAAGTTCTTCACTCTGAGGGTAGTGGAACACTGGAACCAGTTTCCCAGGGAGGTTGTAGATGCCCTCACACTGGAAGTGTTCAAGGCCAGGCTGGTTGAGACTTTGAGCAACCTGGTCTAGTGGGAGGTGTCTCTGCTCATGGCAGGGGTGTTGGAATTAGATGATTTTTACAGTCTCTTCCAACTCAAAGCATTCTATGATTCTACGTTTGACCACCGGTTCTCCCTGTAACATTCACCTTGCAGGGTAATACCTTTTTCAGTCAGCAGCCTCTGCCACAGCTGGCAGCAGACCAAACCTTTGTAAGCCCTCAATTTGAAGACAGTAATCAACATTCCAATATTCTTTACTAATAAAGGAACACAAGCACGGCTCCCTTCACGCTGATGACTTCTGAGTTTTGTAGGTGCTTTCTGTGCAGAGGACAGCAGGAACTTCTCGGGTAAAGCATGGAACCACTGTGAAAGGCAACCCTAGAGGATGCCCGCATCGATTTACTCCACCTCAACAGCTGGCCTGGTGGCTCCCACCTCCCGGGAGGTGCTCACATTCACGGGTGGGGATAAACACCGTGCACCCCCTCAGACCTTCCTTCCCCTCAGAACTGCCACTGTTCTGATGGTGCAGATGCAGGTGGGGTGGAGGCAGCCACTGGGGCCCGGCTAGGCCGCAACCCCTGTCCCCCACCACCACCACCACCATCACCACCACCATCGCCACCACCATCGCCACCACCATCGCCGCCATCTCTACCATGGCCACTATCTCTACCATGGCCACCATCTCTACCATCGCCACCATCTCCACCACCACAAGCCGCAGGGCGGCGCGCGCGCGTTCCCCCTCCCTCTCAGAGGAACGGCCGCTCCCGGCATGCCCTGCGCGCCACCGGCCTCGGCGGGCCCGCGGGGATTGGTGGGAGCGGAACCAATCGCGAGTGCCGGCCTTGCCCGCCGGCCCCGCCTCCTCGCGCTGGGCGCCTGT
>VZZY01021344.1:18075-251870 GCA_013400335.1 Eurystomus gularis | reverse complement strand
GGCGGCAGGTAGCGGCGGTGCCCGGGCTGCCGCGGGGCCGCCGCCGTGAGAGGACGGTGCGCGACCCGAAATCCGAGTGTGCAGGCGCCAGGGCGCTTGGGGAGCGCCGAGCTCGTCACGCTTTGGGTCTTTCCTCCTGTCTGAAGAGGGCTTTGTAGAGGGGGCAACAAAGCTTCCACCTTCTGAAGAAGCGGAGGCCTGTGCATCTGCGAAAGTCGCAGCGATGTGACGTGTAGAAACCTTTTTTTGCCTAAATTTCTGGTGAAACTACGAGGAATGTTGTCGAAATAAGGTGTGAAATGCCCGTGTGCTCAAGCATACACAAAGGTTAGGAAAACATGTGTTTCGGGTTGTACTGAGCGGAATACCCTGCTTTGTTAGTCCGCTTCCAGAGAGATTTTGCAGGCACCTTTTATCTGTAAGGTTAAGCTAAAAATTTGATCAGTGGTCGTAGGTAAGAGGAGTTTGGGTCAGTAGAATGGAATGCCCAAAAAAATGGACAAATGCAGATAGCCGAGGGGAGCTATCCCTGAGGGGAGAAGGATTTGCAGCAGTGGTGCGATCCTAACTGCTACATGAAACAGTCTTGAGGCTCATCCGAAATAACCAGAGGGGGAATCTCCATAAATACAATTTGCTCAAATGGGTGGATATACCACAATTCTTGGTGCCTTGGCCCAATTATATTTTTGTTCATTTTTAGAATAAAATGTTTACGTTGTAGTTCTCATCTTATGCTTAGCTTTGTTTCTGGTTTCTTTTATGCTAAATTGGCCAAATTAAAGAACTCTTTATTAACTGCATTTGTTTTATAAGTCGTTACAGAGGTTATGAGATGGGTTTGACTGGTTTGACCATCTTGAGCCTTGCATGCTAAAGTATGGTTCCAGCCCCTCAGTCTTTCTGGTGTTTCCTTTCTGGGTCCTTGTTCTTTCAACCTCTGTCAGGAATCCTGAGTCACCAGAACTGAGTGTTGTGTTCTAGCAGTAGGTGCTCTAGGGCTATTTACTTACTGTGTTTACTATTTGTGTTTGGGCATCCAAAGATAACCTTATTTCTTTCCTGTGCAGCACAGCATGAGGGGTTCTCCTTCACTTCACCACTGAGTCATTTCCAGCTCTGTTATGTCCCAGAAAAATCTGTCCTATAAACATTGCTGTCTTGTCTCTTCTTACTGGCATGATCTTATACATGGTCAAATATGAGGAGATATGATTTAACATAACTGCTTTCAGAGTGGCAATATAATTTAATTTAAATAAATTAATATGGGAAGCCTATATCACGTTACATTTTGTGTATATACACGCGCATGCACACACGTGTGTGCACTTCCCTGTTCTTTAGCAAGGAGTGAGTGTAATTGCCTTAATATTCATATTCCAAGCATCTTTAAAAATACGTTTTGGTTTTTTTTTTGCCTGATAGGTTAGGGAGCATGGCTGCTAAGAAACTAAGAAGAGCAAAGTTATCTCAGGAGCTGTGTGAAAGGCTGAGTCGCCATCAGATCACAACCTGTCAGGTGAAAGGCTTATTTTATGTTTGTGGGAGGTGTTTTTTGGAGGTTGACTTTTTTTTTTGTGGGGTAGTGTTTTAATGCATGTACTGTTCACTTGTTTTGGTAGTTTATTTTACAGGGAGGTTTACTTTCCATAAAGCAGGGGGCATTTCAGGCTCCATCTGGTACGCTGCTGTGTAAAAATAAAGCTTTAAGATGATAGATGCCTAATTAAAACGTTTAAATTTGAAGATACTCTATTTTAGCAGGGGCTTGCAGCTACTACTTGTATGGAGTAAGACGCCCTTTTGTGAGCACTTTGCAAAACCTCATAATCTAGCGTGTGCACATGCTGTGCTATTACACTGTCAGTTACCAGTTGATTCAGCAGTAAGTTCTGAAGTTCTTGTGAATGGTTTGTCTAAAGAGAGCCAAGAGGCCTTGTATATTTCAGTAGTATGTATCATAAATACAGGATCTAGCTCTAGGACTGACGTGATGTATTTTTTTCAGGTATATAAAGACTTTTGTAGACAAAAAGATGTTACACTGTTGCAGTTCTGTCACACCATTCTTGAATGTTTGGTCCTTGACTGCATGTCCTTTAGAAATGAATACAATTTATTTTAGTGTACTAGTATCAGAGAAAGGTACGCGAGGTATAGCATAATAGTGTGTCTCATGATTGGTAAACCTGTGGAACTATACTAGTTGTGTGTCAGTTGCACCAGTTTAGTCCCCAGCCTTGGTTTCTAGGTTGAGCTCTCTGAACTGTTCTATCATCTTTCAGGACTTTTTATGTCTTTCCCTCTTGGAACTAATGAAAGTGACAGGACAGAGCTACTACAATGTGCAGAAGCTTCTCTGTAAAGTCAGCCGAGCTTGTGCTCCCAAAATGCAGACGGTAAGTACGCTTCTGTTGACTCTGGTTTTGATACAGTACCTGGGAAAAAGCGAAACGTGTGGGAGGTTTGTGATGTCTCTGTTTGATTGAACAATGAAATAGTATTTTTATTTTTAAATGTAGATCTGAGGCACTTCAGTTTGATGCTGTGACTTTTATTAGGCATTATAGCCTCAAGGGATTTTTCAGGCTTGGAGAACACAACAGGGAAATACGGCATTCTCTCTTGCAGCCCAGCGTATAAAAACGCTTCTAGTTTGGACTCTGCAACTAAAAAAAACCCCAAACCAAGCTAACATTATTTAATACAAGTAAAGAATAAGAATTTCAGTATAAATTGGTTTTAGACATAGAATTGGTGCCAAGGAGTGGAGTGATCCTTAAAATAACTTATTGAGGATTTTTTCCATCCGTGTAAATGAGCTGTAGTGTGGTTTAGGCTACAGGGAGCCTAACTGGGGGAAGTGCAAGAAGGAAACAGATGTTAGCTGCAATGCAGTGGCTGGGTTTTTACTTTTTTTTAAAATTTATTTTAGGTGAAAAGATGTCCAAAATGGTGTCTTTTTAGAACAGAAAGGACATGGACAGTTCTGACCTGTGTTAATGCAGCCTGCTTTTTGTCTTGAAAAAAATAAGCCATGTCAAAACAAAGTTTGTTGTGTGTAATTTGCACAGTAATTGTAGCAGTACCTCCGTGAAACTGCAAATTCACAAACATACTGCGTTAAATGTAGTGATATGCAAATTTAATGACTTGTCCTGAATGGATTAAAGCTCATGAATTAATAGTTTTTCATCAATAACTATTAATAATAAATTAAAGACATATGAACGTTTTAAGCAGAGTTCTAGCATTTCCTTCTGCCTGTCATTCACACGTCACTGTTCAATCACATTTCTTTGCTGAGAAGCTTGGCAGATACTGATGTTTGTCAGACAGCAGCTGTCAAGGACTGTGAATCCAGAGCCAGCAGAGAGATGACCAGCTCTGTAAGTGTGTACGTACAGAGCTGCGTTTCCAGAAACACTGTGTGTTAGCTTTTTTTAAGGGATATAGATTGAATCTGAGCAAACACAGGATTTCAAATGGACTTCAGGTCAGAGTGACTAATGGAACGTCATGACTGACGTAGCAAGAAGGTTTGATAATATATTTGAATAATAATAATAAAAAATTAGATAACAAGAGTCATAAAAAAGGGGAAAATATTGTCCAGATATCACACTGGAAGCACTGGCAGCAAAACTTGAGTGTGCTACGATGTACACCAAAACTCTAATTTCTGGAAAACTTGCTTGTGAGTATTGAAGTAGAGTGAAGCCTGCTGAGCTTGTCAGAGAGGAAGTCAGTTAAGGGATGACTTGATCATACTATATGTTGAGTAGAAAAAGATACTTGTATTAGAGGTCTCTAGATTCTAGCTGAATGAAATGCCGAGCAAGATCCAGTGGCTGGAAGATGTATTAAAAAATAAATACTGGAAATGTGAAGTAATAAGAAAATCTTTAGAAATTAATGGAAGTTACCATTGCAAAAGATTGTCTAAGGATGTGGTAGTTTTTAATGTGCTTGGATTCCTGATTTGACAATTGAATTTATTTTTTTTTTACTGAAAGTCTGGTTTAACTCTACTTTTGTGGGTTAAATACAGAAATCACTGGATAAAATCTTAGAGTGCATGTTAGGCAGGAAAGCTAGACTAGAATGTTGTTTCCATTATCTACAGGGTTTGTTTCCAGTCTACAGGCTTTAAGTCCTGTCAGAGGTGAAACAAAAAGTACTATAATATATTGCAAATCCTCATTTATCCATGTATTCACTCTTCTTGTGAATCTGAGAATAAGCTCCCATCCCATTTGACTGAGGTAAAATTAATTTCTTTTTTTATTGGCCTGTTCTATGTCTTGAAAGCTATTTTTTTTGTGTGTATTTCTCCTCAATAGAACTGAAGATCAGAGAAGGTCTGAATGAATTTCAAATATTATTCTAATATGCTACCTGTTATAACAAAGGGAAGAACTGTGTCATAAAAAAGGAAAGGTACAAGCTATCTTATCTTAGTCTGCTGGTAGAACTACCTGGAAATTTTTCTGATCAAATTCAGCAAGAAAAATGCTCACTTGTTAACCCAACAAGTATGGACTATGACATCTAGGATCCAATGGTGTGGTTATTTACTTAGTTATTCCTGTGGAGGTGCTTCCACAGTGCACCATATTCCCAGCAGACTGTCTTAAGACTGGGATAAATCTGATGCTGTGTTTCTCTCGTGCATAGAGAAATGGGGTTTTCCAGAATGGTCGGTCATGGCACATTATGGTGGTATGCTGTGGCAGGGCTTTGAGAATCTCTGTTCTTGGGCCACGAGTCTGAAACCTCTGGGAACTCTTTAACTATACCCTTTAGAACAACAACCTTTAGACCTTGGACTGTTCCTTTTAAAAATCAAGCGTTGGATGTGTCTGGATGCTCAGTGGTTGAGGAATGTATCAGTTTTAGCAGATATCTGCAAGGTGTGAGCAAGGCTGGTTTCTTTTGGAAACAGCTCCCATCCGTGTTTCCAGATTCAGCAGTTTCATTTTGGTGTTGGTTTTTTTTTTGTCTGGTTTAAATTGATTCCCCAAATGAAAAGAATTCTTACGAGCTAGAATTGTGATATTGGGTCAGTTCCGTGAGTCAGTGGAGAAACTAGGAATTCCAACTATTTTCAGTCTGTACCTGTCCTGTCTCTTGACTTGTCTTCCTCACAAAAGTGGAAAATTGTGAATGGCTACAGGATCAGCCCAGGCTTGTTCAACGACTTGGGAACCTTTAGCAAACCTTTCCTTCAGTCCAGGTGGATTCAGATTGGTAACAAATGACAGCCAGCTGTTCTTGATTTTAGGTTTCCTGTGTGTTCTGCACTGATCACTAACCACACGTGTAGTGTTCACTTATTTAAAAGCTGGAGTTTTGTGGGTTGAAAGTAAGCCTTGTTGAATAGGAGCAGAGAAAACCTTTGATACATCCTTATTAATGGCTTATTATTTAGTTTTGTGGTGAGGGAGATACAGCAAACATTAAAGTTTACTCTGTGAGCTATAAATGGGGTATAAATGTGAGGAGGGGTGATGAGCTAAGAGAGGACTATAGCTGAAGATAGAAGTAGTTTACTTGTTGAAAAGTGTTGAGTCATTCCAGGTTGATGAAAGCAAATGCAAGTTTGGTATTTCCATTAAAAACAAAACCTGTTCTGAGTTGTGTTTTTGTTTTCTTTTGCTTTTTTCCCCTCCTTTTATAGGCTTATGAACTGAAACTGAGGAAGTCTGACAATCCCTCTTCAGCCTTTTTATCCACCACGCTGCACGGTTTGGATAAAGTCTTGCACGGTGGATTGTCCTGTGGATCCCTCACAGAGGTGACTTGTTTAATAGATTTTAATGCAGTTGCACATCACACGTAGAAGTCACAGATAGGTTGGACTGTCTCGTGTCCAGTGCTTTAAACACAAAATACACAAGAATAGTGGATGATATGTGCTTGGTTTTAATTGGTAGAGGCTGCACTTTTTTGTGTGGTGTTTTGTGGTTTGTTTTTTTATTTTCCCAATAGGTCTGGTGACCCTATTTTCCTTTGACAAAGTGACAGTTTCCCCAGGAAATTTGGGAGGGTTGTTGGCTGGATTTTACACAGGGAAATGTGCAGTGTGGCTTCGTGGTCAGGGCACAAGGTGCTGAATCAGGAGTGTGTCCTTTCAGTACTGTTGGACTCTGACTTTCCCGAGTCATTAGTTGTGATGAAAGTGCAATAAGCAGTGAGGGCAAAAGCGTGAAGTGTGTGGGGATGAGAATGACTTTACAGAGCTTTTGTATATAAATGCGATTACTTTATGTAATAAATATGTAATGCATTCTTTTTTAAGAGGTGTAATTAGGGCGCATTGTATGCGCATACATTGCAACACTACAAAGTGCATGTCTGTCTCTAGCTCTGTCACTTTGGACTTCGGATGCAATGCTGCTTTTTTGCTTAGAATTTTCTTTTAAGAACATGGGAGCACTTGTCTTCTGGTACCTGGATTTCCGTACGGCCTCACAGGGAGCCACAATAGCTTGCAAAGTTTCTATAATCTGGGAAGGTAGGATTTGTGTAGATGGTCACAGGAATCATTGAGTGTTATAAAAATACAAAGGTGCGACCTCTGGCTTAGGAACTCGCTAAGGTACAAATGGAGGTGGAGAAATGGGTATTGGAGGAGTATCAATATGTGTGTCCTGTTCTTATGTTATTCCCCATACCATCTGTTGTAGGCTCTCAGTAGAGGCAGAATCCAGAGCTACATAGATGGTGTGATGCAATGTGGCTGTCCTTGCCTCCTTAAAGTAAAGTTGTCCTGGTTTTGCTGGGACAGAATCACAGGCCAGCCATGGTCTGCAGGCTGTTAGCAGTTTGGACTAAGGGCAGCTGACCTGAGTTGACTACAGGTGTATCCCATCCCATAATTGTCATGCTTAGTATAAAGGACGAAGTTTGAAGATAGAGGCTTCTTGTTTTCCTGCTTCTCCTCTTCTCAAGCGTTGCCAGCCCAGGAGGGGCTCGCTCATCGTTCTGCTCCTGAGGACTGCTTTCCCGTTCATTGTGACTGCTGTACGTTCACTGGGCTGAGTATAACTTTGGGTACTTGATATTGGCAGTTGTATTAGTGCTAGTTTGGCTGTTTCATTAAATCTGTTTTCATTTCCACCCACGGGTCTCCTCCTTTTCCTGACCCTCCTTCTTGGCTGGGGAGGGGTCACGGGCTGTTAGAACAACTGCTGTAGTTTAGCCCTAGGTACTGGCTAGACGTAAACAAAAGTTCTGAACTCATCTGTGTGCTTGAAATGAGTGGAAAAATATATATTGTGTGCCTCATGCTCTGAATTTAGACAGGTTGAAACAATTTTTTTTTCCTTAAATACTTAACGTTCCTTATGGAGTGCTTTTCTTTGTCTGTTTGGGCAAATTGCCACAGTGGAGGAGTAGAAGTGAGAAGTTATGAAAATTTCACTATGAGGAAAATGATTTTTTTTTTTTTTCCACACCCTATAATCAAACTAGATTGGTTTTGATCTCAGGTAGAATTCACTTATAAAATCTGATAGTGACTTAAAATGTATTAGTGTTTAAGCAACACTGAGTTTAGACTGTAACAGTTTCTGCTCTAGTAAACTCTTGTGTAATGAGGGGATATTACCTTTAAAGATTCTGAGTATTTGTTTTTGTATATGATGTACAGGGATATACACCATTCAGGTCTCATAAAAATATTTAAGAACACATCCATAAACTTACATTGATCTGTCAGAATTAGTATTTTCTTTCTATTTAGGCCTAGCTTTGTTACCAATTTACTGTAAGAAAATCAGATTGGAAGAACTTAAGGTGAATACTGCAAGTCTTCAAATTCTGGGAGAAAAGACTTGCTAAATTCTGTTTCATTGAGGGTGGTGGAGCTGCTTTTTAAAGTAGCAGTGGGATATGTGGGGTCCTGAGATTGTAACTCTTGAGGGTAGTGCCTTCAGCAGGAGATGAGTTGTTGGTTCCTAAAATTATCAGGAAAGCAGTGTCTGCCCTTGGTGTAGTTTGACTCCTTTTCTTTTGGATTATTGTTCCTGCAGTCAACTGATGCAATAGCACAGCCCGTGTTTGAAAAGAAATGATGCTCGCTTGTGGCTAGGATCTGGCTTTCTGGGATTTCTGTCTGGTCAACTAACTTTTCCTCAGTGGAGGCAGAGAATGCCTTTTCACATGCTTCTGCTGCTTAAACTTCTGAATTGTGCTTCTTTAGCTGACATGCAGAGCCTCTGCTGCACAGGTAGGAGAAAAGTGTCTTTCCTATGGTGTGTTGACTTGTCCTTGGACCTTTGACTTGAGTGGTGACCAAAACAAGAGTGTTGCCCTTCTATATGTCAGCCCAGAGAACCCAGTCTGTTTTGCCCTTCTTCCTGTGGCTTGGCAATTTTGAGTAAAAGCCCAAGTGTAAAAGTTTACAGTAATAATCCTGGAATACTTTTTTCTAATTAAAATAAGTGGGTGTGATCCTTGTGAGTTGGAAGAGCCACACAATTAATTTACAAGGCTACTGGTAACAATGTTGTGAATATTTGTCTTTTTTCTTAATTCTAAGCGTAGCTAGCATTCAGTTATCAGTCTTGCCTGAAGAGAAGCAGAATGGCTCTGGAGCACCAGTAGACTTAAAGCTTGCTGATTGCCATGTTCTTGACATTGCTCCAGAGGGAGATCTGCGAAAAGCAGTGGTCAGCGTGCTGGGAGATTTACTGCAGCTTAGCTAACCTTGGACTTGTAAGGGTTTTTTTTTGGTGTTATTGTTTTGTCTTGTGTTTTATTTTATTTGAAAGTAACTTCTGGAAACAGTTGATCTCAAAACATGGACATCAAATACCATTTTCCTGAAATGGTATAAAATAACGCTCTTCAGGAAGTAAATGCAAATGTGTAATTTTCCACAGCTATATATTTTGTAATAATTCTCAGCTTGGTTGCTTATCATGATACTCAGTTTTCAATTTTTTTCCTGTTTTGTCTTAAAACATTTCCTTAAAACATTTCCTGTGTTTCCTTAAAACGTTTATCTCTGTAGAAAATCTGGGGAAATCTGGGAAACTGTTGCTAAACTCTGTTAGGAATGGTCATACTTTGTATATATCTATGTATTTAAAGGTAGCTGGGGAAATTAATATATTGAAAGATAGACTGAACTCTTATCTGATTGTAATGAAGCAGCACTGGGCCAGGAAGGGTGTTGCACTTTAAGCTTTCTTCTAGGAAACAAACTTCTGAATATTAGGGTTTTTTGTATTCTAACACACTTTGGTTAAAAATACAGAGACCTGCCCAATGCAGTTACCTTCAGTAGGTGTTCTCCTGAGATGTTGAAGTCTGTACAAGACATCTAGTGGGTGAGACCAGAACTGCAAGCGCTACATCCACCGGTAGCTTGGTCTTGGCTACACCCTAATGACAGTACTGATGCATAATAACTATTTAATCAGAAATGTTATAGGGAGAACTAGGTAGACTACAGAAATTAGGTGACTAACTTAAGACATTAGAGTTGTCTAAAAAAAAAAAGTGTATTGCTTTTTATTTGTCCTTTAGGTGCTAAATGTGGAAATAAACTACAGTATGTGCTAGGGAGCACATACTCTCTGCTAGGCAGAGAACAATTAACTATACAAAACCGATTTCTTATTTAAAGCCTGGTTCTGGAGATTTTTAAAAGCATTTTTGCAAGAGTCATGAGTTCTGAAATAATTTCAAAGCTTGGCAGCATGCAAGTGTTCTTCATTTTAGTAGAAAGCTATCAAGTTGCTGCTGCTGCTTTGATGCTGTACTACAGCTTGCAAACACCTACAGGTCACGTTCTGTTTGCATTCAAGTTTTGGAACTTAATCATTGTAATTTGCTCTTTTGCAACTTTTACTGGGTTGTAGCTGCCCTTTGGTATTCTTGTTATTAGGCAGATATTCTAGGAGTTCTCTTCAAAAGTATGCAGGATTTGCTCCCTGACTGGTGTGGCTAAATTGTTTTCCTGTTACTTTACCCAGCAGTGAGGGTGGTTGGAAACTTGGAATCTGAATACGTGAGCCACAGGGTTAAGACTTGGGGTGGTATCTTCTACAGCCAAAGCCGCTTGCCTTTTCAGTGCCAGAGGGATTTAATTTGCCTTACATTTTCTTGGACCATTTTTTCCGAAACCACTATTAGATTTTAAGTTGGAAATTAAATCGTAGCTTAAATTTTGTGGTCAGATGTCAGAGCTTTTAGCCAGCTGCTCTGAGGAAAACTTAAAAGTAATGACTTTATGAATATTGAAGAGTTTAATCCCCTGGTAGCTGAAGAAAAATTAGCTTCTTGTGACTTCATCCAAACCCTGCAGCTGTGCCAGAGAAAATAATATATAGATTGTTGTAAAATGAAAATGTATTTTACTAGGCAAAGATAGATTAAAAACTGTTGTAGTCTTCACATTTCTATCTGGGTGGACTTGATTTTTTTTCTTCAGAGCAAATTTAGAGTGAGAAAAAACTAAGCAAACTTTTTGCAGACATTCGATTTAACTTGTTAGAGGAATTTTTAAAACTATGTTTAAAACATTTGCTGAACCAGGGATAACTACAGTAAAATGTGAAAGTGCTTTAAAATTGCTCACTGTGGATTATTTAAAATCACATTTTAATGCCCTCTTAAGGAATGCTAATAAAAGATGAAGTATTGTTGTCTTTGGGAATGGAAATTCTGTCTTGCTCCATTGTCCTGCTTCCTTGTACCAGCTCGTACTGCGAGATTCCCTGTCTTTCTCTGGTGTGATGCTTGTCCGTAGAGGTTTTTACAACATCTCTGCTGAACTAGCTCCTGCATCAGCCACTGAAATAAATGTCGATTCCAGTGCACCTCCCAGGCAAGGCTGAAACTACAAACGTTTTTATGAGGTCTCCTCACAGTTGTCCAAACATTTTAATGTAACAACTGTGTTGATGCCCCCCCTCATTCATTTCAAGTCGTCTTTTTAACTAGAAACAGCTGATGGCATTTGTTGCCTATCACAGTCTGAGGAATGTGTATTGTCTCTGCAATTTTTACATATGCTTTGGGTTTGTATTAAAATGTGGCAGCTATTGTTGATACGATACTTTGTAATTTAAGTGCACTTAATGGGGGACAGATAATTGCAAAAGTATGACTGACTCCTGATCTGTAATCCACTAAATGCACTGTGTGCTTCTAAACAAAAATCATCTAATGCTTCTCTTGCATTAAAGCTCCAAGTAGCTTGACTGATAGGGCTTGGTTTTCAGCCTTGTTTAAAGACAGAAGTGCTTAAAGGGATTTTAAGCAACTATTAGGAGTAGCTAATGTGTAACTGGAGCTAATGCAATCCCTCAGTGTTCCCATGTAAATATTCTGTGCTTCAAGTCACGCTGCTGCTTAAAATAAAACCATAGCAATACTGTAATATCTTGTGATGAAAGGCTATTTGGACTTAAAAGCAGTCCATTGTGCTTTTAGGCCTAAAAATCAACTTGATTTTGAGTATCTGTCATTTTAAATTGAAAAGAGAAACCTTACAACAACCCTGTATTTAAGCCTTTGTTTTTACAGTACTAGGTGTTTTGAGGAGGTATGCTTGATTTTGCAGTTTAACTTCCCTGGAGACGCTTACTTTTATTTAGTCCCTGCTAGCATCAGAATAAGCCTATCACTCTGTTTTTAGTGCCTAAGGTCACTTCAGCTTTGTATTTGCTCTTCTTCAGCCCTCTTAGTATTTAAGATGTCATCATTTCCCTTCCCAGAAGCAGTGACAATGTCATACTGTATTTAAAGATGGGCTGCAGCAGTAATGATTATCTGACCCAGCTTTCATTTACAATCTCTGCAAGATCTGCAGTGGATAAAGAACAGCAGGCTGCCATCTCTGGTAGAAAAATCTTGCTCTCAAACTGGGGATCTCATAAAACAATAGATTCTTTTGATCCTTATGGTTTTTCTCTTGGATCAAAGTCATACTGGAACCATTTCACACAAGTTGGCTGTGCTTTTTTTGAATACTGCTGAACCGCAGTAGGCTTTCAGTAAGTGCAGGTAAGAGCTTAAAATCGGCTAGCTGGTCTGGATCATTAAATGGTGTTCATCTTGAAATGTTGTTATCCCAAATCCGGGTTCTTTAGCTGGTGTGCAAGGAGCTGAAGCACACACAGAGTTGAGATTTGCTTTGTTCCGGTTCTGTGCAGAAAAGGGTGCTAGGCGATAATTCACAGAGCCAGCCCACCTGGCTATAGCCAGGTGACATTTATACCATTCAAACATACAAACACTCCTACTAGAAAGCTACTGGACGATTCCCTGTTCATCTCAATGTAAAGGTATGGTGCATTTTAAATGTACTGCAACTGCTCAGAGGGTAAGGGGCTTATTCGGGTAGGGAGCTTTTTCTAACTAGGAGGTGTGGTTTTCACATTATAGTATCATTATAAGGAGATAATTCAACCTCAGGGCACCAGTTTGGGGACCTTGCTGCCTCTTCCCAATAATGCTTATCCTCAAGGATGCTTGTTGGGGAGAGCTGAGAGGATTCTTTTTTTTATCCATCCTTAAGCACTCATTCCTCTTATGCAGCCATCTTCTTTCTGAGACTGCCTTATCTTATGGTAAGTAGTGTCAGCCAAACTTTGAACAATCAGTCATCAACGTGGTCATAGGGAGTTAACACCAATGACAAAACACATGCTGCAAAGCAGAGTGTAGCCTCTGGGGCAGATAAAAATCTGTCTTATATATGTGGTTCATACTGACATTCAGTCTTTACAGAATAGAAGTGATTATCCTTGTGATTTCCCAGGGAGACCTGGTTATAACCAATGTAACGAAGATACCGAAGGAGTCATTTTTCTTTTTTCTTTTTTTCTTCCAGATAACTAGCCCACCAGGTTGTGGCAAGACTCAGTTTTGTATTATGATGAGTGTTCTGGCTACGCTGCCTGTAAGCATGGGAGGACTAGATGGGGCTGTAATATACATTGACACCGAGTCTGCATTCAGTGCTGAAAGGTAAGATGCAAAATTCTAAAATACTCGTTTGCAACTTCTTTATTGCCTTTTATCTTGGAGCCTTCAATTATTTTCTGAGTGATAATTAAGCATTTAGGAAGCAAATACCTATGGTAGTTATTAAGCATTCATCTGACATATGCAGTTATCCCATAGATGATGAAATTTATTTAACAGAATGGTTTTCTCACCTTCCTGATTTGCATGACGTTTTGGATTCCAGTTGTGTGATGAGGTGAATGGCGCGCTCTCTAATTTATAGCTAGTCTCCACAGTCCTGTACCTGAACTCTTACTTTCTTTGCAGTTTGTGCAGTTAGCAGGAAGGTTTCGAGGAGGTAAAGGCCCAGCATTTTGAGTACAAAGGAAACAGGTTTTTCTGTGAACAGTAGGCCTGACGTAGCCAGTTTTCCTTCACATTTCTGTCCTGTTTCTGCTGAATGGGGCCCTCTACCCTTCTTCTGCACTTCGGATTTCCTGCAGTAACCTCACATCTCTCCTGTATCCTTAGTGGTCATGCTGTGCTATATTCCCTGACCTTTATAACATCTCTGGTTCTTCTAGTATCTCCTGCTTTGTCCACGCGACCAAAACTGCTCAGCTATGTACTTACGGTATCTTCTGACTGGACAGGACACGCTGTGTGCTCTGTCTGCTTGGTTGTTACTGATGTATGCATGTGTTGGTTACGGCTTTTCCCATGTTAACTGACTGTTGACATAATTCTGCAGTATTTCATTATAGATAGCTCTAATTTACATAGCTACCAACTTTTCTAAACTATGAGGATTTGATGTTTTTGAGATGTCTGTTCCTTTGTTACTGTTGTTTTGTTGTTATATGTAATATATTTTGTTATATTTATTATTTTGTTATTATATTATATAATAATAACAAATATAACAAAATAATAACACTTATTATAATAACAAAAGTTATTAGAAGGTCTGGGGAGGACAAGAAGTGCTGTAGCCTCATCCTTGTTTTCCTAAAAAAAAAAATGGACAGAAAAAGGTTCATTGAAATAATTAATATATTTCAGATTTATTAGTGTATACCCATAGCTTGAATCTGGAGTATCAAAGCAACTATATTTCATTGTTTATTTACCTGAAGTTATCATGGATGAGATGGTGGGGTTTTTTTTTTTAGCAGACAAGCTGTATCTTATACTTTCTGTGTTGCGACCTCTAAGGAGCAGGACCAGCAGAGTGGGGAAGTGCTCATCCCCATCTGCTTGGTACCTCTTAGACTACACCTAGATCCTGTGTCCAGTTTTGAGCTCTTGGTAAGGGAAAGGCATGACAGACTGCTGGGCGTTCAGCAGGGGACTCCCAAGGTGTTTGGCCGTTGTGGAGAGACAAGAGACTGCTTGCTCACTCTAGAGGAGGGGGTCTTGGGTGGTTTAACAGCAGCCCTCCCCTATCAGTAAGGAGGCCAGCAAGAATGTGGCCCAGTGGTGCATGGCAGGGAGACAGCAGGCATAGATTGAAGACCATTTCTGTGCTGATACGTGGAGAAGCCTTTTCACCCTAAGGACAGTCAGGAATTGGAGAAGGTTTCCCAGAGCGGCTGTGCTGCCTCCGTCCTTGGAGGCTTCCAGAATAGACTGGATAAATCACCAAGTAACTTGTTCTCACTTCACAGCTGGCATTACTTTGAACAGGATGTGGGCCTGGTGATCTGAGTTCTCTTTCAGATTTTCTTGTGGTTCTGTCATCCTGTCTTATTAATACATGATGAGTAGAAGAGATTTTGGTTTTGTTGTTGTTCTGAACACCTCAGATAAGAGGGCAAATATTCATTTAATAGCAACTTACTTTAAAGGGGTTAATGGAGACATTTAGCTGGCACTATTTTTATTTAAAACTCCAAAGTCGCAACACAAAGCCTGAGAGGAGTTTTTGTATCCCTGCTGCTGCTTAGGGCTGAGAGTTGCTAAGTTGTAGCTGCATACTGGCAGTAATGCTCTGCTGCTTCTAGAAAGATACTGCATAAAGCTGGATGATTTAATTTCTTTTGCCAAATGACACTTCTCTTTTGTCATTTTGCCTGGCAAGTCTTACTTCAGGACAGGAAGCTTTTTGCTTCCACCAACTTTCATAGTCTTATTCTCTAACATGACAGTTTAGTTCCGTCTAACAGCAAGGCTGAGAAGAGTAATAGAATTGAGTCTGGTCTTCTAAGACATGTCACTGGTTTCTGTAATTTATGTATTTTTGTCATGTAAGAGAAAGCCATGACAGTGCAGATGGTGTCATTCAGCTTTGTCAGAATACAGATGGCAGGACAGCTAGATGGAATGGCTGCAGTAAGTCTGGAAATCAAAATTGTTGTCATCAGTTTTGTAGCAATTCAATTCAACTCTAGCCAGCTATTAACTAAAAACATACTGGACTTATTTAGAAAGTCTGAAAATAATTTGTTTGCTTTGCTTTTCTCTCTGGCCATACTTACCACTTGTGAAAAACACTAGTTACAAATTTCTGTGAACCAGAGCTGAGAACAAATGGACTTTCCACCCCGTGGGCCTCTGCCCTGGTTGCAGAGAACATGTTGTGTGCAGTTTTTGGTCTCATCATGACAAACAGGATTTAGATTTGAAACAAATTTGAAGCTGCATGGAGCTCTGTGAATAGCACTGCAACCTCAGCAAGATTTGGGTCTGTGTAAGGATGTTCTTTGTGATCCGCGTGTTGGTTAGGCAGCGTACCGAAATCTCATTTTGTGCAGACCACTGAGTGGCAGTTCAGTGTTGCCTAAATGGTCTGTGTCATTAACTGTGCAAATGGGAAGACATGTTTCTGTCCCTGGAAGTTCTGCAGGACAAGTTTAGATGTGATCAGTAAAGTATCTAAGGGATGTGATTCAGGCTATTGTAATTAATTTGCTTGCTCTGGATAGGTATATTCAAGCTTAATGTCTCTATTTTTAAACCAAATAAAAATGATTTAAAATATTTTTTTTCTGAAATGGCTTTAACATTTTGGGTTTCAATGGACGGGGCCCAAAAACTAAAGCACCAAGATAACCACTAAGTTGTGCCCTCAGGTGTCATCCACTAGATGCCACTCTTCTCAAGCTATAGGCCGTGGGATGTGTCCGCTTAAAATGCAATTCAGTATTTTCTGTTTTTGAAAAATAAAATCTTCATTGTTGAAAAACAAATCCAGTGCCAAGATCATAACTATGAGTTTCTAAGTTAAATTCTTGGACTATCTACTTAAGGACCTAGATGAAGTTGACTTGTGTTCAGAGGGGTGCCACTTCTTTCCCCTGCCTTCTGAAGAGTTTGCAGGCAGTCAGCATTTCTAAAACATAAAATTTAGTGTCCTCAGTGTTTCTATGTATAAAATCTCATTTAACTGAAAATGTTGGCCTCTCATCAGTAAATTCAGTTTTACATCTGAGAGGTTTTTTCAAAGCGCAGTTTCTGAATATAAAAGTATCTGGACAACAAATAATAAATAAATAGCCAACTTCCTCTGACTTCTTTTGGTGTTATCACCAGTTATCTGATCCACTTCCTTAGTCTACTTGGATAATAAGCAGTGGTATGCTTAACAATTGTAATTCAAGGTTTTGAAGGGTCATGAATTTGCTAATAAGGTAATGGAGAACATGTAATCCTGGAATCCAACATTCAGTTCTGTCAGTGAAGCAGTCACTTAAACTGTTTGTTCATTTCGTTATAGCCAGTCATGCCAGTTGTACCTGTGCTGTCTGAATGGGTGGATGGTCACTTGTAGCTGCCTGGCAGCTGGAGTCTCCATCGCTGTGTGACACAGCACTGGTTTTCTTCAGATTTTATAACCCCTTTTTACAGAAAAGGAACTGGCACAGTGGAAATGCTCTTGGTGAAAAAGTCTCTCATCCAAATGACCTTGTTCTTGTTTTGTAAGGAGAGATTATCTGGGAAAAGATATTCACTTTGGCAGGCATACTTTCCATACGGGTACTGCTTGTTTAAGTACTGGGCTCTGTTCTTTGCAGTCCTGCTTCCTCGTTGGCTGGATTGTAATGGATCTTCTGTTTGTTAGCAGCTTGTTAAATTTCTGTGGTGACACAAGGTCCACTTTATGATTTCACTGCAAGAAAAAGGCAGAAGGGAAATATGGTTTGAGTTGGAGAGTATGCTTGTTTAAATGAAAGTAATATTTAGATATAACAAAATAGGAGAATGCTTGACCATTGAGTGGAATCTATTGTAGAAAACTCAAAAACTTGGCATTTGGTAACTATAAACTTTGGAGTTTCCTTCTACAGTAGATACACTGTTTCTCTGTGTATAGACACATGGCATTCCCTAGTGTACCACTGGCTCTAGCATCACTGTGAAGAGAACCTAACTGTTCTGTTTTCCAATATTTCAGTCTGACTGTATTTTCCAGCTCAAACCATCTTCCCTTCCACCTTTATTTTGAAGTGAAATCATAAAGTGGGCCTTGTGTCACCACAGAAATTGAACAAGGTGCTAGCAAACAGAAGATCCATTGCAAGATCCAGCCACCGTGGAAGTAGGACTGCAAAGAACTGAAAATATGCTTCTCCTTTGAAAAAGATTTTCAGTATTACTAGGTGTCTGCTTATCATTCATGCATTTGCTTTGTGAGTACTTGATGCCTTAATATCCCACATTATTCCTTTTGCAATGCTTTACTTTGTTTTATTGATAGGTTGGTTGAGATAGCAGGAAACAGATTCCCTACTTATTTCGACTCAGATGAAAAGCTGTTCTGTATGACCCGTAACATCCACCTGTATCGAGAGCTGACCTGTGGCAGTGTACTGAAGAGGTATTCTTTTCCCAAGCTTACCATTTTGACTGGATTGTCTGTAACAAGACTTGTTTAATATCAAAGTTTTATGACAAGTAATTCATTTGAGGCCTTTGCTACTGATAACAGCATAGTCTCCAATAAAGGAAAGGCTGATTGTTCTTCTCATTCCATAGCATGTGTCTAATCCAGTTGGTGTTTTCTAGTTTCTGGTAGACAATTTCCCCGTGATCTCATGCCTGCAAGCCTTTAAAGGGGAGTGTTCATGTGATAGGTCTTAACTTGTCTTGGATTGTGGAGAGACAGTAGTGTAAGAGTTCTGTTTTCCACGAAATAGGAGTTTGCTCTTCCAAAGCACAGTTTACTTCCAGGAACACTGGGACCCCTCCAGCAGCAGAAAGGAAGAATCGTTGAACAGTCAGCCTGAACGCTGTTGTTGGCAGTGTCACGTTGTCATATTGTTACCTTGTGTTAATTTGTGAACACATTCTGCAATGAAATTGAATGAAGTTGTATTTTAGTGTCATCTTGTGTATTTTGTGTTAGTGGGAGAATTATTCTCAGAATAGTTTCTTCTAGTGCAGCTTTATCAGAGAGCAGCTAGTAGCATGTCCTCAATGGCTTAGGTTTGGTGTACTTTCTTTGGAGGAAACAGATTCAACCTGCATGTGTAGACACCAAGGATTCTGGGGTTGGTGATGGGACATTGCTACTGTGAGCAAAAAGACAGTTTCAATGTGCACTTAACTTGCTATCTGCCAGTCAGGGGTTATACAGCATAGTGTTGCTATCTAGAGGTTCTTCCAAACCTCTCTTTAGCAGAGGTCCTGCCTTGGGTTATGTGGCCCACTGGAGCCTCAGATTCTTTTCCAAATCTTTTCAATACCTGCAGGTGTTGGTGGAGGTGCTGTGTGAGGGGAGAAAAAGAGAGGCTGACTTTTAACTTATTAAAGTAAAACTTTTATTTAAACAATTTTAGGGTTAAAAATGGTTCACTTTATAAATAATGTTACCAATAACCGTTTTGGTTTTTTCTTTTGTAGGATTATGTCGTTGGAAGAAGAAATTATTTCAAAGAAAGTTAAACTCATAATAATTGACTCTGTTGCTTCAGTTGTCAGAAAGGAGTTTGACACAAAACTCCAAGGCAACCTGGCAGAGAGAAGTAACTTTTTGACTAGAGGAGCATCAGTCTTGAAGTATTTGGCAGAGGAGTTCTCAATACCAGTAAGTTCTTCCTCCCTTCTTAATTTTTTGCCTTACAGTACCAAGTAATAGAATCTGTAAAGAATTAAAATGACAGGAAGATGAAAACCAGAAGAAGCTTCTTGCAGGAATCCTCAAGCAGATACTGGCTGGAAAATAGTCCGGGAATGGGGAAAGAGTAACTGTTCTGCTTGGTGTTCTTTTCTTGGTGTGTTGTGTTTTTTTTAATTTAGGACTTCAAATAAGCATTTACAAGACTTTCCAGCTGTTTCAGTGCTTTGGTGTCTATTTTTTTTCCTTTAATCTTATATTTTACTTTACTGGCATTAAATATTGCTAAATCTGATGGGATCCCTTCTAACGCAATGCTCAAACTACTGCATGCTCTGACCAGGTGAACATCTTTTTCTGCCTCTGTCCCTTCTACTTAAGCATATTGAGTCTCAAGAGGCCTTATGCTCTGGAGCAGCATTAATTCCTTTTGTGACTGATAACATATGCTAAGTTAATGCAGAAAGAAAGGTAACAGCTCAGCAAAACCTGGCCTGTGGACTTGCCCATAAAATACAAAGGAAGACGCAGACACTCAGTGCAGGGACTGGATGGAACTGGTGGAAAAGTGCTTTAGAAGATTTTAAGCTGCACAATGTGTGTATGTTCCTTTGTTATGCGATCCATGGAGGATCGTATCAACTCAAAAGATGTCATTGTGACTCAACTCTTGGAATTATTTCCTAGTATGGGTAACCTACTTATCACTCCAGTGTAAGAGAAAAACTGTGGCAATAATTTGAGTAAAACTGGTGAGGTCTTTTCCCTCTGACGCTCGAGGTCACAGCAGCTATTATACCAGAAATAATACACGTCAGAGGCGTGGAGCTGGCTGACTAAAGAGGATTGGATTTCCTTCTGCCGTGTAATTTCTAAAGACTTGATGGAGAAGATTAAACCCCGCCTAAGTGCCTTTAAAGTTCAGGTACAAAAGATAGCATCTCAGTGCACCAAGTAATGTTTATAGAGCTTTAAAAAGCCAGGAAGGAATTGTGTTTAAGTATGGACACTCTCATATTTTAGGAAAAAGTTATGCGATCCTTTGAATAGGGCTAGAAGTTTTATGGCAAGATACCATTTTTCTGTGTTTTCTTCACCTTTAGAACACCCCCTGCTCCCCCCTCCACCTTCATTAAAATGGTGAAGCTGAGCTGGGTTGGATCCTCTGGTAGTTCCGGCTGCTGCCCAGCGTATGGTCAGAGGGACAGTGTTGGGATTCACAAAAGTCTTAGAGCTGGACAATATGAAGTAGCCTAAGATTGTGATCCGAATTCATCCTATGTAAGAAAAAAGTAAAGATTGAATATTTAAAGCTTTCCATTAAGTGAAAGCTAATGTGTTTGTTTTGAGGCATTTGCAACAGATAGCTGGGGTGCTGGTCTGCCTTTCTTTCTCACTATGAACACTTCGGTAAGGAGGTCTGGGATTTTGGGCAGGAGCTTGTGCTCTGGTCACAGCTCTGTGTTTTTCAGTTGGTCCATGAGATATCTTACCTTTAAAATAAACTCTTTAAAGATCCATGTGATTAATATAAATACATAGATTGAAAGCTTTTAAAGCACCTATTGATTAGACTTGTCAATTTAGTCCATGGAAATCTAACTCTATTTTGAAGATTTGTTAAATTTTAAGTTATAAAAGAAGCTATAGTAACTTCTATTAGTTAAGAATTCTAGGAGGGCTGTGGTTAGAGGCTTGGGTTCTTGCAAACAGATCCCTAGGCAAGGCTGTGTACGAGTAGCATGTAAAATCCAACGTCAGAGTGTAATGCATCTGTGAGTGTTGCTGCATATAGAGAAGTCTGCTGTTGCATACATTGCATTAACCTCTGCTACCTGAGGCTGCAGAGTATCCATGGTTCTCTTTGTAAATTACTGTTTGAATTATTTCAGGTTTTTTACTTACCTGTAAAATAGTGATATGAATTCGGAACTAAAAAGAACGTTAGTAAGGTTGTAAAGTGATTTTTAGATCACTGATAACTTAGATGCATGAAGCAATATGTAACACTTACTTCATGGCAGAATCAGTGCCTCAAAATACTGAGTTAGACAACAAGTAGGGGCACTCAATCTGAGACTCTGAAAAAGATTTGGAGTTGATGACTCATAGGAGTTGAACTTGCAGTCAGTCTTCTTGGCTGTAGCTAAAAGGTCTGGTGAAAAACTTTTGAGTGGTTGAGCAAGAGAATCAGAAATACAGAGGTTGTGTGTCATCTGTTTATCTAGAACTGTTACTGGAGCAGTACGTGTGGTGTTAACAGTCCGGACAGGATGGTGAAAAATCAGCTTCTAGAGAACAGCCGTGAAGATGACTGGGAGAAGAGGAGGGCGCTTGTAGCACCTTATGTCCTAATTACTGTGTTTAGCTTAGCTAAGGAAGTGCTTTGGGTTTATTAGCCCATGTGTACCTGCTTGAGGAAGAGGTATTTGATAAAAGCAACCTTCTCTTTGGCTGACAAAGGTATACCACAGCTCTGTGGTTGGAAGCTGAATTAAGCAAGTTCAGACTTCAAGTAAGGGGTGTGTTCTTACTGGGCTAATTAATCATTAGAATACATTACTAAACATAAATAGCTTCTTGTCACTGAGTATTTTTAACCAGACTTCCCCCCCCCCACTTTCTAAAAAAGGAAATGGGTTCAAATAGGATTAAATCTGGGGAACCTCTGTACTACCATGTTGTGCTGGAGTTCAAATAAGTTTAACACAGTTATTTCTGTTGGCGTTACAAACTCTCTAGCTGTTTCTAATTGTGTGTTCATGGTGTCAGGGTATCGAGTTTGATGTGCAAGTGGCTTGCATTCGTAGCTTTTACTGAACTCCACGGGAGCTGTTTCAAACTCAAGCAGCCCTATATGGTATGAAGTGTTCAGAAAAAAGTGACCTTAGCTGCCTCAAAACTAATGGTGGTTCTTCAGCAACTGCTGTGCACCTCTATCTTCAGTTGGTAAAATGGGAATAACAGAGCTATTAGTTGTGAGGATGCCGTGAGGGTCAGGTCGTTACTGTTGAGAAAGATGTTGTACTGTGTCCGTGAACAATGTACACACGCTCACTAGAAAGAAACCCTTGCCATCCTCAGTGTAAAAATTTAAATGACATGTAGTAAATGAAACCTTAATCCATCTTTTGAGATGAGAAAAAAATGGTAAACACAGTGATTGGATGGTACTGTCTTAGCTGCTGAAGGAAGGAACTGAAAGTGTGCGATTGTAAATTTTTACTTGGCTTCATGGGTTTTGAATTTTTTTGTTTACCAAGTACGAAGAAACACAAGCTTTCTTTTCTTATGTATGGCTGTTAGCGAAATAGAAGTTTCTCAAAGTGAAATATGATGCCTGATTTCCTTTTTTGATGCCTTCTTCCACCTGACTTAGCAGTAATTCCAGTTCCATCCTAGACTCTTCAAATGGTGCCACAGCAAGAGGCAGCACGAGGTTTGGATTGGTTCTGCTCTATTGACAGGCCAGCTGGCAGCTCTGCTGATGGCTGAACAGTCACTGAAGCTTTCTCCTCCATGGGGCACTCGGTAGCGGTGTCCCTTTTTCCCCTTCCCTGCACGCAGCCGTGACCAAGATGTAATTTCTTCTGCCAAGTTTGGTTGAAACTACCCAGTCAGATCACAAGTGCCTACTAGAAACACAGTGTGACTATTAATCAAACAAAAAGCCTTTTACTTTTTAAATCCAGTGAATATGACAAGTTTATATCACCTTTATTTTAGAGCATGTTGTACTTAAGGGCATTTGGATCTGAGTGTTTTCTGTCCCAATGTGTGTTGATGCTGTCTACCAGGTTACACATTTAAGCAGCAGTAATCAGCCCTGTGTGTTTCCTTTATAGTTTCCTGGCTTTCTTAGCCTTCTTAAAGAGCAGAAAACAAAATACAGTTTGGATTTCTTTCTTCTCTTCTTCCGTGTTCATAGAAAACTACTTATTAGTAAGTGGTATTCGGTAAAAGTAGTTTAGTGTTCGTGCTGGTTGAGAGAGAAATTGTCTCCATTTCAGTGAAGAGCTGAAAACTAAAACCTAATATGACTAAAATTGTTCTTAAGATTTAACTGTTTAACTTACAAAAACTTATTTATAGAACCTGGTCTTCTATAGTTCTTAGTACTTGAGAAAATGTGTGAAGCTGGCTAGACATCTCCATGGAAAACCACCCTAAAAGTGGCGGTTGCAAAACCAAACTGCTTTAAGCGTTCTTTGAAATGTCAAACTGAGACTGAAGATGAAACTTGCTTTGTAGGTCCCTAAGGCTAATCAAATTACAACACTGCTTTTGTCTGGGTTGCATTCTTAGATCTGTGAAGTGAACCCTTCTTACTCATGATAAGTATGTTGGTTATCATTCCTACCAGCAAATGTATAATAGTACCTTTTGTTCTGTTTTTTAAAATTATTCTTTCTGAGAATGTGAAATAGCTTAGGAGAAGAGACTTTCATCTCTCACTTGTGATTTATAGTGCAAATGAAAGACAAATTTTATGTAACTATCATCTAATGCTTTTATTTGCTATGCTAAATAAGTTAATAGTCAAGAAGCCCATAATTTCCACAGGTAATATTTTTTCACCTTTAGATGACATATGCTTCACTTAAACTAAAAATTCACGTTATCAATATTGATGATATGATAGCAATTAAAGCTGTCATAGTTAATTTTCTTTTCATGCTCGGTTCTCACATTTTTTGTCTTGATGCTTCATACTGACTTATGGATTCTGCTCTGTAAACTTTATACCCAAGATTTTCATTTGCAAAATGTTTAGCTAAATATATATTTGGTTTTAGGTTGTTTAATTTTTTTCTCCTCAAAATCAATTTATATGCACAAACTCCATGACATCTGCAGTGCCTTTTCTGCTGTCATTGGTTAAGTGTGTTTAATTGTATCATCTCAACTTCCTGCAGTGAAGTGTCTCAAGATTGAAGTGCTTCTGCTGGCAAAGAGAATATTCAAACTGCTCGTTTTCTCCTCCTTTATAAGCAAGTATTTCCACTTGGCCGCATCCTTGCTTCTGCTTTATTCTGTTCCCACATACATGTTTGCTTCACAGCTCCTCTGCACCTTTGCTATTGCTGCTCTGATACCTGAAATATAATAGTTCATAGAGAGCTAAAAAATTTGAAAATGGAAGATTTCCAAAGAAAAGTTGTTTAAATGCCAAATCCCTGTGAATTAGTAATAAATATGTAGAAAATTTGGAGAAAATTATCTATTGTTACAGTATGTAACAACACTGGATGCTGACTTTTTCCAAAACTATGGAGAAGGTTAAAACAATTTGTGAGCGCTTGCTTAGAAGACACAGAATGGTGCTTCTGAACCTGCAGAATTGCAGGATTTTATTAAGATAATTCATCAAGTTCTATACTTGTCCTTCTGTTAGTGGGATGAAAAGATACTAGTGTCTTAAACTAATCATTTTGTGAAGATAATCCACAGAAGCATAAATATTTAGAATAATGTAGATACTGTAGAATTAGCTGACTTATTATTCTAGGTGAATTAAAGAAACATTGAATAAGCATGGCTTTGTTTTGAGCCATGGAAAAAAGTAGTTAATTTCTTTCCTAAGTCAGGAAAATTATTTCCAAAACTACCTTTCTTTTCTTGTTCTCTTCAAGATGTTTCACTCTTCTTGCACCAAAATTCAAGTTGGTTTTCATGTCCTCATTAAGTGGTGAGCTGAGCAGCATTAGAAAATTTTGTGCTAGCTCTATCAGAACTTTTGGTTTCAAACAGATTCTCTTTTGGTGCAAAGAATACTTAACCTTGTAATAGTTTGCGAAACAAAACACTTTAAGATTTCCTCCCATGTTGTACTTAGCAGTATTTTTGTCCCCAGAATTGAGTCTATAGCTTTGGTTTTTTTCTATTAAATATTCTAGCGTTCCTCTGTTTTCTTACAAAAACTTTCTTAAAAAACAAGTGTCAGAATTTCAGATCTGTGTGAACACTGCTGTTTGTAAAATGTGGTTTGGAATTAATTTTGTGTTACTGTTTAATTAGGAAAACAAAATGGTTAAAGGGAACTTACAGAGCAGAGGTCTTACTTTGCCTTCACTAAAACTTTCTAAACCCAGTTTTTGTTGGCGGATTGTTTCTGTTTCAATAATCTCTCCACAGTACTGAGCAAAAAACCCAGTTTTGATAAAAGGGAGTTAACTCGGCTGCTGAAGTGTCATTACAGTGGCAAAGTGAAGTGGTTTTGTCTTCTCATGCGGCTGTTAAAAATTATTCTTGGAAGGCACAACTTTGTTTTAGTTTAAAATGACTGGCTAAAATGTAATCATAACTATCTTCAGTACTGCTGCCATCTGTGTACTTTTTTATATGTGTCTGGAGAATATATGTTTCTGCAGTTTATGACCCAACACAGTGTTCCTTTTGGACTGTCTATGCTCATAAAATGTGTAATGCTGCTGAGGAAAAGGAATAAGAAATGGTGGAGCAATGTTTCCTGTTTTCATGTGGTGGTGAAGTATAGAAAAGGAGGTAGTTTAAAGTTATATGATACTGGAATCCAGTTTTCTTTTTCTTTTAAAATATTCCCTCCATTGCTTTTTCCATTTTACAGCACAAGTGACTTTGCCAAAAGCTCTCATTCTGCACAATTGCACAGATGAAATTATGCAGGAGGAAAGCACCAGTGCTTAATGTATAGGAGAGGGAGTTGAGAGGAATGAGATTTTTATAACTAGATTTGGTTTTGATCATGGACTACGCTTGCTATAAAGGAGGGCAGACACTTGCACTGCTATCTGCCTTGACTTGACTTTCTGAAAGATTTTACTGAAAATAAATTAGCAGTTTCTTGCATCTTCTAACCCTCACTCCTGTTACACTTCTCTGGGGTACCTTCGGTTGATTTACAGTATTCCAGATGAATCTCTACCAGTGTTTAGGTATGGAGAAGGATTTCATCTCATGCCTTGCAGGACATCCTCTTTTTCATGCATCATAGTACTGACATAGTACATCGTAGTACACTGCTTTCTTTGCAACAGCCTCATGTTGTTACCATTCTTCACAACCCTGGACCTGCAGCTGCTGGCTTGCTTAGTTAGCTAGTTGCTCCTCCTTCTAATGTGTTATTTTTCCTGACTTGCCAAGATGGTTTTGAATTCTAATCTTATATTCTAGTGTACTTCCAGTCTCCTCCCTGCTTTCCTGTTTTTGCAAGGAAAATGATCATTCTTTCTCTCAAAAATTCTTCGTGTAACTATTGGATAGAACCTGACTTGAAGTGGATTATACTGATAGCATAGTTTGTTCAGTAAGAGACCTTTTAACACTGATAAATGCTACATGTCATTTTACGATAAACTTTGCATCTATCCTGTGATATGTTGATCTCAGTTACATTTCTCTAGTTTAACATACCTATATGAGGTGTTCTACTGCTAAAATAAAAATACATTTTTCTTACTGTGTTACATTGTTATACTGTATGTGCTGTAGGAAACAACAATAATTGTACTGAAGGGATTTTATGCCTTCAGTTGGGAGTTCAGGGTTTGGCAAGATGTGCTATTTTCACTGAGAAGAATTGCCTGAACCTTTAGGCCAATAGTCTGCTTGTGACTCTGCAAAGAAGTACTCATGTTTTGAGTATTCCATTCTTCTTGTGTGTTTTCTTGTCTCCTTCTTGTCCTTTGATTTTATTTAAACTGAAGGTTCTCTATGAATGTTTCTGCATTTGCATAATGTGTAACTGAAAGTGATTCTAGTCTCCAGACAGGATAGCACTACAAAGAGTAGTTGACTGTATTACAAGTCATTGGAAAAATCTTACCTGTATGAGCTCAGTATAGACTAACCAGTGGTTTGATTTCCACATTCTCTAGAGTTTGTTTGCTTTATGGTTACTGAGCCTCAGGGCTTCTGGTCATAAAGAGGACCTGCTCTGCAGTTGTTACTCCTAAATAATATTGTACCAGCCCCCTGATGTGTAAAAGGATGGGGATAAGAGGAAATGACAACTAGGCGATGCAGATGTCTGTTACAATACAGATGTGCCCAGAGATCAAAAGTAAAAGCCTTATTTCAGTAGTAGAGATTGTATGTATCCATCCCTCTTGTGTCTACAGGACTGCTTTGTGAGAATACTGCATTTGTGTGGAATCAGATGCACTGCTGGGTCTGCATGAAGTATGATCTGGAAGCTTCACGATACAGTCTGCTTGCTGCTGTTAACTAGAGAACGTGTCTTTTTCAGTCTGCAGAATTTCCTCTCCTCCCACACATGGTTGGAGACTAATAACAGACAACCAGACCAAATTATTGCAGCTAGATGGTTGACGATCCTGTGCTGCCTTGAAAATAGAAGTATCTAGGTTTACAGGATCAGCTTTTCAGTCTGAATTTTTCCTCTTCTGTTGAGGCTCTTATGCATTAGAAGAGTTTGTGGGTTTTGCTGTGGTTTCCCTCCTCTGTTTTGCTTGGGATTGGAAACTGTGAGCTATACAGAGGGTCTCCCAAGCAACTTCATTCTGAGTTTTCTACAAGAGAGCTCCATCTTCTTTATTGAGAATGTGTATGTTTTGTATCATTGTTCATTGAAGTTGCAGCTCTCTATGCTCTTCACCCCAATTTTCTATCTAAATAAGGGAACCCGTCATTTTAACAGCGAGCATTTTAATCCATTTGGCAGAAGTTCAGTATAATCGAACTGAGGGAGACTCATTCAAATATAGGTTCCAATGAGAATCTACATGATTTCAGTAACCTCATCAAAACTTATGCTGCCTCTTGCTAAAATGCATAGCTGTGTCTCATTTGAGAATATAGTACTTCCGCTGTAATCTTACAGGTAAACACAATTAGATTGAGAGGTTTTTATTTAATAAGACTGAGCAGTCCTCTGCAGAATTCAAATTAAACAGCATTGAATAAGATGCTGCTTTTTGTTGGTGAGAGTACGTCTGTATTTTGGTAAGATATACTCTGTTAACATTTGTGATACTCTGATTTGGATGAGCTGCATTGTCCACCCCAGAATACAAATCACTTTTGTTGTCTTTAGATTCCAGTATTTTCCATACTTTACTCCTGTATTTATCAAATGTCATACTTTTGACTTGGGGTGGAGAGTGCTTTGCTCTTCAACAAGATAACAGGTCTTGGCAGATTGTGGTACTATGTTTTTAAGATGTGCTGGTTATCAAAGTCACCTTTAATAAGTGAACTGAACACTACTTTTCATGCAACTGAAACCCATAGTTCTTGTAGAAGAAAACTGCTTTTAAAGTGCTTACTGCTTAGATGCTTTTTGTAACTTCATAAAGGTCTTCAGTAGGGAAAAGTGGAGCTTGCTTGAGACTGCAGGCACCTGCCAGTGCTCCAGGTTACTTCTCAAGAACATTCATTTCAGAAAACCAGCTTCAGATGTTGGCAGTCTCTGAAATACCAAAGTTTTTTGTCTGCAAAGCCTAGGTACAACACTAGCAAGCTACAACTGGATAACTGGAAGTTTAATGTGGGGCTATATGTCTATCAGTCTTAAATTCGAGCATCACCAAATGTGTGTTAAGTCTTTATTTTTTCTTCCAGTAGTCATGAGAGAAGATGCACTGAAAGGTAAGCTAGGTATTAAATACTAAAATGACTTCTTTAAATTCAGACCCTTGCCTTCTGTTTTCTGTGATTTCCTTAAACAATGTCTTATTCTAACAAACCTCAGGTCTGCCCAGAGAGATTTGGAACGACATCTGAGAACCGTTCCTGTAGGTCATTAGCAAATACTCTCAATTGTCCAGGACAGGAGCCTGCTGCTGACCTTTTTTTTTTTTTTTTAGTGGCATCTCTTTTTCTATCTAATTTTCTAGCTAGATTGTGAACAGCTTGTTTGGAAGAGGAATTGACTGATAAAACATTTCAGATTTGTCTATGTAAAAAATCGCTTGTGGGGAGAATTTTTAAACTGAAAAAGTCTTCTGAAGATGTACTGTCACAGGGTTTCCTGGGGGGTATATACAACCAACCCCATAAGGCTGGCATGTGTTGGGCTTGTGTAACATTCTCTGGTTGTGTGGAAGAGCTTTATGTCATGACCTGTCCTGTATTGTAATGGAAACAGTCACACCTGGGCTCTAAGGATAAAGTTTCTGAGGGGACCTGAGTACAGACTATGCACAGAACTGGTGTTCTGTGTACTAGAACAGCTATTGCAGGTATCGGAGCAGATATACCGGGTGTCTGTGTATTAGAACAGTTGAGCTCTACTCTGCTTCTGCAGTGCCTTTGAAATGGAGCTACTAGAAGCAAACAGATGCTGCTGAAACAATTTGTGGAGCCTACTCCTGTAGGCTTCGTATTGTCATAAGGAGCAGACTGGTAATGGTAAAGGAGATTATTATTGGCTAGAGATACTGGTTTGGGTTGGCAGCAATGCTTACTGCTCTGCCTCCTTATTCAGTTGGTTTAAGGGAGCCACAGAAGAGAGGAACTAGCCAAGTGGTGAAGCTGCTGCCTAGAAATCGACTGACCTGCAGCCCATTCTGATGTTGTCCCTAGGAAGAAGGCCACCAGATGCAAACTGCAAGCAGGATAAATCATCCTGTGTAAATCACAAGTGGCGTGTGTGTGGCAGGTTAATTGAGCCTGTGTTACAGAGGGGTTGAGTAGTCCAAAATCAAGAGGTAGTCAAACAATGTCAGAGACTAAATAGCAACAAGAGGACAATACGCGCTTTTTTCCTTCCTACCTGCAATCTAATTCATTTCAGTATAATTGGCAACTGCTTCATACTTGATGATGGGCCTGAACAAGGATGTGAACCAGTTGAAAAGCAACACCAGGAAAAAAAAAATGCAGTGGGCAATTGTTGTGCAGCTGAACAGGCACTAATGTAGCAGAGAGGAGGGGCAGGAATGTGCGGTTTCTGGCTGCAGCACAGATTTTTGATGTAAAATCTACATTTTTAGTAAAAAGATTAAATGTGAGTAAAAATTCGAGCCAGGTTATTATTCAGAACAAGCAAAGAAAATAGAGTGTTAGATGCTTGGAACATCCTTTAAACTTTTAACACCTCTAGGAAGGATTCTGTTACATACCATGGTTATGATGCTTTGTACTTTGACTAAAGGTGAGCAAATGCCTGGCTGCGTGCAGCCTAGCCTTACATTGCTTAGGGCTTTTGTGCATCATTAGACCAGTGTCCTGGTTTTAGTCTGCATGTTCTGGTTTTAAAATGCATCATAATACACTGTCTTTGCAGTTGTAATATATCCATGCATAATGAATTATAGCTGAGGTCAGAAACTATGCTGAATAGTAGATTTTCAAACCACAGTATTTCTTCCTATGCTAAAATTCAGGATGAAATGTATAACAACCCATAAAATAGCTGGTACAGTTCATAACATGCTTGCATTCCTTCATTATTAATAGTTTCATATCCATCTGTCAGCATGCTATGGCTAAACTATTAGCTAAGTTTTTGCAGCTGCTGCTTTGCAGGTCTGTAGAATGTGGTTATCTCCAGCTTCTCTCTTTTGTCTACTAGTAAGAGGAAATTTTACGGAGACCTTACTGAATTGTCCAAAACTTCAGTTCTAGGTGAAAGTTTTATGATCTTGATGTAACTTTGGTACTTTTCCTGCTAGTTCTTCTGTTCAAACTATGTTAGTCGCAGCAGTTGTTTCAAGTAATAATGGTTTGTTTAATCTCATTAGAAGTTCTGCACACAGTTGTAGTCCTGTATTTTTGTAGTTCTGTTTTTGCGCAAATTGTAGTTGCTGCTTTGATCTGAAGATGGAGCCCCTAGAGAGGTTTGCTTTCAGATGAATGGGTCTGTGGGTAGTATGTGTGTGTGTTTTTGACACTGTCCATTCAAATGTGGGTGAAGATGAATATTGTTTGCAGCAAAGATAGCTATCAATGTAGAAAGTAGTCTGTATGCAGATTGCTAAACTGCTCTAGTGTGTGATACTGAACAGTAACTGGAGAATAACAGTTAAGATTATTGCTAAATCAAAATAGTTTCATACCAGTTACTTGCAGACACAAATTTTCTAGAAGTATTTGTGTGGTCCAGTACCTCTGTGTGTATGTGTGTGTGCTTTTTTTATATTTCCATACCATCAAATTCCAAAGGCCACAAATTGTACATCGTGATAGATACCTGCTTTTCTCCCACTTTCGCTGCCAGATAAGCTGTTACCACAAATATGAAATTTCTAAATGATAAAATATCTGTGTATATTTAAAAGGTTCTGTCTCCTAGAATAACATTATTTATGCTGATAGGATGTAACAAAATACTTACTGTTTTATGAAATCCAACGCTAGGGAATAAGTTGTGTTTTGTTTACTTGACTGTCCCACCTGCATTCAGTCCAGTCATTCACCTCTGACTGGATCATTTAGACATCAAGTCTCTCAGCAGTTTAATACAGTGGCTGTTGAAGTACATTCCAGCCAGTGATGGTTGGATGGTTGAATTCATTTCCAAATACTTGAACTTGTTGTTTTCAAGCCAAGAGACAACTATTACCAGACATTATGTTAGAGTGGTACTAGACTGGTCTGTTACCAGGCTTGCATTTCAGTTGTCTTAATGCCTTATTTGCTTGTTTTTTTCTGGTATTGGAGTGTTCCTCAATGGGTTGAGTTTGAAAGACCTATCTGTCTTCTACTTGGTTATTTTAATACTCATTTTTACTTAAAGTGCTCTATTTGCCCTTAAACGTCGCTGTTTTTAGTATTGTTTGAAGCTGGCTTTGGAGTTCCTTCTGAAAGAATAATTGACTAGCAATAATAGAGATGTGTTTCTCCTCCTGAGGACAAACAATTTGTGCAGAAGCCTGTCCTATTTCTTCTTGGTCCCTGCAATGGAGTCCTTAGTCTGGATGCTAGAGGTAAGGTTTGTGTACTGGTGAATGTCATGAATTGTTGCTATCGTGACCTAATGGCTGCTTTTTTATCATAGAGCCTCCTAAATGTGAGGAGATACTAAACAGAGGAGATCTGAGAATAGCCAGGAAATGAAAGCTTGTGCATGTGGCCCTGGTACAGTTGTAGAGCCTTCTGGAGTTTTGAGCAGAAAACATAAGAATTTGTAGCCAGGCTCGAAGCATATGCATGTCATGCATATTACTAATTGAGTAAGACACTAAGGATAACTTTAGTATTTATGTGATTTTGGGTGTTTTGTAGTTCTGATGTTCCTCAGATACTGAGAATGTCCAAGAAAATGCAAGGTTAATAAGAACAACCAGTCATGCTACCGAGGTTCATCTGAAGGATAGACAACATTGACTCTCTCGGCATAGCAAACTGCCTTCTTTCTAGCAGGCAGACACCTGACACTTAAGATTCTGTTGCTTAAGAAATCATATAAGTCACTGCCATTTTTTAGGCAAAATATGATTTAGATTTGGTGCATAATTTATGCTATATGTGAAGACAAACTCAAGAAGAATAAAATTTCAGTGGTACCAGGCAAAGATGCCTGGTTCATGATGCTGTGGTGTCACTGCTAAGTCATATAGGTTGTGTATTCCTGAGCTCTAAGAATGCACACAAACTCAGTTACTGTCATGTGCTTCTGTCAAACTAGAGATAGAATCACAGTGTTACGGTTTTTTATCAATGCCAAAGTTTTTCAATAATCCATGTACTGACACAACCTACGACCTCAGACTACTTTAATTATAATAGCTTTTTTCTCAACTTCAGTAAATCTGCTTCCTAGTTTAGGGTTGTAACTGATGAGGTAACGATAAAGTGAAGAAAGATTGATAGGGAGCTCTATGAAAGTTTATTAGTTCAAGTGATACAGTCAGGGAAAGGGAGAGCTTTGCACTAGAAACCTGAAGAGGGCCTTGGGGAAACCTGCCTGTCGACTGCTCTAGTAAAGGAGACTATTTCTGCCGGTGAACTTTCCCTCATCTAGTTCAGACTCTAGAATTACTGATGACATCAAGCTTTCCTGGTTTCTGTGTCATTCAACCAGAAATTTTGTTTTATGTTTAAATTGCAGTTTTGTAACGTACTGTCAGACACCAAATGCTTGTGGTCGTTTGCAACCCTTTGTGGGTGATTAAGGTACGCAGTACTGATATGCTTAATCATTTGGCAATCACTAATTTTTAAGGGAATCCACTCTTCTGGTGTAGGCATGTGGAAGTTCTAACAGAAGAATAAAGATAACAGAATTTTTTGGTAAAGGCGCAGTTTAAAAACACCTGAAAAGCTACTGTCTTGTTATACCAGTCACAGTATTAATTTCAATATCAGGAGTGAGTTTTCCTTGGAAATGGTGAAGAAAGTAGCAGCATAAATGAAATTTACACTTGTTTGTGTTCATTTCCTGCTAGTTGTCATTTTTACACTCCCCTCTTGTATATTCTTCTTTTTATCTATTCAATGCTGAAGTGACCTTATCTGTGTTCCTTAGAACAGCAGTCAATTTACAGTGTCTGTTTAGTCACTTTTTAATTTCTTGGATTTAGTGTTCTGAAACAAGCAGAACCATGTCATCTTGATTAGTTGGGATGAAAATGTGTGTGGTTGACAAATTCAGACTCCACTCATCAGGCTTAGACTCACTAATATTTCATTTGTGATTGAGGGTGAAATTTCACCAGTAACTTTTTGACAATGCTGTGGGCCTTTATATTTGTATATATATGTATTTATTTATACACACATAAATACACCTTTATGTTACCTTTTTGGTTCTTACAAAAGCATTTGTGGGGAACTGAGCCAGCTGAAAAGTGGTCTTTCAGGTTTTTTCCTGAATAGCTGAATTTCCAGAATTACCTGAATGTAATATCCTTGCTTCTTGACTTGTTCACTTGTGTTCCACTATAGTCCCTACATCCTTTTGCAAAGAACACCTGTGTTTCTAACTGGTCTTTATTTTTAAACTTTTGTGCTTTCTTAAATTGCATTTCCTCCCCCACTTACCCCACCTCGCCCCCCTTTGGTTTTTTTTTCTGTTTTGCAAGTATTTCTCCAGTCTTTTGAGGCCTTCTTGAAGGCTAATCCTGTCCTGTCGTAGTTGGTTCCTGCTGTTTATGTGCTGATGCACAAGCATTTTGCTGGAATGGTGCAAGGGACTTTAGTGCTGCTACCAAACATTGTCTCTTTCTCTGGCTAGAATGGACTAGTTGGACAACAGATGTGTTTTGCAGCTGTATAGGTTAAGACTAAACTTAAAGGTACTAATTCTTCTCAGGTTTATTTTCTATATTAATATCATGAAATATAGGGATGGCAAACTATTTGCAAGCAAATAATTTTATCCAGGGTCTCTAAGCTGAAAATACAGGAATGGACTTTTTAGTCATCAGTACTTGTTGTAGAATTAATTCCCTGTGCTATAAGTCATTGCAATCCATTTTTTTTTCATTATTTTAGACACTGAAATATTAGCATTTACATACAAATATAAACTATAGAAACACTTTCAAGAACTGCAAGCAGATTTTATATTCTTGTGGGTTTTTTGATTGCGCACTCTGTGTAAATTGCATAAATGCTCTGGCAATGTTGGTGGAACATGGAGATGATATATAAAGGAGTTGCTTAGCTTTTAAAAGAGGAAACAGGTGTTTTCTGCTTTCCATACTTTGCAATTACCAAGTATATAGGTATTCAGAAGTGTATGCTATTATTTATTTTGTATGCTGTCAGCCCATTGTCATTAGTTTTGTATTATATCAGTTGCTTTTCAGAATGTGTTTACGGTCTTTTGATTGGAGGGTGTATTTTCTAGCAGCTAGACTTTGAAGTAGAAGTTGTTTTGATGATGTTCTTAGCTGTGTTGTCCGGTATTTCCCCTGGCCCAAGTTTAACATGCAAGAGAAAAAAACTGTAGCGAAAAGGCCAGTGGATGAAGGCTTCTATTTGTGGCAAGTGTTGTAAGTACAGATGATTATTCTAATTTGCAACGTACTGTCCTACAACAATTTTGGGTGTTCTCTTTCAGACAAAGGTAGTGGCTGTGTATTTCACACAGTGCCTGATTAAATTTGCTTTTGACTGTGACCATTTGGCTGTTGCTTATGGAGAAATGAAATTATTTCTACACCCAAATCAACTGTTAATTTAGATCCTTGCTTGTCTAATCATTGCTTGCTGGGTAAACAATGAGTATAGCTGGGATAGTGGGGAAGCTTACTGGGGTACATTAGAAGTGAAATTCCTTGTTAAGGTCTTTGCGTAGTTGGTTTAGCTTAAGAACTTCAGTATTCATTTTGAGATTAAATATAGCAAAGCCTTAATTACCCCCTTTAGGCAGAATGCGTTGCTAGCTGAAACATGCTCTGATTTCTGTTAATTAGTTGTAATTTTTCCATTATATAAACCTTTGGTGGTCCCATTGACGGAACTGGGAATTGGCTGTACCGGAACTTTTTCTGCCGGTTGGTGAAGCCTTTCAGAGCAACATCCACAAGGTGGTGCCTTCTCATCACCCCAGAAGGAAAGGAACTTTGCTTTACAAAGTTCACGTTGGCTTTTGGCCTGTTGCTTGGCAGAAATGGGAAGATCAGATGCTGAGGTGGAAGCATCCTTTTCTCCCTGAATATAAAGTGCATGCTGTCGTTCTCCCTTCTTTCAGCCCTCCGTGGCTGTAAACTGACTGTGATACTCAGAAGTAAAAGAGAAAGGTAGTAACTTGGAAATTAAAATTCAACTGTGTTGACAGAATGGTGAAAAGATTGGCCCAGGGATACTGAAGCCGTGCAGGCTGGGGGGTTGTATGCTGCCAAAGCATCTTGTGAAATCAGACCTAGAACTGCAACAACTTCTGTATGTCAGGCTACCTTGGGGGAACTGTGAAGAAGCCTGGAAGTGGAAGAATGAGAAGTGCTTTAGGCAAGTGCTGTGCAGTTTGGGGGTTGGGTGAAGTGGAACAGGCATAGCATTGGCTATTTCTGTTGTAGTTACATCATATTTTATCTTTGTAAGGTGAATTCAGTTGAAGATGAGGCATTTGGAAAGCGTTCTGAATTGTTACCCTCTATTGCAGAATAAGATCTGAGAACAGAGGTATTGCAACGAAAGAGTTTTTCACATGACCCATATGTAATTCCCAGCTGTGAACCCTCTGGCAATGAGCATGAAATCCAAAACACAGCTGATAGGGGAAAGGGCTGTTGTCAGCTCAGACTGAACACTTGAGTATTCATGGCATGGTGCTTTTCCAAACAGACATGGGAGTACATCAGAATAATTTGGTTTTGAGATCTGTGCAGGAACCTCCTCTGAGCTGTGTGTGCTTTCAGATCCAGTGGCAATCAGTGCTGAAGGAGAACCAGGTGTGCACCATATTGTACTGGTTTTCCTCCAGAATAGCAAGTCTTGATCCACTCCCCCCTCCACCCCCAACACCCCCCTTATACATCCTTGCCAAATTTCCTGCTGTAAATTGGTCATATGTTTGCCTTTATGTACCTTGTGACCCCTTCAGAATATTTGTGGTATTTTAAACCCTGCATTGTGTGCATGACACAGTGTTTAGTTTGGAAACAAAGTTTAATTTAATCACACATGCTGATTGTGGTGTTTATTTTGGAACCAGTAAGTAGGAGGCAACCTTTTCTACTTTATTAGTCTGGATGAATTCTCCCTGTTACTTGATATCTGTGTATAAGTTTGAACCAAGGAAAAAAAAAAGGATATTCAAAGGAGTGCTGAAACACGGATGCCACTTGAATACAGCCTCTTATCCACTCTGGGCTTGAATTCTGTTGGACACCTAAACTCCTTGGGTGTTTGTGGTTTGCTGTGGTGATAGTGATAGAGTGGCTACTTTGTTTTTAAAGGATTGTGTATCGTTCCTCTCCATGTGCCAGTGGAACTGGAGAGGGAGCTGTTTTGGAAAGAGCAACATTCACATTAGAGGAGAGGCTTTTTTCTGTTTGTTTCTTCCATCTATTACAAATGAAGGGAGCTGTGTTTGCAGAGGGAGGTTATAGCTCTGTGGCCCTGGCCTTGTTTTGCTTGCTTCCCACATGTCTGCATTTACAGCAGAATAAGCAAGTGTTAGAAGATCATTTGCTACTCCTCACAAACTGCCCCCCACCCCTGACGTCCCAGCAAAACTGCTCCTACGGTCTGCAGTTAATAATGCATGTGGTGGTAATTCTAGCCCCAAATCTTATCTTTCTCTGAGTGCTGAGGGGCTTGGGGGAGAAAAAGGGGGCTAGTTTCCATGAGCCCTCTTTAACAGAATGTGATGGGAAAGGATGTAACAGAAAGGTGAAAGGAATTCATCAGCAAACCTTAGTGCAGCATTGCAGGGACACCAGTCTGCTGCTGAAGCGAAGCAATTTTGATGCAAAGTTCTGCATATCATGAAATAGCAGGTAGCGTATGAGATAGCTGAAGTCGTGTGAATAACTCCAAGCTGTATTTTTCAGTAATATTCTACTTACATTCTTCTTCTGTAAGAAGATGTCCTACGAGAGAACTGTTGGAACTCTACCCTAATAAAACAATGCACTTAAAAGACAAGATTTGATTTTGGAGGTACTGAATGTTTTCTATTCCAAACCCCAGTGTAGCAAAATGTGGTGTTATTTCCATGACAGTTATCTGGTGGCTCTTGGCAAATACTGTTTTTCTGGTGTTTACTCCTAAGTCTTTTTCCGTATCTGATTTCCTTGATCTTGTGAAAAAGAACAGGATGTTATAAGAGCGTAATCAAGATGAGAGGAAAACCAGGCTAATTCTTTGTTGTGGTTGGGTTTTTTGTTTGTTTGTTTTAAATTTAATTGAAAATCCAAAGATTTGCTTTGGATCATTATATTAACTTGGATTCTGTACCTCAAAGGTGACTTTCTAGTCTTCTCAGCACAGCATATGTGTCAGTCTGCATGGAGGACATTACTTGATGGTATGCTGTTAAATTTGGAATAAAATTGATGAGTTACTTCTGTATGATGTTTCTGGCACTTTCTTCCATTTGTGTGTAGAAATACTGCACTTGAGTGCAGACACAGTAGATGGCACTTGAGTCATTAATTTTATGATGTAGGAAAGAAAGCCAAACTCAGTTATGGAGTTAGCTGTTTGTAGCAATAGGCTATTTTATTGAAAGAGAAGCTTCAAAGCTTTTACTTTCAGTTAAATACTCCTAGAAGAAAGTAAAACTTGCATGAATGCTTTTTCAGTACAAGCATGCCCTCTCCAAGTCGTTGGGTTTGTTGAATTTTTAAAAAGACAAATGGGCAGGACATGATCAACCTGAATTGTAAATACATAGTGCCAGATTGTCTTTCAGCATGTTGTCGTTGTTTGGTTTTGTAATCTGTTGGTCGCAGCATAGTCTCTAATATAGTTTCTTCATTTTTTTCCCCTGGTCTTACTTACTGCATCAGGTGCTGTTACCTGTGATAGCACAGGAAGGATAAAAATCTGCTGATAAAGTGGATTTCTAGCAATATCGTCCTATCAGAATAGTTCGGATACTACATTTCTTACCTCAGCTAAGTGACAACCGAGGCTAAGAGTATGCCGGTAGTTTTGCTAATCAGAGTCTAAACATATGATTTAGGGTATTCCAAAGTGGTTACGTTGTGCTGTGTTTGGAGCTGTACCCTTGGGCAGTACTGCTTGGTCATCTGTTTATTCTCAGCATTTTCAGTACTAGCATGAGGTAGTAGATGGACAGTCCAGAAAGCCAAAGCAGCAATACAGACTTCCTCAATAATATCCTGTCACTATGATTCAGCATTAATGTTTATTGCTGAGTTAAGGTGTAGTCACTTAGTTCATGATTCATACCTTGGCCTTTCTGCTGATGCTCATATTATTGTGTTCAAAAAATGGGTAGATGGGGGTGCTTCGAGACTTGGTCTAGGGGTTAGGGAGATGTTGGATGAAGGTTGGACTAGATGATCCTAGAGGTCTTTTCCAGCCTAAATTATTCTATGATACCTATTTTAATAAGGATGCTATTGGACTTGAACCCAGGGACTAGTTTCATTTATGTTGTTGTTCTTCTGTTGTCTTATCAGTCTGCCAGTTCCAGGTTTCAGAGTGCGTAAAAATGTTTGAAGGCCAAAAAAAGATGTTTATTTACTAGAGGGCAGAGTTCTGACTGCATACTTCATTTTGCTTAACCAATGTTTGTAAAATAGGTAGAGATATTTATTTATGCTTTACTAACCTCTATGTGATTGTTACTACCTCTGGAGAAAAACGCTGCATGTTAACCAGGTGTTACCTGATACTGGGTTTGACCAGTGTGGCTTTGCAGGAAGCTTACTCCTTGGTTTGGTTTGCTTTGAGTACTTGCCAGTGAGTTTCATCTCTCAGTAGAGCCCTTTCTGACTGGTTATGTGGATGTGTGCTTGACAGAAACGTAAAAACTAAGAGAAGCATAGGGAACTTTGAGGGTGTGAATGATTATAGCTGCCTACGAGCATGGTCTCTTCATCTCACTGTTAAGACAAGCCCTCTGATGTTGTAGCTGCATCTGTCTCTAATTCAGGTTGCTCCATTCAGGTTAGAGAGTAATTAAATGCTTTTAGCAGCTCCTTGGTTCTGTGAATGTTTTTTCCTTCCAAAAAGCCAGTTTTTTCCTCTTCGACTGAGACTCCCCAGCAGGAGGTACCTTTTTGCTTTGCCAGTTGGAGAAAGTCCACATCCACTTACAAAGACTATACTGGAACTCACAGGCATTTCATTTTAATTCTAGGCAACCATCCCTTTGCGGCTGCCTGTGGAAGAAGTGAGCTAATCTGGAAATTTGAAAGTGAAGTACTTACTGAAGCCCTGGGGTTTACAGTTGGAGTAATTAAGGAGAGGAATTGCACATGCCGTACTTGATTTTTTGTTTTAATTAGCCTCCCTTTGATCTACTCTCTCAATTTAAATTTTAAGATTTGAATCAACAACCTGCCACAGTATATTGCTTAACTCCTCTCCTTCTTGGCCTGTGGAGATGTGGAGTATTGTTTATGCTTTGTTTTGTATTTTGTTGGGGAAGGTTTTCGCTGTCAATCCTTCTTTCCATCTTTCCCATCCTCTCTTTTCCTCCATTCTCCCCTCTTTCCTTCCAGTCTACTTTCTTTATCCTCAAACATCATCACCAACTTTCCATTCACTTTAGAATGTAGTTGAGAATCGTAACTTTTAGAAACCTGCCTCAGGCGTCTCTGTAGATTGTCTCCTTCACTGTGAATCAGTCTCACTCCTTCCACATGACTTCGTAGTTATTGGAAGAGCTGTCTTTGTCTCTGTTGCCAGTTGGAATAGGCTTTCTGCTCTTCTCTGCCTTGCTGGATGAGCCAGCTAATTTTAGTGCTTATTTGAAAAATCCTTTTTTTTCTTTATTTCTAGCTTGGCATCTGAATTCCCATTTCCTATGTTAATAGATTCTATGTCTCAGTTTATCACCATGGTGCTTTTGTGATACAGCACAAGGATATTTTCACATACGCTGTATCTGCAACTTGAATGTTGAAGGATGCTAAAGTCTACGGTGATTATATTATTCATGAATATTGTTTGTTTGTCTAGCAGGTTTTGATAAGTATAGCCTATGGTTGTTGCGCAGATCCTCTTTGGAAGAAAAGCTTTAGAAAGAATGGCAATTTAAGTTGGAGGCATCAGGCCAACCATGATTTCTTTGAGAAAAGTAATGAAAACATTAATATCAACATCAAACAAATAAGGCTTTGGTTTTTGAAGTCTTATCCAAAAAAAATTTCCTGCCAAAAAAGCTGCGGGGCAAATATGGTAAATGGTATAGGAACCTGGTCTATCTGCTTTGGAAAAATAAGACCTTATATTGACATTACCAAGATTTGAACTTTGCTTCTAGGAGTTGGATATTTTAGAATTAATCTAAGCTCTGTTACTATTAAACTTTTGTTATCTCTGGGCGGACATGTGCCCTCTTGTATTTTATAAATAAGCAGAAAGTGTTTGGAGCTTCTGGTACAGTTGAGTGCACAAAAATGCTTATGGATACATGCTGTAGTTGTGACTTCTAGCAACCAGTCAGTTGTTCTTGGTGGTTGGTTTTCTTTTTTCCTTCGAGTGGAGACTGCTACTGATTCTTCCCTGATAATTTGCCTGATCAATGACACAGCTACCTTTTTTTTTTTTTTTAGCTCCTACTGCAATGTATGTATTCCTGCTAGCTTTTAAATGTTCCCTCCTGTTGTGCTGTTCAGCCATCATTATTTTATGCTGCCATCAGTTGCCTGATCACACAGCCCAACGCTGAACTCAGCAACAGCCCCTCAGAAGTCTTCTTTCAGACAGTCCTGCCATAGGTTCCTGTGGGCCCAGCTCCTCTGCTGCCCACTGTGGTGCCAGCATCACCTGCTGGACACAACAGACAGAGATGGCTCCTCAGGGGCCCTTCACATGGAAGGACACCACCATGAGAGCTCAGCAAGAGGCGACCAGCCCCAACAGAAGCCACATCCAACAGGAAGCTCCTCTAACTAATTGGCTCCTGGTTAATATAATCCTGGCCTCACCCACCACCACAACCACGACCACCTGGGTGAGGGCAGAGCCACAGAGACACAGGTGGGCCAGGTTCTGCCTCTGGAACATGAAGCCAACAGAAACAACAAAACATTCTGCTGGGTTGTGACTCGTCCACAGGTCAACTCCAACTTGGGGCCCACAACTCAGGCCCCAGCACTTTACCTCCTTTGTTTCCTGTTTTGCCACGGTCCCTGAGAACCGCCAATGCAGCTGCCCTGTGGCTGGTGGGATTGCTAGTAATGGATGGAAGGCGACCTCCTCTGGTGCTTCGCCCTATTTGTGAATTTTAGGTAGTTATTCTTTACTTCAATAGCAGCGTTACAAAGTTAAAATCAGTTTTGTGGCTTTCCTTAAAGTAGTTTGGTTATCTAGTTGCATCTCTTGTTTTGAACAAAATAGGAGGGGGTTGTGTAGGAATTGTTGTCGAATGTAGTGGAATCTAAATTCTGTAACTTATGTTTACTTTCTGGTATTACACATCTCAGCTTTGATAATGACAATGAAAAGACTGATAGGTTCTAGCTTTATGTGACTTCATGGCATAGCAGGATGTTAAGTTGCAATATACTAGGTATCTTTTTCTCCTTCAAACAAGGAAACTTCTTATAGCCTTTAAGCAATTAAACCCTAATTGAGATGTACCTGAGAAGCAAGTGGGGAGAACCAAGTATCCAGTATTTTAAAAATATGGGTATGCACCTTAAATAATGTATGTTATAACCTCTTTATGCTCCTTGTCTTTGATTAAGGTTGGTTTTGGGTTGTGGGGTTTTTTGAGAGGTTTTTTTTCTTGTCATAGTTGGGACAGTGTTTCCAGTGGTAAAACTGATCTTTCTAGATATTTTGAAGAGCAGCAATGAAACTGGTGGTAATTACCAAGAATACTGGCTTGGTATTTTTGGATTTCATGCACTGTTGTGTATTTCACAGATTTGGATCTTCCATTGAACTGTTGTTTGTGGTGTTTGCTAAACAGAATATATACATTTATTTCAACAGTTCTCATGATGACTCAACTACTTAAGCTGGGATTTATTGTTCACATTGAAGCTATTCTTATGGTAGTGGCTCCCAGCAGTTTACACAGTGGTAAACTTTTTGAATGTGGTTCCAAATCAAATAAAAATAATACTTGAAATAGCTCTAAGATAAGCATAAAATTGCATCTTTCTACATCTTGCATATGGAAATGACTGTTGATTTATCACAGATTGTTTCAGACAGTTGCTCAAGGTATCTCAACCTGTACCTAATAATGCAAGTGACACTTTTCTACTGTTTTTAAATAATTTCAATCCTGCAGGTTGTAGGAGAACTCGGAGGGAAGTAACTAAATCTTATTGGACTGAAGCTTTCCCATTATCTCTGGTAATTTGAAATAGTGTGAGCAGTGAGTAGCTGGTTATATGTGATAGTGTCCAAGAACAGGAGGAAGCAAAGAGTGGAGTCCTCCCAGTTTTTCATGGTGCAAGAAATTTCTACTCTGCCTTGCCTTATCTCTTATCTTTTGAATAAAAGCTGGTTAGATGAAATAGAATTGTGGCAGCCTTTCTCAGAAAACTGCATAGAAACGCATCCCCTTAGGCTAGGGATCTTTGAACACGGTGCTGAAAAAGGAGATGAAATATGCCCAGATGGTATTGGCTCTATTTGACTTGAAATCAAGAAGTAAAGATAATAAAGGCAGATGAGCAGATTCAGCCCTGATGAAGGAATAAATATTTTGTACTGTTGTCCATTCCGTCCCAGCAGGAACTTAAAGAGAAAAAGCCTCTATCCGGAAGGTTCTTTTCCAGTTGCTCACCAATCCATGGACTCTGCTCTTGACATTAGAGTCACTCATCCCCGTAGTGGTGGGAGTTTATTAGACATGTTACTACAAAGCCTTGTTATCTGTTAGAATTCAGTTCACAGTTTCTCTTTTCATCTTGCGGTCCGCCATAGGTTTGACCTCAAGTACTTGAGGGACCTACAGTTTCTTTGACTATGGTTTTGACTGTCTTACAAGCTTTCTAGAAGAAAGAAGTGAGATAAGAGGCTTGTAAGCAGAATGTGGGGAGTGAAAAAGGAGCTTCACCAAAGGCTTTGAATTCTAGAAGAAATAATGGTTAAACAATTATTTCCACAAAGATACAAATACAAAATTAACTTTGCTTGATTTTGTAAGGTCCTTATTACATGCAGAGTTCCACATTCTAAGCATTAAACAAAAATCCCCATGATCCTCTAAATAAAACTAATTATTCCAGCATATTGGAAATAGAGACGGCAAGAAAAAATTGCTGCTTATTTTGGATTTGAGGAGGTTGATGAAGTGCTGCATTGTGAATTGCACATCATTATCTTGATTACTTGATTTTCTTTATTTTTTTTAAGACACATAGGATAGTCTTTTTCTGGTAATAACCTTTAAATAAGAGTTCATAGTATTGCAACACTGAGTTGATTTCATTCTAGGTTTTGAAAAAGCAAGGATGAGGAATGGTTACATTGTTATTTTGTTTTGCCTCCCAAGAGAAGTCACTTTAATATAACACAGAAGTCTGAACTTAATTCTGAGTTCTTTTGAAGACTCACTAAAAACACTAAAAATGGAGATTTTTTTTTTCCAAAGTACAGGGAAATTTCTTATTGTTTGGGTAAAGTGATCAATCTCTTATGCATGGCAGTTACATATTTCCATGTGCTCTGTTGGATCCATTGTGAAATAAATCAGAAGGAAATAAGAAAATGTAAACTAATGAAGGAATAAGCTGTTTCCCCAGTAAACTATCTTTGTCTAATCTTGGAGAGCTGTTAGCTTGTGTGATGAATATATACTGCAGTATAGGGTTCTATGGCTGAGAATAGCTTAAAGACATGGGGCTTTTTTAATAACATGACATGGAGTTTTGAAGATTGTATTAGCAAAACAATTTTATCTAGTGTTTTGGGGTTTGTTTTGGATCATTTGAAGACAGAGCTTCCCTTTTCTGCCTGGCTGAGAACAATACTCACATATTACTTTTCATAGGAGATCAATAGACTTTAGAGCATTCTGGTTTGAAACCAATGACTGGCCGAGTGTAGCTTTCATAGGTTTTCTTAGCTTGATGCAAATTAAGTGTAAAGCTTGCTTAACTAATTGAGAACATACCAGTGAATTTGGGGGAACTGGGGGGGAGGAGATCATTCAAAAATGAGAGGAACAAAACCTTAAACAGAGCTTTAACCACATATAAGAAATAATTTTAAGATGGATGGGATAGAAGAGAGCCTTGTAAGCAGAAGTTGTGGGAAAGTTGATGTGAGGAAGCAGGAATTGCTCAGTGGTTCCCTTTTCCTGGCAGCAAAGCTATGGTGGTGTGATTTTTGGGTTGATTTTCTTTTATCTTCTTTTTTCCCTTTTACTCTTCCCTAGCCCTGTCTGATAGCCCATGCTATCTTCTCATCCTTTGCTTTTGCCAGGTCTGGCCACTTTGGAATGAATCCTGTGCCGATCAACAGAATTTATTAGCTTCTTTTCTGCAATACACTTTCCCTTCATAAGGTGGTATGCATCACTAATGGTGGGGAACTAGTTGTCTATGTTAATTTTTCAGAAGGAAAACCTATTTTTTCTATGGAAAAGGTGTCCTGTTTTTATCTTTTATTAAGTGCTTAGTGTCTTTGAGTGGATTTGCATTGTGCTACACCAGAAGAACTACTGGCTGTGCCAAATACGTCACACCGATTTCTGTCCTGCTAACTTTATCGAGCCTTGCATGATTACCTCATTAAGTGTCATTAAAGGAGGAACTTTTCTGCTCATGCTAAAGATGCTACTGAGTAAGTGCTTGTCTTCACTAGGTTATCAATGTTATTAACTTGTTGAAGTTAATGGGCAAAAATAAATGGATTTTTTCCACCTTTTGATCTTAGCTTGAAGCTTAGGGTCGGCCACTACACATACTGTACAGTTACAGTAGCGCAATCATATCTCTGCGATAAGACAGCTTCAAATAATGCGCACAAAATGATCTGGTCACATCTGTTGGTTTCATTAGCGATGCCATGAGATAGTTGTCCAGTCAGTAGAGGAAACTTAAGTGTTTTGAAGTCTCATCTGCATAATCGTTAGATGGTAAACTCTACTTGCTTTCATCTGCATCCTGCTGCAGGTTGAAGCTGTGGTTCCAGAGAGTCTAAGTATTTGAAACTTGAGGCAGAGAGGCACAGGCCACGCTCTGTAGCATTTAATGGAGTGACAACAGTTTGCTTGTAAATCAAGTTAGGAACCAGCTAGTAAATGGAGAAGGAAGGAAAGACAATGGAAATGTTGTTTTGCTTTTGAAGTATGATATACTCTTCTTAGTTTGAAACGCAAATACTGAAGGGAGATTGAAGAATAATAAAGGCACTATATTTTTCCCCTCCCCCTGCCACTTTTTCCTGTAAAAAGCAGATCTTTTAGTATTTTGTCAAGTGCCCTGAGCCTTTCATATTCAAGCCATAAAGACTGACTGACTGGGAGGTTTGGGAAGGATAAGTAAAGGGGTGGGAAACAAGCGGGGGGTGTGTATTTACTTGTCAAAGACGTGGAATTTACAGATATTAAACCAGAATTGGCCAAGGATTAAAACCTAAAGGAATGTATAAAAAAAAAATACTGCTTGGGGTAGATGCTATTTTCCCTGTAGGCATTTGAATCTATTCGAGTTTTATACAGCTGAAGAAGATTTATCATTTCAACATGCCCAGTGGGCTAAACGCTGAAAAAGTTTCATAACAAAGATAACCAGAATCCATGGTACGTGGATTCTGTATTCATTTGAAGGTGAACCTCAAAGTAAACATTACTGGTTTCCTGAATGTTTAAGTGGTACTTTGCTGTGTTTGACTAATGGGTGTTGCAAGTCTGAGAATTTCAAATAGGAGGATGGATTTCGTAGAGAATAACACTGAGTGAAACAGTGGTTTATCCAGAGAATTTTCTTTTAACGTAACCGTGTGCTTGGATGCTTAGCATCAACGTTTTAACATCTTAAAAATATTGTTCTGTTTGAGAGAGAGCCCACATAGGTGGTGGTTGTTCCATTTTTTAAATACAAAACATTTTCTTTGGATTGTAGGAATGGTAGAAAAAAAAATATGTACAAGACAGATGTGTGGTCTTTTCTTTATATAAAGGCAGGATATTCAGAAATAAAGTCACTGTTGAATGCAGTTTGGCATGGGCGAGAGGGCTTAAGTATTGTGACCTACCCTGAAGTTACAGGACAATGATTTCTCTTCAACCCTGAGTACAGTTTGCATCTTTTAGCAGCAAAGCAAAAAGCAAGATTTTTAAGGTTTTACTGTAGATGGTAGAAGATCCTTTAACTTACCATTTGATTTCTGAAAGTTATTTATCTTCCTTTGCTAAAATACCACCTGATAACTTGACCCTGAAGCTTAGGCTGTAGTGATTGTGCTTTAATTGAAATGCTTGATTGTGATCAGTTTGAGGCTTTTATTTATTGCAACAAGCGTATTTTCAACTGCTACTGGTGTATCTTATGAATGCTGAAGTAAAGGAAGGCTATTTTTAAACTCATCAATCTAATGTGGGTAGTCTGTTTACAAGGTACACATCAATTTTGAGATGATAAAGATAAATGTCTTGTTGACCCCTCAGCACCTCAGGTTCAAGTCCTGACAGTATTGTGAGTAAGCTCCAAATGTTACTTCTGATCCAGCTCTTGAAGTGTTGTAATTGTCTGTGAATCTTTTTTCAAAACATTTATCTTTCCTTAAAAAAAACCCAAAAAAAAGAACCAAACAAAACAACAAAAACCAGCCTGTCAGAACAACAGCATCGTAGAGAACCCTTGTGTTACAATGGGGTTTTGGTTGTCCTGGGTTGTGGTTCTAATGCCTTTCCTTGTTTTAAACTCTGCTGAAGTGTGGTTGTGATGAGTGGCTGTAACCTTTCATCCTTCTGTGAGGTGTTCTGCATATAGCTTATGAAAGAGATGGCGATAGAGTTCTTTCATGTCAGGATGGGGGGACTACTGAAACTTCAAGTTAGAATAAGGTGCCTGGTGCAGACTTAGAAACATGAATTCCTTTTAGATTGTTTAGGTGGAAATGTTAAAGCAGCCCAGGCAACTGAGAAACTAAGATGGGAGGATGAGAGGGATGGTGTGAGTACCTTACCACATGCTTAGTTTGCTAGAATTTACTCCTAAGGAATGGCTCTTAAAGCAAGCTCTGCACGCCCTCATGCACTCACTTCTGCTACACTGGAGAACGTACCAGCTGCACAGAACCTGCTGGGCTGGTTTAGGACTGAGTCAACAAAACTATTATGTGGTGCTGTGCAGCGCTGTTACCCCTTGGGCATTTTGTGTGTGTGCTGTGCTGCCTAGGGTGTGGTATGCTAGATGTACCAATAGTTTGTATGTACTTGTATTGAAGGAGAGGAGTTTCCTTGATTCGGAAGGCTGTCTGCTTTTTATTTGGAGATACCATTGGCTTGATGTGTTGTGTGTTAGTGAAACAGGTATTATTTGGGTTAATAGGAACTGTACTGTAGTCTCTAGCTGGGGATAAATGGATAAATAGACTGTCTCCCTGTGGTGCTAAGGTTTTTCTCATGACTTTTCCATGCAAAATATTGTAAATATGCATACTGATTACTGCAATTTTCATCACAGAATCTAAACTATCTTTACAAAACAGGATTTTGGATCCTAGTTCCTACTCAGCAGACTATTATTGTTCCATAATAGTCACCAGTACGGGTGAAAACTGTATAAGGTTAAATATATTTCAGGGGATTTGTAGAGATGTTGGTTGACTGAGACCTCCCTCTGATTTTGATTTATCTGTGCTCAATTCACATAGCCATGAGGGCTAAAGTAAGTTGGTGAATGCCTCGGATTAAATTAGCAGGATGAAAACTAACACAAACAGGTAGCATCAGCCCCAGTGGTAGTGAAAGGCTCTGACTTCTACTTATCACTAGTAACTGTTGTATAAGTTTCTCAAATGAGATAAGTCTTCCCACCTCTGATACATTATTTGCTGTTAAGATACTGTCTTTTATTTCTTTATTATGCATTAGGATCTTCTAAATCATTACTTGACTGCTTTCTATTACATTGAAAATGTCTATTCCTATAAAAGAGTCTGAAATTGTTCAGAAGATAGCAGTAGTTTTACTTCTCAATGACATTAACATTTTTGGAAATTGCAGTATAGTCTGAGAAAGTACTCTATTTTCAAATATTAATAGCAGCTCACCGACTTAGCAGTACTTTTATATAAACTACTTCTGTATAAGAAATTTATGATAAAGGAGGAAAATACACGCCAGCTGAAATGTGCAAAGGGCAGAATCTGGCTTCTTGAGTTTAGCAGTGGTAGAGGCTTCAAAGTCAGTATGTTACATTTAAAGAATAACTATTCCTGTACATATTTTTGTTGTTCCAAATTGCTCCTTCAGTTTTACTTAACAATTAGATTTCTGTCCTTTATTATTCAATAGTATGAGGTTGAGAGCTACTACAAGACTTATACTTGTTTGCTACAAGTACAAGGTCACCCTCATGGGCTCGCTTTCACTCACCTTTTTTTTTTTTCAAGATTTATTCTTATATAAAACCTTTTCACTTCTGTCAAGGCTTTCAGCATTGTTTATTTTCAAGTAGCTTTTCTTTTCTTGGATTTGTTTTCATAGAAGGAAAGTTAATGTTCAGGTAACAAATGTTTGGATGGTGGTAGGAGGGCCTGAGAGGCTGATGTTTGCCCTGTGCTGTTAGCCTTTTCCTCTTTTCCTCCACCCCCAATTCTGTTACAGAATCACAGACTGGTAGGGGTTGGAAGGGACCTCAGGAGATCACCTTGTCCAAACCCCCTGCTGAAGAAGGGTCACCTAGGGCAGGTTGCATAGGAATGCATTGAGGAGGGTTTTTAATCTCTCCAGAGAAGGAGACTCGACAATCTCTCTGGGCAGCCTGTTCCAGGGCTCCGTCACCCTCACCCTGATGTTTAGGTGGAATTTGATGTGTTCCAGTTTGTGCCTTTGCTGTGGTTTCTAGCCCCTTCCCCCAAGAACTTTTTTTTTTTTCCTACTCCATAACGAGTTAATACCTAGAAATGGGTGCGAAATAACCTTTGTGTAGTTTCTGGGTTAAACTGTTTGTGGTCCATTTAAACCAACAGGTTGTCTTAACCTATTTCAGAATACATGACGCAGATGAATGCGGTGCCATGGAAACCAGTATTCATTATATTGCTGTTCAGCATTAGTTCCATTGCTGTTCTGGCATCTCCAGGCTGAATACAGGATATGTAAATAAATATTTGATTTGGAGAAACGTGGTCAAGACAGGGTTTGAAGTTTGCTATTAATCTTAACAACTAACCAGCTTAATATTCTGTATTTCCATCTGTGTCTAAAAATAAGCGTGTTAGATTTTTACAGCCTGTCCTAATGAAAGTGTTTCCCATTCGTACATGGAATGTGATGGGGGTGCTTGTTTTTCTGTCTTAGTTTTTCTGTGTTTTGTTTTGGTTTAAGCTCTGTTCCACAAAATGAATGTGGAGCAAACACTGAAAGCACTATGAGCAGCATCTTTCCAGACAGTTATCCTTTGTCTGTTGGACTGGCAAGACCCTCTTTCTTTAGAGGATGAGGGGGAATGTGTATAGTGTGGATAGAGTTGAAATGGGCTCGATGCCATTGGCAACTAGTCATGAAATGGATAGAGAGATAGATAGATAGTTAGATATACACACACGTATATATGTATGTATGTAACGAAAGCGTCTGCAGTTCTAAAGCATAACTCCTAAACCTTAAAGAAACTTCTTGTAAGAAATCCATTAATAACCAGATTAATTCTTTGTATGGGAGAAGAATACGTGCTTTTCTCAAGTGTTATACTGAAAAAAGAGCTGCATCTTGGCCTGCTGCTGCACTCTGATTCAGCCTGTTCTGGTTGTGGTGTAAACGTATTTGTTTGGGTGCTTATTTTTTCCATAGTTACCAACCTCATGTCCATCGAGAGGGAGATATTTCTTAACACTCTGTTTTGGCAGAGATGTTGCCTACCTGAATTTTGTGTTTTCTGGAAAACTTGCTGTGATTTTTGGTTTTTTTTGGTAGATCACAGGCACTTTGAATGATAGGTTTTTATTAAACAAGTACATTTAACCAGGTATCTGTAACAAGGCAGATTTCCAGCTTCTTTCCTAAGAAACGTAATAAAATATGTTTCTATTTGTCTTGGCTGGTGCAGAAACTTAAATACATTTGTTTTTTGGCCTCCCTGACCTAAGTATGTTAAATTAGCTGTTCAGAAGTTACTATTGTCCTTTTCATTGCTATAAAACCTCATGCAGGCTAGAACTGCATCTTTTTGTAGCTACTCAGCTAGATATAGAGGTAAGTAGGGGATAGTGACCCAGTAAAAGGAAGATGTTACAGGCCAGTAGATGAAGCATTTAAAACCACCTTTGTTAAGAAGCTCTCAGGTGAATGAAGCCCGGGTAATATTAAACTCTTACAGATGTGCACTTTCTCCATGGTCACAAAGAAGGATGAACTCAGTCCCCAGAGGAAATGTGGGATCTGTATTTTATTGTCTCAATGAGGAGTAATGCCATCTGAAATGATTTATTCCAGAAATGTTCCCTCCAGCAGGTCTTCAGGACTGGCTCCAAGCTGGTAGCTTAGGAAGCAGAAAGTGTCAGAGGCTCCCAGAGCAGTACAGGTATTAAATAATGAGCAGTTGATGGGGCGGGATCCTACAGTGCTGCAGAGTTAGGCTTGTAGCCAGTCTGCCAAATGTAGAGGGGTATGGAAGATATGTCTGTATTTCAGGTTTAGCAGGCTTGATGTCTTTGTGTGCTTCAACATCTTAGTATGTGTCAATGAAAATGAACACGGGGAAATACACTCCAATTTAGGGTTCTCAGAGCTCACAATTTTGACTAAGTTTTGACTTTTACCAAAGTTATGTGATATCATTCTTGAACTGCATATTATACTAAGCAGGTTTTTTTTCTGGAAAACATAGATGTATACACAAACACACAGAGATAACCTGGCTGTATACGTACATGTATAAGATTTCTGCTGTATTAATAACTTGAAGTTTTGGGGGTTTTGATGTAGTCTTTAGACGTTTTCCTTAAGTAATGAGTAGTAGTGCTTCTGAATATTCCCTACCAAAAGTGCTTACATTATTGCTGAATACAAGGCTTCTTTCAGTTGTTTAGAGGTTCTGCTAGATGAATATTAAAATGACAAATTTAATGGTATTTTCTTAAATAGATCCTATGTTAACTTCTGAGAAAAAATAAGGACAGCTGTCAAAATCTTTACTGAAAAGCAAGTCTCCAAGGACAGAAAAAGAAAAGATGCTTTCTGCTTCTTGCCTGGATTATTTGATATACTTAAAATCTGAGCTGTTGAAGGGAAAAATGTCTAGCTTTTGTGGCCTGTATGTGCCTCAAGTGTCAGTTTCAGAAAACTAGCTTCGTCATATGAAATAAGAATGTACAATATATTCTGTTGCTCTTTCCATCAGGAGCTGTGTTCCTGAGGTAAATGCATTTTGGTCACCTGGTAACCCCTTGTCAAGGGGATGCAGTCAAGATAAAGGTCATGGTTGGTGATCTCTAGTCTGGCTCAGTTGTGGAATAGCTTAGGCAGGGGCACCTCACCTCAGCATTGAGACACTGGTTATACGCAGTATGATTTGTATCCATTGCAGAAAGAGGGTGACACCCCAGAACGCGGCAGCAGACAATTATAATAGTTATGAGAGATGCCATTTTAAGTAATGATTTCTCTTCATGTTCAGTTTCCTTTTAAACTTGGAGGACAACTATGAGTCAATACAAATATTTTATCCTAATTCACAATCCATGTTAGTTTTTAAAATCAAAACCGTAAGACTATCAGTATCAAAAGAATCATTCACTTTCCATTGAAATGGAAACATCAGAGGCAAAAAAACTTTGAAATAATGAAACAGGAGTTTAAAATATATGTCAGTTTTAAATGACCCATACATCTTTGCCAGACCAGCTCAGCATCACCTGGTTATGTTTTGAAGATATGGTGCTGTATGTTGTACTTAAGCGTGCTGGAAATTTGAGATTTATGTTGGTTTGAAAATTCTTAAGGTGATGCGCTGCCAGTGGATGTACTAATCTAGGTGCAATGCCAAATGAGTAACAGAAAACAGCCTTTTTATCAAAAGTGGTCCAAACTTCTCAAACTTCCTGGTTAGTAGAAACGTTGATAAATCCATTAGGTTTTGGAGCTGGTCTAGTCCTGGTTGTCATATCTTCTTATAATACCAGGTATCTCAGAAATTAGAGATTATTTTCAGTAATTTTTTATCTTGTCTGCTTTGTTATATTTAAATATAAACCAGAAAAGTTACCAAAAAGAGGCAGAACTTGGCATTTGCCTACAGTTTCAGAGAAATGCTTGATGTTTACAAAGTAGCGTTTAGAAAGATTCCTGTTCTAGAAGCTGCTGAAAAGAAAATACATCTGTACATAGTGATGTGCTTTGTTTAGAAGATATAGAAGCAGCTTGGAAAGAATTTCACTTTTTAGAGACGGTTGAAGGTCTAATAGGGGAAAAATCATGAGTAACTTTAAAAAACAGATTGATAAAAACCTCCTTTTTGTAGATGTTCCTTTACCCAACCACTATCTTGAACTAAATGTGGCTATTTTAATCTAAGTCCAAAGTTAAACGCTCTACTGGTTTTGTTTATTTAGATGTAAATAAAAAATAGGTATATTAAATGTATGTGTTGAAGTTTCTTGGAAAGAATGGCTTGATTATTTGGCAAAATCGCAGCATAATAGAGCTGTAAGAAAGTAAAATTTGCTAGTTCTAGTGCTTTGGGTTTCCAGGCAGCTAGGAAACATTTTTAATGCATTTATCTTTCAGGAAACTTAGGAGCATTTGTTAGCTTGGACTTGGTGCCTTGTTGTGATCAGTTTGGGTTGTGGATAGAACAAGCCTCGTGTCTAAGAGCACGGCTTTGACATCTGCCTGCAAAAGATTGTATAGACATATGTTGTTTTGGTCCAATACGGCTTGCTTGCTCTGTTTCATTCTAACAGCCTGCCTGAAAGATATTCTTTGTCCTAGAATAGCATTTCAAATTCACTGGGATTCAAGTATTACCTCACAAGTGCTAAGGCTGTTTCAGGAAATGATGAGGCTCTTGGATCCCCTACTGCGTTGGATAATTTAACATCTGAGGAACATGTTTGCAAGTCCTTAATCCGTGAAATGTGTAGAGAACCCTGCTTAATGCATCTCCTAATTTCCCAAAAGAAGAAGGTGAGCTCATTCTTTCAGATACTTAGTGCCAAAAAAATCATGGAATAAAACGCTGTTTGCCGTAAAAGCTAGGACGCAGTTTAGGGGAAAAGCCACCCTTTAAGGAGGTCCTCTGCAACGTCTACTTTGTCTTGTCTCTCTGATTTTTGTCTTTGAGGAATTAATCCAATTAAAGTATATTTATGGTACCGTAAGATAGGATGTCCACCCGGGGTCTTATTGCCTTGTAACTCATGGTTAACTTCCTGGGTTGGTGTCACTGTGGGTTGCCTTCTGCAGTCATCAGTGATTATGCCCTTCCTCAGTGTTGTCACCTCAGGTAAAGGGGGGTGGGAAAGGTGCCAGCTCTGATAGCAGACCTCCCCTAGGCATTTTCCACCTTGAGAATATATCCTTAAAGATAAGCTCCAGGTGTCTCAAATACAAAAATGGAATTCCTGAGAAACAGATCTTCTCATGTTTAGCAAAACTTCATTCACTCAGGGTTTCACATGTCCTTGCTGAAGGCATGTTCTGTTCTTTTTCTTTTAAATGGCCAAATAATTAACATCAGTGTCTTGGCTTGTCACAGGTACAGTGAGGCTCTGGTAATCTCTCACTGAAGGCTTTCTGGGCCTGTCTGTGATGGTATAAGGGTGAATTTAGACATAGCAATGTTTTACTACTAGGTTGCATATATCTGTTCCTTTCAAGGCGCTTCCCCCTCTGCCTACCTCCCCTGCCCACACGCAAAGTTCAAACACTGGCAATATCCTGAACATCTGTAGAACAGCACGTCTGGAACTCCTTGCATCCTCCCAAGGTGACATTATGCAATTTCTGGGGCCTCCAGAAAATGCTTTCAGTTTATTCTTTTGAGACCTTTTATGTCTAATTCCAGCTGAAGTAGTGGCTACCTTGGAACTTCTCACAGGGACATGTGTGACACAGGCAATAACTTGGAGGAGAAAATGGCACATGTCTGAATTGCTGGAGTTCTTTGAGTTGTGGTGCCATGTATCCAGTCCTGAATGTCTCTCTTGTCTGCCTAGCTGTGTATAGAGGGGTGGTAGCTGAACAGAACCCCCTGTCCTCTCTTGTCTTTAAGCCAGACAAGGCATATGCACCTCATTTGGTTACCTCAGTGCAAAAACAAATCCCAGCACTCCTGTGAACAAATTGCCTGTTTGTGAATGACTTGGAGATGAGTTTCTTATTCAAACTAGTGCCTTGAAGATTTTTTTAATCAACAGCAAATTTACCTCAGAGTACCTAATGTGGTTAATCGCAGCACGTGGTCAGGGTCAGCATTCAGTTATAGTGAAATGTCTGTAACTGGCTCAGTTAAAACCACCTTGTAGCTGAGGTCTGGTCTTGCTGTTCTGAATTATACAGTCCAGTTTGCTCTAATATTCCCCTCTTTTTGGCCACTTCTTACTTTTTGTGGGCTGTTCAGAGTTGTGTGCTTCAATGCTCTTGTGTGTGGGGTTTTTCCCTGTTGTTTTTTAACGGATGTAAACTAAGATGGAAAAGGAATCACTGGCATCTCCTAATTCCTGTGACTGGAAAGAAAAATTAAGTTCTCCTACATAGTTATTTAGGGTAAAGCATCCTTTTTAGGTCTCTGGGTTTCCTGGAGAGTTGTCAGTTTGTTTTACACCCTTAACATCAATGGTACCTAGTATGATATTTAAGTTGTATATTTAATAAAGAGGAAGGAAAACTGGCATGAACAGGAAACAAAATGTTTTGGCTTCTTAAATATGTTTTCACCATTTATGTAAGAAAAATATAGCGGCTGCTATTTGCCAGATAGTTGGAAAGGACTCAGATGGGAAATATTTGGCCTCCAAGAAACTGGTTAATCTGTGTATATCTCGCATCTTGGATAATGGCCCGTTGTGATGGATCTGAAAGCTTGTTGGGGGCACCATCTTAGAAGGCTCGATCTTAGTCTGTCACATTGTGCTGTGGTTTCTATTCCTGAATCACACCCATGTATTCTCCCTTGGGATCCTGCCTTCTGTCTGTATCCCCCGGTGTTCCATAAGAAAACCATGTGAAGTGAGGAGGGGAAGATGGCTTGGATCAGTCATTTCTAAAACTGAAGAAATCCTGGAGTGACTATTAATAGATAGGAGCATATGACAGAGGGAAAGGAGAACTTCAGCAAAATACTAGTGGTGACCTACGAATGTTGGAAGGTTAGCTCTTTGTGCAGAACAAAAGTCTTAATAAGTACCAGAAAAAGAAGAAAGGGACTTTAACCTGCAGGAGGGGGTGAAAGGAGTGATGGATGCACTCGGTGCAGCTAAGACTGAGGTGAGGATTTGAGTTTGCTTTCTAGGTTTATCTACTTCAGACTGGATAGAAACAGTGTCCTGAACTCATTTGTCATGAGATTTTGTAGGCTGCAAAAAAAATCACAATGTAAAAATAATTCTGATAGACAAAGGGCAAGGTTTAGAATAGGTTGATTTTTTTAAAATTTCAAAGCTGTCTGCTTTATTATGATAACACTTGTGAAGTGTGATGTTTTGCAAACAGTCTCCAGAAGAACTAAATATTTAGCATTAACAAGGCTGTAGGAAATAAAAATTTTGATGGAGTGGGGTTTTTTTTGGGTGGGTTCTTTTCTTTTTGGTGGCTGTTCATAGTTCCATTGAAATCTCTCCAGGAGTTCAGGGATGACGTTTTTGGACAATAGACTGTATCTTCAGATCCTTTAACTTGCCTTTGTTAATGCAGTAATTGTAGTACTTTTCCAGGGCAATTACTCTTGAATTCCTACTAAGCCTTGCTTCTACATGTTTTGGCTGGTTGTCAATATCTATTTCAAATACTGCTGTATTTAAGTGTTATTGGTGAAATTATTTGTATTCTCACTAAAGTAATGCTCTATAAAGCTCTTATTTCTATTTAGAAGCAATTTCTAAGTCACAGATAGGTAGCAATGCCTGACTTTGAGAGTAGATTAAATCCCTGTAAAACAGGGAGTTAGATTAAGCATGCAAATCCAGTCTAAATTTGAATTTGCAGACAAAAAAATATTTAGCCAAAACCATGGATTCGTGTAGATTGATACACACAAGAAGCAGCTGAGAGACACTTTTTTTTTTAATGTTCACCTGCTTATTTGAGTGGTGTACCAAGTTTTTCTTGTCTAAGTGCCAGCAGAATCAGACAAATCGTTTCTTTGCTAGTATTTCAGAGCTACTCTCAGTCAATCCTCAATCCCGAAATTCTTTCTCTTATCAGTTCCAGATTTGCTCTGGAACTTTCTTTTCTATTTATTTCTCCCTGCTGTTTTCTTCCACATGAGTATATACACATATCTGTTCAAAACAACTTTCAGCAAATCATTTTAATTCCTTTCTGGATTCTCCTAATTCTCCGATAAGCCTGTGATTGGTTTTAGACTCCCCTTGCATAAAACCTAGCTGTGACTTTGTAATAGCTTAATCACAGAATACAATGCCAAACTTGAATTATATTTGATTAACTGATTACAATGAAACTAATATTTCACAATATTTTTTTTGTGATTGTGGGGGCAGACGTGTCAACTGAAGTTGAAGGATTATTTTTTATTTCCCTCAAAATGGACAACTGGATTTAATTTCCTCTCACCCAGCTGGCAACAGTCTGCCTTGAGAAAGCAGATCAGGGGATTCACATGTTGATGTGCAAACTAGAATAGTGTCCATGCCACTTTTCCAAAACCTACTGTCTGCAACTGCAGTGCTTAAAAGAGTACTTCTGTAACAGGATGATTTGAAGGCAGAAATAATAGATCTTCATCACTTCACTAAATGCAAACCAGGATTTTTCTTACTTTGAACAGTTACGAAGATGAATAGTCTTTAAAGTGCTACATCAGGAAAAATTTACAATAGAAATAACCCTATTAGCAGGGTCCCTTTCGACATTTATTTTTGTTGAAAATTTACATTCTGCTTTGGTAGTTCTCTGGGAAGGCAGGAAAAGTGATGTTAAAAATTTGCTTAGAAAATGTAAACGGGTTAAGCTTTGCATAAAATGAAAACTTTTTGGGGACATGAGTATGCAGTGCAAACCGAATGTTCTCTCTGCACGTGGGCTTCCATTCTGTGAACTTCAGGTTCTAGAGGCCCTGGTGTGTAGTCTGTTAATATTTCCGTTTAGCTTGGGTCAAGCCTGGAAGCAATGTGATGAGGGCAGTAGTCTCTCATTGTTTGCGACTAACTATTCAGTCTTCAAAATCAGCAAGACTTGTTTCTTGGTCTTACGAGGTCAGCTGAGGGCAAAATATAGTATTTCTCAGATACTGATGTACGAATTACATGTCTTTTGTGCCCTTTCCTGATGCCGTTCTGTGGCGAGTTGATCGAGCCCAGCAGCTAAGCACCCACTAGCTGCTCACTTCCTTTCCCTCAGTGGGATGGGGAGAGAACTGGAAGAACAAAACTGTGGAAAAACTCATGGGTTGAGATGAAGACGGTTAATGGAATTGAGGAGGAAAAAAAGTGACACAAAGGCAGTCACTCAGCACCTCTCGTCAGGTGCCCCACCGCCCAGCCAGCATCCGAGCAACAGCCAGATCCGATACACAGGCTGAAGTGCTGAACGATCTTCCTGGGATGTTAGGAAGGATAACTCACTTGGCTGGCAGTAGCATAAGCAACTAATGAGAGCTAAGATCAGTCAGACCGAGATGTGGTGTTTGAGGCAGTTTGATGTTTTAATAATATTACTGTATGGTCAAGATTTCATTTTTATCTGTATGGGACTTTGGAGGAGGAGTATCAGGGTGGGGTTCCACTGCCAGAGGTGCAAGGGTGAAATGGAAAGAGATTGGCTTGTAGGCTGTTAATTTCAACAAATGTTATAAGAAGATGAATGTGTTTTGCTATTTGAGTGAGTCCTTACAATATTTTGGGTAAGTTTCGGACTGGTTTTCGTGGTTAGCATTCACACCATGGAAGTTTGTCAGCTTACATTAAGAGGAAAACTTGTTGGTTAGCTGAAGTAAAGTTGACTTCCTTTGGGCATTTTAGGTTTCACCTGAGGTATGTTAGTGGGACGCCTATCTGAAGTATATGTTTTGCTTTTGCAAAACATTGGGAGTGTCAGTCTTGAATTTGTAAGCACTTTAAGACTGGCATTTTTGAATCTAAATGCTTAAGGTCAGTTGTTGAATGAGTTAGTGCATGACTTGAAGTTTGTGTTCTCTGCTTAGAAAATCAAGGTGCTGGTATTTATGTATCTACTCCTGTTTATTTGGTAACCTTACTTTTAAGGTGGAGATATGAAAGTACTAGCCAATTTTCACAGAGACTTCAAAGGAGTAGGGTACTGTATTTTTTATTAAACTGTCATTTTGCACCATAAAATACTTTGCAAAGTAAAGGAACACCCTAACAGTAATTTTTTTGCTGAAATATTTTATCTTAGGATCTCAAAATGTTTTACAAATGCTGATGAATAAAACCTCCTTTCACTTATGTGAAGCACATGGTGGTATTCCCATTTAATGTATGGAATGGAACCCAGATGTATTAACTTGCAGTCCCGTGCCATAAGCAGCAAATCCTCTCCTCCCCTCTGTTTTTATATGAATCGTCTCTGCTTTCCAACTCTTCACTTTATGAGACTTGTAAGTGCACAGTGCAGTGATTTACTGTTGATCACTTTTCTAACATTTTATTCTAAATGAAACAGCCCCGCAGGTTACGAGTTGCCAAATGACAGAAAACAGGAGCTCCCCCAAGTTCAAGCTGTTTTAAAGTCTAAAGATTTACAATAAAGAAAATAATTAAGTGAATGGTGTCTGAGAGGCCTGGGTTTTACTGTTAAGCTGTCACCGACTCAGCTGTTAACATTTTCTATTGGCAAGTTTGTGGTTGCTCACCATTTTAAAATAACGGTACTTCATCACTATTGAACTCGCAACTAACAGGAGAGCCTGTCTTTTTCTGGTTTTCTTTGATACCTCTTTTTTCAGTTGCGGTGCCTACTGCTGTGACCATTTTGTGTCTGATAGTTGTACCATTTTTTCAGAACTTCTGATTCCATAGGTTTGAATAAACTCAGCACATCTGTGGTGTCCCTTAAAGACATTTTAAAATGCATCAGAGGTTGAGTTAACTGTACTCCATCAAAGGTTCTTGTGGAAACGTGTTTTACTGGTGACACTGTGCTGAGCACCTGCTTGTCTCAAGTTTGGAGAGGTGCAGGTGTTTTGGGAGGTTCGTCCTTGACCTGCAGAAAAAACAGATGTACATGGATATAATTTAATCAGTTTATCTCTGTATAGTGCTTCACTTCTCTACTGAAATTGTGTAGTGTATGCAGTTTAGCATAACTTAAACAGTAGTTTGGAAGCTGTAGATGCATCATCAAGCACAAATTGCATTACATCCTGTTAGTGTACTCTCAAGATACCTCAGCTTAAACCGACACCAACAGGAGCCTAAGGGCCCTCTTTCTCAGGTACGTAGACTTCTTTCTTCTTCCCAGGAATGGATTTTTAAATGAATATTTTTAAGTGAGCATACACAAGGCTGGAGCGGAGAAACTACTTTTGCAAAGCATTTGTTAGATGTAATACTGCTGTAAAAAGGCCTTCCCTCTTCCCCAGCACTATGAAGCAACTGTCCTTGTTCCAGAGTAAAGAGTCAGGAAGAATGAGGAAAACACACAGTCATACACTTTCCTTTTTTTTAATCTCCTTGTAAATGAATGACTGCAGGTGCTGGTCAGTGGGTTTTTGTGCAGAAAGGATGAGAGGCAAAAAGCCAAGAAGTAAGGAAGGGGATGAAAAGCAAAACTTTTCTGTAAGACTTGTGAGAAGAGAGAGGGCACTTATGTGTGAATTTGCCCTGGAAGCCTGTCTGATTACAACTTTAAGCAACCATCTCTCTAGAGCCATGGTTATGTTCAGAATTTTCAAATATGGTTGCTCCTAGAACAGCAGCTCCACAGTACTAAAATTAATGTGTTGTCAGGAGTTTTGTGCACCACGAAGTCTCACTGGTCTGAGTAGAAGCCCTGAAGATTAGGATGCTTACCTGAATGCTCATGACGGAATTATGAGCTTCACATTTTCATGGTGGTATTGATATGGCTATTATAGAATCATAGAATGTGTTGGGTTGGAAGGGACCTCTAAAGGCCATCTAGTCCAACCCCCATACAGTAAGCAGGGCCATCTCTAACTAGGTCAGGTTGCTCAGAGCTCCATCAAGCCTGACCTTGAATGACTTCAGGGATGGGACCTGCACCACCACCCTGGGCAATCTGTTCCAGTGATCAGCCACCCCCATCTTAAAGACCTTCTTCCTAATGTCCAACCTAAATCTGCCCTTTTCCAGCTTAAAACCATTACCCTGTGTCCTGTCACTAGAGACTTTTGAGAACAGATCTCCCCCTGCTGTCTTATAGGTCCCTTTCAGGTATTGGAAGGTCGCTATAAGATCCCTCCAGAGTTATGGAACATTGCTATGTGTGTGCCACTGTAACAGTATAATTTTGAAATAAGAGGGAGAGAGGGAGCATTTGGCTAGTAGCTTGTAGTTTTTAGCACAAAATTCTCTATAATTTTTATTTTTCTTGAGAAGAGTTGAAGAACAGAAATGATACCAGAGAAATTGGTAGTTTTCTGATGAAAACTATTTTAACTTTATCTGCACAAGTTCAGTTGATAGATCTTTTCATCTTAAGTTTCCTGATCGTTCTTTGGACATGTTTAAAGATAAACAATTCCACCAAAACAATTTAAATTGATTCCTCAAGATTTTTGCTGATATGTTTTTTGAAGAGCATGTGTCAAAATGAGTTACTTGGTGATGAAAGAACTCTATAAACATAGGCCTTACACATTTTAAGTAGACTTTGTAACGACTACTTCCTTTCCTGTCAGGTTGATAATACAGTGTGGTGATGACAGCATTGAGGCTCTTTTGTAAATTAAATTATAAATTATGTAGCTGGTCATGTATGTGGATTGTCTGGTTCCAAGTAAACAGTTTAAGCTTGGAGACTTCTCCTACCTAGAAAGCGTTCATGTTCCTTATCTCTCTTGATTTGCATGGGTGACCTAAGGGCAGATAATTCTTTACACTCACCAGCTCATCTTAACTGCCTTAATTCAAGATTCAAATTTTTGTTCAAGAGTCTCTGCAGTCTGCTCTAGTTTGTTTGGTTAACAATCCTTAACAATCTAAACCATCTTGTTATTTTCCCCTCTTGGTTTTTAAACTCTCCAGTTGGTTCTTATTCACATGTGTTATCTTCTTGAGGGTTGTTTGTGGTTGTGTCATAGGAAGACTTGAGATTTCCTTGTCTTGGGCTACATGACTACTCAAGCCAACTGAGGCTTCATTTTCACTGTGCTTTGGTCAGGCCTTCTGTTAAGAGCTGTGACAGTCAAGCATGGGCAAAACATACGAAGATCCTGGGGGTCTTTGAGTTGCTGGGATATGTGGTGTTTGTAAATTGCTGAGTCCCCAGTGAGGAAAGGCTAGTGGTTTTGCTAGTTACAGAGGCAAAACCATGTCTTTACTGATTTTCACTTTCTTTTTCCTGGTAGGCACAAGACATGCTGCACATTCTGAACTAGAGCATGTTAGATTATTAGAACTCTGATGGTAACAGCCAAACTTTGACTCCAGGTTTGGCTTAGCTCCAAGGAAAATGTGTGTCCTCACAGAAACAAAGTTACGGAATTGTCAGTAAACTCAAATAAGATAAAGCACAGCCAAGGAACAGGCATGGGCAATGGGCAAAATCATTAGTGGTAGGATGTTTGAAATCTGAATATCTTTGATGAACGACTTACTTCTGCTTTTAATTAAATGCAATGGACAGTAGATTGAACTGTTGTGGTCAACAGCACTTGCTCAGGGTATGCAAGTAATGTGAAAATGTGAAGTACAGTAATATACAAATATGCTAAATATGTGCTATAAAATTGCCTCATTTAAAAAAGGGAGGAGAGAAATTCGTGAGGTAGGATACTAAAAAATACTAACTGCTCCTAAAAGACAGACTTTTGTAAGTTATTTAAGGAGAAAGACTGGTGGTATGTTGGCAAAAAGCTGTGTTGATGGACAACATTAGTGTTGTGTGCACAGAAGGGGAAAATACTGACAGAATGAAAATGACCAAGAAAGTCTTAAACTTCAGCATCTCCAGAGCTAAACTATCCACTTTGAATGTACAATTTAATGGGCCACCCCTTCTAAGGAAAATGGTCAGTTATAAATAATGATGAACATGCCAAAGCAAAGTAACTGTGATAGAAGGTGTCTTAATTCCTGGTCACACATGTCAAGGGGAATGATCCATGTGTGAGTAGTTACATAGCACTTGCTTCCTATTTACCATAGATGACTTGTAAATAAGGCTTCTTTATTCTTGGTATTGTTTGTCTTAATGTTCTTTTGCACTAGCATATTTAAATCCCCCAATACTTCTTGGCCTTACTTTTAATGCTTTCTTTCACTTTATTTCCTCCCCCCCGGAAGCACAATCTAGCCATTCAAATTCTGTGCCTGCTTGCTGAAAATTAGTGGTTAAGTATAGTGGGCCTTGTGTCTGGCAGCAGGTGATCTAAAGTGAAAACTCAGGTGACTGGAGTTAGAGGAAATGTGTTTGAAGTAATGTTGTTTTGCAGTTGGGCTGTAGATGAGCCAACCTATGGTATAGCCTTGTTTTCAGATTCATGTTGATTCTACAAACTATTCAAAATAGGTAAATTACTATTTTTATGTTAAATCAAAGATTAGCTTAGAAAGATGAGATACTGCTAACAGTTGTATCATGCAGGATGATTCTAGATTCAGGGTTTGGATTCGTGTCAAAACTATTGTAACCTATAGAAGACCTCAGAAGACTGCTCGAGATTTCCCCTTTGAGTTGTAGCAGATGTTTGTTATTTTACTCAACATGGTTGCTTTGTTCCAGTGTCAGTGATGGATGTGTCCTTTGGTGCTCTGGGAGGTTGCCTAAATTCTGTCGCTAAAAACCTTTTGACACCATCTCCAGCTTTGGAGCAGAAAACAGCGACAGAGTTGTTTCCTTCTGATCATCTTAGTCACACTGGCTCTGTAAGTTGGCCTGCCACATGATGGGAAGAACTCATCAGAAATCTTGCTGGGGTGGGTACTTTTTCTTCTGATGATATAAATATGGGCTGACGTGACACTGCAGGGCTAGTGTGACTTGTAAGGAAAAGGCAGCATGACAACTTCAAAGACAGAATGTCCTTGCAGCTGTCTAACAGCAGTAGAGTTGCACATCTGTTTTTCACCAAATTTTAATTTTTTTAAGATTCTCCAAATTGGAATTACAAAAGAGAGATCTTTGTTCTACTGATCTCAGAGTCATGTATTTTTAAATGGTGTATTTCTCAGAGAGAGTCCTTAGGTCGTGTGGCCTTTAATGACCATTATGATTAACTATCGGTTATGTTTTTAGGAACTTGGACCCTGTTAAGGTGTTGCAGTTATTGCCTCTTGTTATTCAATATGTTTTCTTAACTTCTGAATGCATCAGAAATACATAGTTCTAGAAGAAAGATTTGTCTCTTGGTAGAACAGAGTACAAAGGAAGAGTGCTTCCTAGACAAGAGCACCTTCCACAATGAATGGACAAACGGCCTCAGGAAACATGTAAAAAAGAGAGAGCGCAAAATCTAGTTATGAATGCTTACTAGGAATTGGGAAAACTCTGAGGAGTGATGGGGAGCTGTGTGCATATGATTTAGGGAGAGGTGAGAGGAAAAAGCTGAAGGTGGTATCGGAAAAGCAGGTTTGAAAAGGAAGCACCACTGAAGACAGCCAAACAGTAAAAATGGTCTACAGGGATATATTGTAAGACTTGCAATACTTCATATCCCTCTAATATACCTTTACAGGGAAAACTGTAAAAGAAAAAATCTTCAGAATTTAAAAAAAACTACTTTCATTGTCCAACCGGTAGTAGTTATTTAAGTGCTAATAATCAGTCGTTGATAATGCACGTTAAATGGGTTAGGCCATTGGCTGGGACTTGGGCTATATTTGTCATTCGGCCACTGGCCTGGTGTGACCTCAGAGGTCATAGCAAATGGCTTGATAATGCAGATGTCATTCCACCTCTTGAACCAGCCATATCCCTTACCTTTTTCTGTCTAAATTCAGCATTGTAGGAGGGTTACTGGTTTTACTTGAATCACTGATTAACAATATAGTAGGCCCGAGGCTTTCATCTGCTTCTGTGTGGTACTGAAATGCACATTGTTGCTTGTTTGGCTTTTTTTAAAAAATAGAATAGTTTATAGAAATTTTTTTTCCATAAACATGAAGCTTCTTGTTGCTAAGAATATCCAGTGTTTGCAACCTTTGGGTATTCTTCCAGGACTGATGGTGTCACGGATGAGGTCAGTTTTCAGCAGTATAGTTAGTGCCACCGGAGAGCTTGGTGATGCCGCTGTCAGTCAGAAACCTTTTAAAATCCCTGTTAAAAACGTTGAAGTTCCTGTCAGTCAGAGGATGCCTTGTCGTATGTGATATTCAGGGATTTGAAAGAAAAGGTCTTGAAAGCATTTTTCTTTATACACCCATTACAGGGTAGTTTGTTCCTCTCCCTTTTTTTGAAAGGTGGGGTGGAGGTTGCAGGCAATGAGAAAAGTGAATACTGAAGCAAAGCCTGTGAAATAATCCAAAGCAATTTACTGAAATAACATCCTTTATAAAGATGTTTTGTGTACTATGACGATGCAACACATTCTGCTAAGGTTACAGTAATTACTTCAAGTTTTGCTGAAAGTATCTTAAATGTGCTCCACCCACCATGAGCCCAATTAGCTGGCCCTAAAGGACAGGAAGTCTATTTCTCCCGAGATCAGGAAGTGTAAACTGCAGCTGTTGTCTATGCTGTGTATGTGAGCAATGCCAAACAACCTCCTCTGCCCTTGTGCTTACATGGTCTTAAGTCAGAGGAAAGCAGTTACCCTGTAACCTGTGCTTGATTGTACTGCTTTTGATGGTTAACTTCATGATTTGTGCTTTTTTTGTACCAAGTCCAGTTGAAACAATTGGACTCTGAACGAGCTTCTGTCTTAAGAAATGTATTTATATGGGGTAGCATGTGGAAGCACAAGCTGTTAACAGCTGCAAATTTTGTTGATTAAACTAGGTGCAGACAAATTTACAAGAGAAACTGTTCCGTGAAAAATTCCAGTTCGCTGACATACAAAGGTATCCTGACTATTTTCTTACCAATTTCCACAGTTTCTTGCCAAGAATAAGACAAGGTTTCTTGCAAAGTGTTGACACTGGAGGCTCAAAATGATTGATAAAACATTTAGCGTTTAGAGTTGTCTTGAATCTCAGTAAACAAACATAACGTATCTATGCAGACACCTGGAGATACTCTTAGCCCTTGAAGACCACGTTCTTTTCAGGCAAGCTTTCAGATCCCCGTGCAGTCACAGCTAAGTTTGTGTCATCTGCTGAGATGCACCACAAGGAAGTTACAGGACACTGTGGCCTAATATTTGTTCCTTTGCAGAGTGATATTTAGGGATAATAATACTTGGAACTCGTTTGGACAGGAAGACCATGTGCGTTCTGACCTTGTCAAGCAAGACTTTAAACATTCTGAAAACATAACATATTTTAGCTTGCATCTCAAAGCAAATAGATGTTTCTCTAAAAGCCTGTTTGATATGATAGAAATGAATCTACAGGTAGGTAACTGATGCATGGAGAGTATGAAATGACTACTTCAAAGATTACTGAGTCAGTGGCAGACCCAGCATTGATAGAAACATAGTCGTTTAGGTTGGAAAAGACCTTTTAAGATCGCTGAGTCCAACCATTAATGGTTGACAAAATGTGAGAAGATTTGACTTCCACATTAGTCGTGAGACCAAATGCAATATGAAGTTAGTGTCCAATATGTAATGTTTAAAATAAGACCAACTTTTTCACTTGTGCATAGATGTCTGTACTCATCTGTCGTGATTTGTTTTTTGGTTTAAAGAGAAATACATCAGACTTCCTTGAATTGCTGCTAGGAGCTTCATAATCTGCTTTAATGGCCTGAAGTGTGTGCTCGTAAGTGACTAAATTCAACTGCTGTAATTGCTGCTTTGGACTCATAAATCAGCCTGCAGGAAAACTTTGTTGAAGTACAGTGGTACAAATGGAAACAAAAATTTTTATGGATTGAAGTTTCTAATTCTCAAGGTGTGATTATACATATAGAAGCTTTAAAAAATTCCATGGTCTTAAGTATCTGCTGAAGTATTTGCTACTAATTAAAGTAATTATGTCCATACGTAGAAAGAACAAGGCTATGCTGGAGTTGAAGTAATAAAATTGAGTTAAATGTCAAACAAATGTAGTTCTTGCATTACTGTTCTTTATTGTGAATTACAGATGGGATTTCTGTTATTTGGTGTGTCAGAAAGCAATACGCTCCAGTATTACAGAAGAAAAAAATGTGCTTTATAAGGAGCACATCATTTCCTTTTCTGCGTGTGTTTTTGTCTAATATCTGGCAGCAGCTGTGTATACATATTTTTCTTTTGTTCTCAGTAACAGAGCTGTTAGTTTAGCAGATAGCAAAAAGGTCTTTGTTGTTGTTGTTAAAGCAGAGAATAATTAACCGATGCGAGCCATATTTGTTGATTGACAGGTTTTTAAAAGAGAAAATTTAAATATAGAGAACACCGTAGTTACACTATGAAAAGGGATCCCGGACTAAATCAGTCTTCTTTCTGGTTGCTGGCCAAGGAATATTGAACTTTTCACCTGAAAATCAGCTATTCATACCTAAAACGTGAGCTCAAATTGATCAGAATAATAGATAATCTTTTCATAGTCTTACTAGAAGCCATGTAAAAAAAAGTATAAAACTATATTTAAAAATATCAAAATATTGAGGGTAGTATGATGAAGAGTCAAGAATTAGAGAACTGGAGATGAAATTTCTCTATGCAACCTTAATTTTTCTCTTTTGATATTATGACAATCTGATCTCACTTGTGTATTTTACATTTTTACATCTACCTCAGTCTGTTCAGGGAATGAGTCTGTTTGCAGTGTAAAAGACTGTTTGCAAGACCACTGCCTCATTGGTGGCAAAAGTTGGTTTTCTGACGTGAATAAGACCTAACCAAGACAGCTGAATTCTTCCTTGGAGAATGAGATATGTCTTTGATTACATAAACATACATCAGTGTACTTAAGGATGACTAAATCATGATAAGCAGATTTTTCATAGCTGATCATTAATAGTACATCTCATTTTCTGGATGCTTGGTTTGTGAGACTAAAAGTGCTTACTTCTACAACTGCTCTCCAGTAGAGCCTGTTCTTTTGCCAAATGTTAGAGATGTCAAGTCGTGAGGGGCTCAAAGCAGGCACCCCAAACTGTGCATTAATTTGTCTGTGGCTCCATTCCCTCGCTGTAAATGGGGTTAATCTGTTTCTCAGGACAGGTATTCTGAAGGCAAAGCAGCTGTGAAGCACTTAATGTAGGTTTCAGTTGCTAAAGAGTAATTTGGTGTTCAGAACAGAACTTCAGCAGTGTGCAGTAAGTGAGGGCTTGGGTTGCCAGCTTAAGAAGGAAGAGACACCAAAATGACTAATTTCTTGTTGAGAGCCATCCTACACACATGATTGTCTTTTCATAGCCTTGTTTTAAATCTGATCCTGGAATAATGAAACAAAATAGGTCAAGTTCAGTAACATTCTATGGGACTGAATTAATGATAACAGGAAGTGCTAGATAGTAAAGGGAGCTGACACCCCTGTCTGTAATAACTTAGAGATATAGGATCCTAATGCATATTGTCACTGGGACAGCATTTTCCTAAGCAGAAGCCTGGCGACATAGCACAATCTTGTAATTCTGGCATCTTGCCTGAGTGCCAAAAAAAAAGGAATTAAAGTGAGCTTCCCTTTTCCTGAAAATTCTGTGCATACAATGAACTTTGTGACACAAGGTGGTTAGAACTGTTTATTTAGCAGCCTCCCATGGCACCAAGTGTAACCTAGTGGTATTTTCTAGCAGCTGTTATTGCTAGGATGATGTTTGTAGGTAGAGTTAGCAAATCCTATTAGACCATCTAAGATGGAAAAAGCACTGTAATGTTTGGAGCAGGAGAGCTTGATTTAAATGAAAATGCTTGTAAAATGCAACTTAAATCACTGTGTCTGCCTTCTGCAGCACATGGGATAAACTGTGTTTAGGGCTGCAAAAAAAATAAATGTGCTACATAACATCTCTTCTGACCAGCCTTGTATTTTTTCAGTTCTGCTCTGTGGTGCTTATGGAGCCTGGTATTGAGACCTCTTGTGCTTGAATCCTTAAATTTAAAAAATGCTTATGATTTCCCAGAGTTTGAAATTCTCTTTAATTTAGGAAGTGGAGGGAAACATAAGGTGAATGGAAATGGACACTAGAAACTATGGAAGTTGTGACTTTGCCTTGGGAACAAGAGAGAGACGGAACAGTTGTCCTTGCCTCTAGAAATAATGCTGCACCCCGTGGAACTTTGCGTGGCCCTTGGCAGGATTTTTTCCTTCTGTAGGTTATGTCCCAGGTGACTTGTTACATCAGAGTGTAGATTAAAAGAAAAAAAACCACTGACAACAACAAAAAAGACCCAGAAATAAAAACAAAAGAAAAGAAACTATCCCACAATAACTTTTATTTTTCATTATCCATTGTTAACCCTCAGTTGGGGGGAAAAAAGAAAAAACATGAGAGAGGCTTCTTTAAACAGATTTCTGTTTGTCTTTGGTTTTTGTTACTTTGTTCTGTTTTGGAACACAGAAGATTTTCATTTTGTTAATGATTGTGCAATATGAAAGAAATAGCCTTTTTGAGAGCTTCTCACCAGTCTCATAACGTAACTTAAAGCTGAGGCTTGCAGTGTACTTAAAGCAAGAAATTTTGCTTCCTTATATATGAGAATTGAAATGCATGTCTTCTAAGACAAAATATTTTTTACAGTACGAATTGGTTTATTGAAAGCTTTTATAAATTATTTTCCCCAGATGATAGCTATATAAAAAATAACGTAGGCTCTTCTCATTAAAATTCTTTGAAATAATGTGAGAATGTTGTAAGCTATCCTGCTGTCGACCTAAATTTATTACTGAATTTGTCTACATGTTATGATTTATCCTAAACTCATCCTGATTTATCTTTCACAGCAAGTATTGGTATCTGCTTTAGGCAAGGCCACGTGCAGTGGCAGCCGAACTCCTGAGCTTACTTCAGGTTTGACAAGAGTATTTTTGGGGTGAAGTACTCAAGTTTTTAGGTCTGAATTGTTCTGTGAATTGTTTTGCAGTATCATGGGGGGAAAACACTCCCGACCATTCTGAGCCTTACATAGAACTTCACCCATCTGCCAAATTTGTAAATAAAAATATATTGATTGAGCCATGTTCTCACTTCTGGCTGTGTACCATAGCGTATGCCCATCATAAACCTCAGAACAAGGACCTGAATTGTCTCATCTTTCCGAAATAATAATTCTTTTAGAATGTTGAGGATCCAAGATAGGAGATGTGATGGAGTATTTTGCAATGGTTTGTTATCTTGAGATGCCAGTGGCATGCAGACTGTATGTGGTGGAAGTAGATTCATGTGTCAGTAGCAATGCTGTTCCTGTACAGATAGATCTCATGCACTGAGTGGTGGGACCACATCACACAGACACTGGATGACTGGAAATCTCCTATGTTTGGAGATGTCATCTATCATGGAGCTGTCCAATGAGCTTGCTCTGATTTTGGTTGGTACAAATAAGACTGGGACCATACAAAAGCAGCTTTCTAGGGCCATCTGGAATTTGACTACTCCCAACTCCTCAGGTCAGAGACTAACTGGTCTTGTGTTGGCAGGTTCAATGTAATGTAGTGGTCTAAGAGCTTTTGTTTCATCTTCCTGTGCTTGTTTCACAAGCTTTCATATACCACTCACTAATCAAGTATGCAGTTAAGTGCTGAGAGAAAAGAAGTAGTCCAGCTGCTATCGCAGTAATCAAAATACAGGAGGAATTAATAATCAACTTTATAAATAGACTTCACAATAAAAGCAGTCAGTATAGTGTCAGGGAAAGTTGAATTGCGTACCATCTGTATTCTTGTTCTTCCTTCCCTCTGAACACATCGGGTAGCGTTACAATGTTAAATCTGTATTTGCATCACAGAAGTGAACGACATGGAGGAAACTCCACCTGAGATTGCACGTGCTGGGATGTGTCTTCTGTCCATTGGTCTTGCGTACTAGCTGCAACGGTTCATTTTGATCCTGTTGATCCAACTCTGTTTTGCAGAACACTCAGCAACTCCTCTACTCTTTTTCTCTTTTCTTCCCCGTTCTGCTTTAACATGTGAGGTCATTTGTACTCAAAGGCTTTTTTGTGTGTTCTCTAGCAAGCAGCTTTCCTTGTCCTCTTCCCCATCTTGTTGTTCCAAAGAAATGTCAAGCAGTGGAAAATCATGTTTTACTCTAAAGGAAGAAAAACTTCATGTTCCACATCACAACAGAGGCAAAAGTTGCGTATTTTTCATCAGTCTACACCTGTGTTCTACCTCTGTATTGTCTGTCTTAACTGATTCTGAAGTTACCAGGCCACCAAAGGGAGTTCGAAGTACTTTGGTTATTGCATTATAATTACTGTGTTTACTGTCTATTCAGATCCTCAGGGTAACAGGGTTGGGTGATCAGTACATGATCTGTGGATCTTTTCTTTTGGTGATATTACTGTTTTAGGCAGTCAGAGCATTGAAAGATTTCATCTTGCCTAACTTTCCAAACTGGAAGAGGTTGAAACTTGCCTTAGTCCTCTGACAGAAGGCCTCTCTACTTGTGACTGACCTGTTAACAAAATTAAGGTGTGAAATTCTGCTATTTTTTTTTTCCTGAATTTCTGGGAAAACATTAACTTGGTGACAACAGTTAAACTTTTATTTTATGTCATCTTGTTTGGTTTTTTTCCCTAGGTTTTTGTTGACTTTTCTTCTGGCTGCTTATTTCTGAGGCATTTTCTCAGATACTTTGAGATACTACAGCTAGTTACTAAACTATCTCTCTCTTCTGTAATCTGGAATATGAATGAGGTGCCATTTCTTATAATTACATGCAACTTGCTCTGCCATGGACTCTTTGCCAAAGTTCACAGCTTTTAGGTTTTTCTTTTTAACTAAACTGTTGTCTTAGTGCCTATTAATAGTCTCAAATACCATTCATTAGTTCTTTTCCACTATTATTTTTTGTCTTGATCTTTCTCCTGCAGATGCTCATAGAGCTGCTATAACCTAATACTAATAGATAACATAACATTATTATTATTTCTTCTGACCTGGTACTCTTTCCAAGCCACCTATGTTAGGAAAGTGAAGCACACAGTTGTACTCTGTGTCATCCACCAAACTGTATGGCTTTGACTTCACTAGGTGTACTTCTCCATAGAGCTACTTGTTTCCTTGGTTGACAGTGTTGTAGGCATTGTCACAATGTCTGGACATTTTTGGTGGTGCTTGTGATCTGTTTATGCTTTGAAGTTACACCCATAGATAAAATTAAGAAAAAAATACTGGTGTTATTTAGAACCTCATTTTGTTCTATTTTTTTATTTATGTAAAAAGTCCTTATATATGCTTTTTCAGGCACTTTGAGAGCCCTTTTAGGAAATGTTTCAGAAGGCTACTCAGTCTCATAACTTCATATTTGAAGATCTCTCAGTGCTTCATTTATAGCCTGTATAGAAAGCAAAGCCCCCTCTGCTGTTAATACTCTTGATGTCAGTACAAGCTTCAAATCCTTCACCTTTCGTCTTATGTCCTCCATGCTCTTCTTCATCCTTCAGAAGGTTCACTCTGTGATGGGGTATTTCACTTGCAAAATTGGCTCTCAAGTTGTAGAAGGCCTTCTGAGAGAAGGTAAAGCAGAGATTTTATACTACTTCAGAGCCTCCAAGTGTATTTTGGTTTGCTCAGTTCTTCCAAATGGTCTACCCTGATATCGGTAGGCCCTGTAGGGAATGTGTCCTCTTGCAGCCACCTTGTCCCTGTCCTCAAGAAACAGCTCTTTCATAATCATATCTGAAGAAAACCCCCAATGAATCAGTTGGTACCCAGTTGTGTCTCCCAGCTTGTGAGAAAGATTCTAGTATGTGTAAATTGAAGGCTACAGCTTTTCTGTTACTTACAGCAAAAGCTTTTATTTGTTCGGTGGTCTGTATAGCTCTGTCTCAAAATCCATTATCTGTAGGTTTTTCATCTCCTCCTTGTCCTTTGATGCTCTGTATTTTCCTTCTACTTTATTTTCTTTTGGTTCTCTTTTTCACTCAGATACATGCTTGCTATGTATTTGCGTGTAGGCTATTCATAAATTCTTAATACTCAGTGAATTAATGGCTTAAGGGTAGCATCTTTCAATACATGCATGAAAAGGGTTTCTCCTTTCTTCTTTGTAAGTGTAATATGTATATCTGCATTCATAATGTATTATTCTGCTTTTTGTAATAGAAATGTAAAATACTTGGGTCTTTTATGGCGCCCTGTATCTTTGCTTGAGTTCTGAATGTTTTCTATATTTATATAGGTGCCACATCATGGGATATGGGTCTCGGCAGGTTTTTGTCTCCAGTTTTTAAACTTTACCTCTTTATTCCCGCCACGTTTATCACTTCCATGTTTGTTGTTACTTAACTGTGCTGTTTTGCAATGTTCTCTTCTCTGAGGCTTTTGTTTGTATTTGCATTTACTTATGCCCTGCTGGTTGGCATATGAATGTCTTTATAATTATATGCTGTACATTGCTGCATATTTGCTCACATAACTTTTTCTTAGTATTCAATGTAGTAGTATAATCAGATTCACTGGAATCTGCTTCCGTATCTTGAATCTATGAATGTAAGAATCGCGCAAGTTTTCCTTTGATTCAAAGCTCTGATTCTCTTTTCACCCCTGTAACAGTGAAGGCACTGCACTTGCATTGGGCTTATGCACCACCTATCGCCAGCTGCAGGGCAGCTTTTGGTTACCCTCTTTTTACTTGTCCCTCTGTAACCTACTTAAAGTTTAAATTGTTGCATTACCTTTTTCTAAGTTGAACCAGCAGATTCCTGTTTTGTAACTGGAAAAGCCTCATCATGCGCATATTCCTTTTACTTGTTACCCTGTTTGTAAACAGGAAGTGCTTTGATTAAATATTTGCAATCTAGCAGTTTCTCTCCTGGGTTTACATGTAACCCATGACTCATCTTCTGATGCTCTCCATGTTTCAGCGATTACTTTAGCTGTCCTAAAACTTGTCAGTAACGATGCAAAATTATGCAAATACAATGCTGACTTTTTTTTGTCATTTAGAAAACCAGACCAGGCTGTGGTCGTCTTTTCTTCTCCTTCTCTTCTCTGCAGCAGGTTCAACTCACTCTGAGTCAAAGTCAAAAGAGAAGAGTATAAATCTGCCTTTGAAGCTGGATTTCTTAATGTTACAAGCTGCTTCATAGCGTTTGGGTCTCTCAAGTTTATACCACACAGTTCTGTTAAACCGGCCTGTTACAGTCAGCAATTGTTGGCACCTTCAGTGATAGCTTCTAGAGATCAGAAAATAAGTAAAAGTACATTTTGCTATAAAATCTGAATACTTTTTTGTTTCTTTTACTCTATAGAGATTGTTCTCTTGGGCAATGTGGAGACAAGGAGGGTGAGGTTGAGTAGGTTTAATTAAAATTGCCTCTGTTGTACTAGATTCTTTCTACAAATTCACCTCCAGAAATGTCAGGTAACTGAATTATCTCTTAAAACAAACGTTAAACTGAAAACCTTGTATGATCTTTTTAATATAATTCTAGTACTGGATCTGACATATCATAATGGTGGTAAAAGTATAGCGTCAACAAGTAACGCAAAGCAAATCTTCCTTGGGTCACAGTTTTCAATTTTTAATTAATTGTAGTGAATTTTTTTTTCATAAGCAATGCAAACCACAGCTGTAAAAAAAAGAAAGAGCCAGTATTTCCATCTTTTGAAATAGGCAATTGTTCTTGACAGAATATAAAGTAAGTTTTAGAAGTTCTGACTCCTTCTAAAATTGTGATCGCAGTCCATCCCCACGAACGCACCGTCAGAGATTGTGTCCACAATAGGTTCATCATGCAAAATTTTGTTACTGTAATAGAAAAGTGCTCAGAAAGGGTGAGAACTTGAAGCGTACTGCTCACTGCTGGTGCTCAGAACCACAGAAAGCTAACGGGAGCGTGCAATAGACTAGAATCAGAGAGAAGTTACTTGGCTCACCTGCTTGGACGCTCTCATCCTGACATAGAATCAGGATGGGAATTTGTTCATAGTTGAGCATATGAATATCTTTTATCTTTTTGTTCTCTGGACATTTTAATTATGGAAAGGAAGATCTGAAGGTATCCACAGGTAGATACTTTTGTTAGATTTGTTTGAATGTTTCCATGAAAATAAGACACATGTTGTTTTTTATTACCTCCGTTCTCATTTTTTCCAGAAAACAGTCTGTTTGGATGATTCAGTTTTATATAATGGGTTCTCATAGAAATAGAATGATAGGCTCTGCTTCTGAAGTTTGTCATGTCTACTTCAAAGAGCATCATGGACTTTAAATACAAAGTAACACATCTCCTTTTAAGTGTTTCAATTTTGGGTTGCTTCTGTAATGCTTACTCTAGCAAGAATAGATTATATTGAGTTATCTTCAAATGTTTTTGCACATCAGGTTATTTCCATGATTGTGTTACTGCCTCATCTTGTTGTCCTTCCTTTTCTGTTTTTTCTTCTTTCTGTTCTTCTGTGTTTTACATTAAAACAGTAGAGGTTTTGCACAGTAGAGTTGGTTTCTCTAGTGTGGCTCAGAAAATTGTGTTTTGGTGGGATAAAACATCCATTTTTAAGAATACTACCATCTGCATGCCTGCATTTGTTTCGTCTTGCTTTTAGTTTGGCTTGAGTAATGAAAATAAACTGACCTGTTTCAATTTTCTCTGCAGTCAAAACTCCTTCAGCTTTGCTTTGCTATGCCTCTCTCTGATGTTGTATATAAGGTCACAAAATGAAAACCAAGCATTTAGTTAATAATAAAGGCACCCTTCTATTCATAATTTTCACAGGAGTGACTGTGACCATCTAGCACACTATTATTGACTGGAATAAACTTGAACTTTTGAAGTCTTTCCATCTTGTTCCTATTGCATATGTATTCTGAACAGTTTCCTGTGAATCTAATATTATCAAACTATGGTGTGTTATTCAGTCTCATTTATGCACACTTTTACGTATAAAAAAACTCCATCCATTTAAGTAAGCCTGTAGGCAATGTTCTGCCTTGCTTGTTTGTTGTTTTGTAGTTTTGGTTATCCCTGAAAATTTGCAATTGGAAACAGATATTTTCCAGAAGTACTGTGGAGCATTTGAAAAAGTACTTGTCACCTTTAATTTCTGTTGGGATTATTTTCTAATATAAATTATCATTCTAGTACAAAATTGTGTGCCAATATAGTGTAGTTAATAACTGGCATAACTCCATCGATACTTAAGATAGAAAGTTGTTATATACCTTTTTTTAAAACCTAAAGATGCTGAATAAGAAGGAAATTTGTGCTCCTTGGAGAGCAAGGCTGAATGCTGGGGTAAATTTGGGGTATCTTGAAGAGATGGCTAGTTTCACATCCCACTTGTCTAAGGACATAATTCAGATCACGTGAGTTTATAAATCACAATATAGAATCATAGAATGGTTTGGGTTGGAAGGGACCTTAAAGACCATATAGTTCCAACCCCCGCCATGGGCAGGGACACCTCCCACTAGACCAGGTTGCACAGAGCCCCATCCAACCTGGTCTTGAACACATCCAGTGATGGAGCATCCACAGCTGCTCTGGGCAACTGATTCCAGTGTCTCACTACCCTCAGAGTGAAAAACTTCTTCCTAATTTCTAGTCTAAATCTACCCCCTTCCGTTTTAAAGCAATTACCCTTCATCCTGTCACTAGAAGCCCTTGTGAAAAGTCCCTCCCCAGCTTTCTTGTAGGCCCCAATATACAAGCTTATATAATATATCTACAGTAGTCTCAGCTATGTTGACTGACAGATAAACTAGGTTATGGGATAATGTACAAAATGGGTTTTCTGATTTTTTTTTCTCATTTTGTAAATGAGAAGAAACACCCAGCTCTGCAAATTCTGTTTGTTAAAAGATCATTTTTCAGGCATTGACTGGACAAGCGACTAGATTGTGCATAATCCTTTAACTAGTATAACCTTGTCTTATGGAAATAATTTTCCATTTTGAAGTGCTGTGAGTGTGTCACATACTTTTCAAAAGCACATAATCTGGAAGTGTCAAAAGAGTGTTTTGTTTTTCAAATAGAACAGCTGAAAGCTAGGATGACAAAATCAACCCTCTTGACACTTCTGTGGAAAACAGCTTAGTTTGCAGAACTTGCATTAATCTGTGGTTGGTTGTTTCTTTTCTTCAAAATAATTAGCAGTCAGTAGCATGTCGGCATTGGAGTTTTCTCTCCCACATCTTTTCTGTTACTTTTATTCCTGTGGCTGAATCAATCTGTTGTGCTGAGTATAAAAAGGTAAATAGGGTTGTGGCAAGGTAAAAGATACTCTAGGACTCATGCGTACTGTCATAATCTAAAACCTGATAAATATATTAATGTCTATTTATGCAAAATCAATTGTGTAATGTTCTAAGCTACCTGGACACGTGCTTTGTTCATTGTCATATGAACCCATGACTTGTTAATTACACAGTAGGGTAAAAATGATAACAGCGAATTAAATTTTATACAGTTGGTTTCTTTATATTAACACAATATTTTTCATCAGTATGCATGAGCAGATGATATTCTTTAGAGGCTGATGTTCCATAAAACCTAAAGACATTTTAGTCTGGTCTGTTTTTAAGAAATGAGAGTAATTCAAATTCCAGTTTAATGTCTTTTATCATCTCTGGTTGTATACATGTGCCTATGGAGATTTTCCGCTTGCTCTGATACCTATTTTCATGAGAGTGCTGCTCTGCTTTATGAAATGAGCAAACATTTTAATAAGCATGACTTTGTTCTGCTCTTGGGGAAACTCAGGCTTATCAGCATGGGTCTATTGAGAAAGGTGAGCAAAGGTCCTCAGGGTGTGCCAAGTCAGCAGGCTGTGCATGCCGGGGCCGAGAAGTGCATGACAGAGACTGCAAGTTTAACAAGTCAGAACATTTTCACTGTTTCCATACTTATCAAACATGTCACGGAATGTGATCACAAGGCCTTCCAGGGATTAACTGCTCTAGTGTTTTGATTGTTTTGTTTTGTTTTTTTTTGAACTGTGACAAAAGCCAAGTTCTCAATGTGCAGCACTGCTTTCTTATCTATTAATGTGAAGAATGACTTGGCTGATCTTGGAGATGTGTTCTGAATGGCAGGCAGTGCTTTCTGAATGTTTAATCACACCCTCCAACTGGTGGAGACTTATGCTTCGCGAGGTCACTAGTATTTTGGCATGTTTTCCATTACCAGAAGCCTGGAATGAATTTTCTGTTGTGTCTGTAAATAAACTTCTGCAGATCAACCAGTCAATATTTCAAAACACGCACGTCATCTGAGCAGTGAATTTAATTTCTATAGGCTTACAAGTGTTATCAGTGTTTTGAATACACTGGTTTAGCAGTGAGCACAAGATTTTGAAAATTGGAATGGTCAAGTTCTCTTCCTACCAATATTGAGAGCTAACCAGAAAAGGAGAACAAGAAGTGAGGGAACCCAAACACGAGAGGGACATACATAGACAGAGGTGTTTGCAAAACATGTTTGGCTTCATGACTAGCTTGCTGAAACCTGGCTCTAGGGGGTTATTCAGTAGATTGATCTGTCCCACTTACTGGGCAATATTTTGTTGGATCAAAATTATGGACAAGATGATGGTAGATGAAGTGAAAGTTGTGTATCAGATATCTAAAGGTGAAAAATATCGGTAAGCATTGGAATCAGTGGAAGGGTTTTCACTATTTTTAATAACTTTTCATTTTCCAAGAGTTACATTCCCCAAGCTTCAACTTCACAGTTTGAACTCATGTTCCTCTAATCAAAGACACAGGATCACACGCATGCATCTGCATGTGCTTGAGAATACATGTGCAAAACTGCCTTTGAGCTTCTGGCCAGTTTCAGCCAGGTTTGACAGAAGAGTAAAAGAAGTTCACAGAAATGTGGTGAAAGTAGATGACCAGCTTAAGAAGATAAAGAAAAACTGTAGGGGCATCTAACCATGAGAGACGATTCAACAAGTCCTCAAAGTTCTTAACCTATTGCAAGCAAACAAGCAACATACTCTTAGTAGTCTGTTCTGGCATTAAAACCTTTGGAAGAACGATGATGAGGTCTGTTTGAAGAATTGAATTCACACTCCAGGAAAAGAGAAACCTGTAACATAACTGGAGCCTTTGCAATTAATGTAGGAATGCTGATCAAGTATAGAAAGAGGCTGTAAAAGCGTCCTTTTGATGTTAGCAAGTCTATAAAATTGTTGCATCTTGTTTTCATTCACAGTGGTTAAAAACATCAGTCAAGTATTTTGCTATAGGTTTCTTGTGATGAAATAGAGATTTGATGCAAGCTGTTGCTTGTTTTGTGTATGGTGCTTTACTTTTTGTCACCTTTTTCTTGTTATTTTGGCATTTTGAGGGGTGTGGGTTGTTTTTTTTCTTCAAACACTTGCATTTATGCATTTATGTGTTCCAGCTGGTAGTTCATGGGCTAGATCAATGGGACACTTTGAATCATGGTGTCTTTTCCTTGAGGAAGAATGGACCACATATGAAGGCTGTACTTGGAACCCATGCTGATTCCTGCATGCAGGCAGCAGTTGTAGCCCAAGTCACCTGCAAGTCACTGTATCAGAGCAAGGTGGTGGTGAAACTCCTGGTCATGCATTTAGCTTTGCTCTTTCAGCTACCTGCTTCTGCTGCAAGGTTGGGCAGGCTTAACTAGAGAAAGGTCTTTTGTGCTTAAGTCATTGTCTAGAAAGCTGCATAACAACAAGCGTGAACAGCGAATGTTAAAATACTGTTTGGATGCTTTGTGGTAAAAGATTTGGCATTTTCTCTGTAGCAGTTTTGAAAGAGATCAAATTTAGTCAGTGTTGGTCAGAACTCACTGATGATATAATCAAATATCATGTAGTATTTATTACTGTCCAGAAGCTGCTAATGTAGCTTTCCAAGTTAAGGTAGGAAAGAGAATTTACGTGTGTTATAGATTGTTCCAGGTTAGATCCTCTCTTGATAGGATTTATTTAAAAAAAAATAACATTTCATATCCAGTGAAGTCTGTCTGCCCTGGCAAAGTATTTTATCATTCCCTGAGCCCAACCTGTAGCTGTATATGGTTCTTGCTGAGACAGATATCTAGTTTGTGCAGGGCATGAGGGTGAAAGAAATATTTAAGATTAAATTCTGCCAGAGAAATGAAAGTACCAGTAATGCTATGCAACCCTTCCGTAGCACCTTTCATCCAAAGATTTCAAAGCACTTTCATACCATTTAAGCTTTAAAATGTTCTTCTGTTATGGATTGATTATATTTCTTGTTTATGGATGGAAGAAATATAGACAAGTCCAGTCCAAAACATTGCAAAGGGAGCTCTTAATAAGAGCCAGGAATCAAACTCCAGGAATCTTAAATCCTAGTTTTCTGCTTTAGGCTTCGATCCAACAAACACTTTTGCAGGTGTTTTAATTCCTGCACTGGTAGCCTGCTTAAACTTAAATACCTGAATAAGTACTTGCAGCAAGGGGAGTGTAACAATTTGGAGTCTTGCCTTTTTCAATCTGAGAAAATTCCGAACAGACTTTAAGCTGGTCTTGGACTTTGCACTATAAAATATATAAATAAATAATTGTAAGGGAAATTATGCTAGATAGGTGATTGTCTTCATCTTTAAAAATAATCAGTTTCTTACTTGCTACAGACTAAAATGCAGAAATTTTAAATTTATTATAAAAATGCAGGTCTGTACAAGCTGGGCTTGATGTGGCTTAAGGATTCCGTAGTGTGAAAGTTCCTCCTTTTCTTATTGTCAGACAGCCATACAGAGGAGGAGTGAAGTGTGCTAAAGGAGCTGGATGCCCTTGAAGATTGACTTAATAGGAAATGTCATTGAACGTCATAAATGGTGCAAGGTCATGCACTTATGTCCTAATAGCAAAAGTTTCTTTTGTAAAGTGGTAGTAGGTCATCAACTGGAAATAGAGGAACTAGTGTTATATAGGCTGTCTCTTGGAGAGGACTGAGACATCCATGGGTAAAATGAAAATGTTATTTTTTTGTTTGTTTGGGTTTTTTTTAGAAGTACACTTTACAGACAAAGGGAAGTCTGAATGCCGTCTCATAAGGCACTCTTGAGACTTTGTGTAGAATTTGGTGGGAAATCAACAGTGTTTAAAAGATATCAAGAAGACTTTTGAGAGGAGCCTGAAATACCTTTGCTTGTTTACCATACCAAGTTAGAAGATACAAAGGGATAGGAACAGAGGGGCTGTTCCCTGTGCAGGAGAGGTGAAGTATGTGCTGAACACCTGACAGTACAAAAAAATGCTAGCTAAGTTGAGCAGTAACTTATACTTATTGTGGAAATGAGAATCAGTTATGTCATTAGCAGTGTAGTTGTAGATCTGCTCACAGTAGTGACTTCTAAATGGGCTTTGGCCAGCTCGAGGAAAGTGCTCTGTTGCAGCTCTGATAGCAAGAGACTAGACTTGATGTCTTGAGAAACCTCCTTCCTGTGCATTAATTTTATAAATATAATTTAAATGTTCCATAAATACTGAAGAAACTTTGGGAACTAGTGCCATCGTGCTAAGTTCTGGTGCAGCATCACTGCTTTTTAAAATACTGCTTTTTCAGTCTATTTCTGCCATGTGTTCACCTTGCCCCAGCAGCCTTAGCATATGCTTCCAGAGAGCCAAGCACCACTAGCAGCGTGGTTCGCTAGGACTGTGCCAAAGGGTCTTCCAGCCCTTCTGCTGTGTCCTGGGTCCTCAGCGAGCTGCTGCCAAGTGTGTTTTGAAGCCACAGGAGGGCTCGTGGAACGAACTTCCATTTGCTCTGTTGGTTTATTTTAGCAGCTAGCGTTGTCTTTCTGTGCTGTAAAAATGTGATGGGGAAGGAGCAGGCGAGACGCCTCTGTCATACAAGATCCCCCTGATACAAGAAAAATTTTCAGTGGCAGTAATACCTACAGACAGGGCAGCTTAACATCATAGTGGAGGTACTAAGCTTTTGCAGAATTATTTTAGAAAAAAAGAAAAAGTAATCAGTTGTCTTCCACCTAGCCCACTTGTCACAGCAATGCCAGCTGTTTTGAACACAGTGAACTGCTACAGTTTAACTGTGGCTAATGTTAAATTAGTGAGATAACTAGAATATGGTTTATATGTCAATGAATTGCTTTTCAGGCGATGCATCTTTTAATTTTCTGAATATTAATGTGATAACAGACACTTAATGATCTCTTTCCATTTTTTCAGTTGCAGAAAAGTTGTATACTTTTAAAATAGTTACATTTTTTGTGTGAAAGGGAGCAAAAACTTTTCAAATTAAGTTTACAAAAAAAAGACAGAAGTTGATGGTGTAATTATTTAATCATTATCTGTTTGGTGGTAGTAATACAATTAGTTTATTCCTAGTTGAGTTGATAATTAAAAATGCAGGAAAGAAGAATATTTTTGTTTGGAGCAATGAAGAATCACAGGCACCTTTGTATTTGGCCCAGGCAAAAGGGTGCTGTAGTCTAGTGCTGTGAGAGAAATAATGCAGAACCGTTTGTAACCTATTAACTTCTAGGTAATTTTTTCTGCTTTTGTTACTGTGCATTCAGACACAGCAGCGTATGTGATGCAACTTGCAAGCTAAAAGCATGCAAGTCTGTCCTCATGTGATTTTGTGAGATGTCAGGTAAGAAAAAATATTTTTGACAAAACATTAGGTTTCCTCTGCTACTGTTAAGCACTTACAAACAGTGAAATATTGTTTATTTAAAACAGTACTTTCTTGTAGTCTTCTTAATTTTGCCAATAGAAGCATGTTAGCAATTTTTAATAGGTTTTACTTTCAGACCGCTGCACAGAAACAAACATCTGTGATGTCTGGATTGCTCATGCTGCAGGGTTAAACTTTACTCACATCATGCACATCACACGAGCACCATATTCTGCTTTTGCCCTTTGGCTGGGATCTCAAGGGCCTTATAAGATGGCAAAGACAAATTTTTCATTGAAAATGCTCTTGGATGGTAGGTGTTAAGGTACCAGATACAAAAGCATCCGGATTTTTTTGTGTCTGTATTAGTTTGTAACATGAAGGAGGAAGAAGATATAAAAGATTCACCTACTCCTAGTGGGGTTGTGTGGCAGTAAGGGACATGGAATGGTCTGATGGCTTTATTTCCCTCACTGTTTTAAGAGTCTGAGCGTTGTGTTAGTGTGGTAGTACCTACCTAACTCACGTTAGAGTCCTGGTAGTACCTACCTGTGCTAGTGAGATGTAAGCATGAGTTATGTACTGTGTTACATACTGTGCCCCTTGGTCCTGCAGTTAAGAGGCACCATGTGTTTAGAAGACTCTTCCTTCTCGTGTCTCTTCTGCACAATGTGTTATGCACCCTTTATTCACATGCATAACTTTAAATACTAAGGTGTAGTCACCATTCCATGTCAGATGTATTTTCAACCCCTTATTTCTCCTACATGTTATGTTGGCAGTTTAAAAGTACTCTTGAATTTGCATCAGTTCAGTAAATTCAGGGATGTGCCTCTGGTATTTGAAGGTTGTGATGAGTTGGGGACAGAAGCCGAATCTTGTGGTATGACAGGACTGAAAGAGAACGTAGCTGATGGAGTTGGGTGCAGGCACAAGTAGGGCCCCAGAGGTGCACCAGACTTTTCAAATTCATTTTAACACCCCTGTCCCCACCCTGTGTCCCTTCTGGAAATTTCATGCAGATTCCCACATGTAATTTTAATTTCTTTTGGCTGTAACTGGTTCCTGCCACATCTTCTGAGAAATTCAGAAAATAAAGTACCTGTGTTGAAAAGAAATGCTCATCACTGGTGAGAAGTGTGACACAGGGTTATGCTGTAGTGGGCAGGTGTGTGTGCAGTGTTTTTATAAGAGCCGTTCTCAGGTGTTTTTCTGTTTTGTTAAAAAAGAAAAAAGAAATATAATGAGGGCAATTATTCATCTTGCCAAGCCTGTGTTCTGAGCCAAAATTGACTTTATTAAGCTATAATAGGACCAACAATTTGAATAGCAGCAGCAGCATTCTCCCCACCATGTGACTTGGTGAGAAAACATGGATGTAGTTGAAATGAGGGAAGGAGAGACTACAGAGTCAAGCAGGGGAGGGAAAAACAATGTATTTTCCATTTGGGTTGTATCCAACAACAACAAAAGCCTAATTTCCTTTTTCTTCTCTGGGGTATCATGATGGGATACATAAGCAGCAGAAGTGTGGAGAACTACAGAGAAGAAAGGTACAAAGACTGTTAGCTAGGTTTGACCATGTCTGTAGTTATTTATGCAGTCAAGTCAGTCACAGCTTCCCCTGCCTCATGCCTTCACTTGCTGATGGAGCCAGATTTCTCTGGTACTTTGAGAGTTGTTTGCAGCAGCAGCAGCCACCTCCCTGTTCAACAGCAGCACCTCCCTGATTCAGTGGGAGATCATCTTCCAGGAAGCTGACAGCAGATCTGTTTACCAGCAGCAACTGGGGACAGAGTAAATCGAAGCAAGATTATTTTTTCTTTTGTCCCAATGAGTGAATGAAGTGTTGAGATGGGATCTTATCCAGAGGAAATTGTAAACCATATGAATTTGTGTTGTATTAAAAGTTGTGCTGCTTTCTTACTTTTAAAATAGTGTGTTTCATGTTACTTAAAATGTGTTTGGAAAATCATTTGGCTGTAAAAAAAAAAGTCATGCCAAAATTTGACCACATTTAGTTTTCTATTTAAATTTCTTTGCCCCGGGAGTATGTAGGATGGTAGAATGGGACGAAGGCTGGGAACCCATTAAGCTAACGTGTGTACGGTACATATGCACCATTTTATATGCACTTGTTTTAAAATCCTAGTTCATACAGAGAAGAAAAAAAAAATACTTGATTAAAAATAGTCAGGATTAAAATATAAAAAACCATAACAGCTGGACATATGTGTTTCAGGATGTGTTCTTAACTTTCTTTAACAAGAGATTCGCATGCTGAATTGATTTCTCCATAGCTGCTTCCTGCGTGATTTCTTATGTTTTTGGCTGAAACATCCTGTACCAGCTATTGTAGAGACAGGACACCAGACTTGGTCAGAAAGAGTAGCTGGGTTTGTTAAGCCTCTCTCCTCCTGTTTGTGGTCTGTTGGAAGCCCTCCTCCGGGCTGACTCATGACTTGCAGCATGGGAGGTGTAACCCAGAGTGCCTCAGACTGCCTGCTCTCAGTCTCCGTTCTACTTCAGCCCTTCTTGCCCAGTCCCTGTCCCAAGGTCAAGCTTTCTGTCTGGTCTAAGGGTCATATTAATGTTTTTGCAAATATTCAGAAACTGAAATTATAGCTTCTCATGCAGTAGTAAGACATAATTACTAAAGCTTTCTAGAATATTTTAGTCACAATTATATTTAGTTTCTTAAACCTTTTTTGGTTTTTTTTCTGGCAAACCTAAAGTGGTGTTGGAAGTGCTTATACTGTGATAGAGATGGGAGACAGTTTTAAAATAAAATCTTTGTTTCCCTTGGAGTAGAAACCCAACTGGGGAAAAAAGTTTCACTCCATGTTGAGTGATTGCAAAAAGGCCTTTAGCATGTTAACCTTATCTGTAGCTGTTTCACATACCACTTCATTAACATTGCATCCTGATGAGTCTGTCTGTTTGTGACTTCCAGAGCTGGAATTTCTAGGGATGAGGCAGCAGCTATCAAAAATACAATTAGATCTAATTGTTGTGAAATAAGTATTTTATTGGCACAGATGAGAAGAGTTGAGAAATACACACTATCTTTCATCTATGCATTTCAAATCACTTTCCAGATGAGCTAATTAGGCCTTCAAGATAATTAGATATAACTTATAAATAAATAATGGGAAGCCTAGTATCACGTAGTAAATCAAAAGCTGCCTAAAATGAATCCTGGGAGACCTGGCTCCGAATTTCCTGCCATCAGCACCCAGTCAGTGTGCAGGTCCCGATGTTCCATTTAAGTAAGATGTATTTGCACAAGACCATGAGAAGTTGAGGTCTTGAGTTTTCAGATCTCTGCTGCAGCTTGTGCTTCATTGCACAGCATTTCACAGGGTTGTGGAGGAAGAAGAGCAGAGCTCCTTCTTTGCTGAGTGAAGCAACGCTTATTTAAAAAGGCAGGCTGTGGCGAAAGCGTGAGGAACACCAGCGTATTCCTGTAACACGGTGGAAGCTTTGACCTTGTTAAATTGAGTCCTGCTTGGGGAACAGTCTCTAGGCGAAATAAACCGTAGTTTGATGTTCCCCTAACATGAAAGATTGCTTTGAGACACTGCATGTGCTTGAATGTGTTTTGTTGGGTATTGCTTGTTGTTTTCTTGGGGTTTGTTTGTTTGTTTAATGTTTTTTAAGCTGAAAATCACATGGATCCTGAAATTTTAGTGTTTGCTTTTCCTGCCAGTGTTGGTAATGTAATTTCTTTATCTTTGTGAAAGAATGGATTGTTATTTCTGTCCATAGATTACCCCCTTTGGTTGCTCTGAATGTCCTCTTAAGAACTCAAGTCTAAACTATTATTCTTAGAGTATTGATGATATGGATAACCTTCTGTTTATGCTGTCTCTAGTGAAGAATGCCGTACCCCTTTGGATCTGTATGCAAGTGATCTGTGAACTGAGGAGGACTCATGTACGTTGTGTGCAACAAATCGGCATGCCTGCAGCTCTTGCCTCAGAGCTTCCAGTGTGCAAAGTGTGTTACTGACCACACAAAACTCACCGGTGTGCTGGGGTGGGCAGGGACTCTCAAAAGCAATAGGGGTTACTGTGAGTAAACCAAAAGGTTTTTGCTCAACTCTTCAGTTGTTTGCTTCGATGTGTGTGTTTGTGAGAGCCTCTGGTGATACCCACGTAGAGTGAGCAGGGCTAACGTGCTGTGTCGAGTCCCCCTGGAAATAGGAGCTGTTGAGAGTTCAGAATGAGACTTCCAGCTTGTGAAATGTTACCCAGTTTCTCTGAAGCTTTTCTGGGGGAAGACCAGGAAATTGAGTGCACTTTTCTTCAGAAATCAGGGAGACCGAGTCCTTCTGGAGGGACAGAACTTATGTTTTCATGTTCGTGGATCTCAAGAAAAAAAAAAGTAAGATGGCATTTTTCATGTAGCAAAACCAAGAACTTCATAATGTTGGTGTTTGTGAGGATCATTTTTTATATTATAATATAAATATTTATAAATATTATAGTAAGACTCATATTGTTATGCAGGGAGTAACCGTACAAGTTCTCATTCCGAATAACAATACACTTTTTGGGTATATTTTTTCCTTTCCTTGAAATAATAGCATGAGAGACTCTTAAATCATACTGCATTGATAACTTTTTTAATTAATAGGAGCTCTGTTTTGCATACATAAGCATAAATGTTACTTAACAAGAATTACTTCTTGCCACATTGTTCTTAAGGTGTAAGTAGAAAGGGAAATCAATTTCTCATGGGAAAAGTGATGTTGATGAAAGTCTGCGGGAAATCAGGGTATTAATTTAAATAATGTGCTCTTAACCAAACTGAGTGACGAGGCAACATGAACCATGACGAACAATGATAAATTAGTTTATCCTGAAGACAAATTCATTATAATTAAGTTACAGACACTGTAAGAAAAATGGCACTCAAAATAGCTACAGGTTTCCACGCAGCTCTGGTTTCTGTGCATTCATTATGTGGAGACGCTATGATTCTATGATTCTGTGACTTACATAGAGATTAAGTAGCAGTTGTATTAGAGAGATGATTGTTGAGTCCATGTTTTATAGTGAGACCAGATTCTGCTACCTTTCTGTAAAACCATGTTCTGAAAACAGTTCTATCAGCTTCACTGGTGCTACTTGGAGAAGAAACACAAGTAAGGATTGCAGATAGCAAATACATTCTTCTTACATTGGCAGAACCAATACAGCTGCAAGACTTTCTGGCTCTGTTCTGGTATAGAATGAAATACTTTTAGGTAACAAAATACATTAATAACTTAATTCATTATGAAGGCTACTTTCTGCTCTCTGATGTGCGTGAGAGATTAAAGATCAGATTTGAAGAGACCGCCAAGCCAAATCAGCAGTTTGTTGCTGGGAGTCATCCTGCTTCTTTTTCCTCCCTCGCTTATCCTGATGTTCATCTGATCTCTTGGTAAGTTGGTTGAGGTTACCAGCTTGCAGAAGGCTTATTCTGGATCGATTAGCTTACTGTGCGTGTGTTGACTCACTGAAGGATCACATGAGTATCAGAGCCCATGCGAGGAAAGCGTCAGGAATGTGTGGCTGGAAAGGGGAATGCTAAAAGGAGGAGGGAGTATGGGACCTGTTTTCAGCAGCAGTTGATCTCTTACATCAGCTCAGCTGAGTTCCTCTTATTGCACCTTAGTATCTGACTGTTTTAAATTGGTCTAGTTTTTGAATTTTCTTTAAAATAATCAGTATATTCAAAAAGGTGGGGCTGCCGAAGAAAAGTAATGGCTGGGAAAGAATTCAGTCCTGGTAACAGATAATGACTGTCAACTGGACTTTCTGCTGGTATGGTGAATGACTTGGACTTTTTGAAAGAAGTCTTGTTGGTAAAGAGGAGAAACCTATTACTTTCAAAGTTTGTATTTCTCATTTCCTAGTATTCTACGTAAATTTCCTAGTATTCTGCGTAAATAACGCAATTGTTTCAGTCAGCAATATTCTAGATACTGTGTTGCAGCACAAACCTCATGTGTGTGCTGGGATGCTGGCCTTTGCAGAGTCATTGATGCTGCAGTCCCTCCTGGACTGGGATGAAGAGCAAAGTTCTGCTACGTGTGCTGGAACTGTACCAAGGAAGTGCACAATGTCTGTCTCCTTAGGCGGTCCAGAAGTCTTTCATCGTCTGCAGGCACAGACTTTTTTTGCTTTCAGAAAAAATCCATGTGCTTAGAATCATTTAAAATATACTATTGGGTAAACTGTTTATCCTAAAGCTCTTGAGCTGGAAGCAGAAAGCCTCAGAGGCTTGCTCTTCTTCAGTCCATCTGAATAACAGGTGATCTCAGCGCTGCTGTTTGCCTTTGCAGAGTGCCAGCACAGTACTGCAGCTCATGCTGCCAGGTTTAATTTTTTCCTTTTCTTCCAAGAGGATACAAAAGAATCAAGAGCCTGCCTTTTACCAACCTTCTAATGGTCTGTGGACAGGCAAGAAGTTGTGTATTTCCCTTTTAAGGTTGCAAAAATGGCCTTATTGACTATCTTAAACCAGGATTTTAATATATTCCTCTGCCTTTATAGTTCAAGTGCCATGACTGCACTGTACTGGATTGTAGTCTAGCTGCTGTAACCCTGCTGTTTTGTTACCACATCACTGGTTTTCTTGTATGTTGAAAGATAGAGGACTTCCATACTCCAGTTATGTGCTTCTCAGCAAGCATTTACACAAATGAGAAGGCATGATACATATAACCTTTTGGGGTATTTAAACTTAACAGGTTTATGTGTGTGACTATAAACATAAACATATGAAATCAGCCTCTGGGTAAGGCTTCTATCAAAAGCTTTCTTCAAAAAGCCCAAACAAGTCACAGGTTTGTTAAAGTACCACAGAACAGGATCATGAATGAGCAGATTCCTGTGAATTGTGCATGGGAGCAGTGCAATGTTACCTCTTCCTGTGATGGCTATCCTGTTGATACCCAGTTAGGAATGATTCTTCCTTGCTTTTCATTGGAGAAATTGGATTGTAGTTTGCTCAAGTTGTTCTAGAAGACTGTTCATGTTTCTGGCCTACATGGATCCTACAAACAGCCTGTGAAATCTTTCTCAGTTCCTTGTATCTTTGACTAGAGGTAAATTTAGGTATCACCTCAACAACAATTTTGGAGGGATTCCACAGGTAATGGCCGTGTTTGCAGTGAGTAAATGTGGTAACAATCTAAGCATAGAAATTGTGAGGTCTGAAATATGTTCCTGCCTTCATTCTAGATGTAGTTCTTAATATAGACAAGTCACAGCATGTCCCTGCTGTGAAATAGGGCCTGTACCTGCCTACTTAACAGCTGCCTACATTTGCTGCCCTCTCTAAAAAAAGGTTGTAAAAGAAGTGTGAAGTGCCATTTCAGCTCAGTTTCATTTGAACCCCTCCTTTCCAGGGTGAAGGAAAAGGAGGATTTGTTTTATTGTCTCAGACCCCTTTGGATCCATAGTACTGCCGCTAGAAAAAGTATTTTCTCAGCCAAAGCTTCCGACTTTTTCATTCTTCCTTCTCACGTGTTTTGAAAGTGTTCCCACGTTGCTGCGTGTGCCTCTGTCAGTTATGCAGTCAACTGTTTGCAAACTGGCACTTTTGAATTTTTATCTAGTGTAATTTTTTTTGTTTGTGTTAGGCTTTAATTCCTTCAGAGCTGAGCCTTGGCTGCTCTGCCCATGCAGCAGTAGAAGCTGTGGGGGCAACTAAAACCATGAACCATTTGATTTACGGCAACTGGCTTTTTGTCATTCCTAATGAAATTATGAAAAAGGGAGAGGTATCTATGTCAGCATCACTTTTCTCAGCATTCCTGTGCAGTGGTGACCTTTGACTCTACAGATGGAAATGCTTTTTGTTGCTCTATACCATTTTTGATATTGGTATGCAGATTTTTGAAGCCAGCAGGTGTTTATTTTTTTCTTTTTATTGAAATATTCATTGGTTTGGCTTTTATGAACTTTCCCACCCAATCTCTGTCTTACTCAGTGCTGCTTTGCTTTGCTTTTTGTACTGCCTAGGAAGTTAAGTAAAGCGGTGTTCAAAACATGGAAGTGTTGGTTGTATGTTTGATGCTTGTTGGAACATGTAATGCACGGGGCTGTTCCCACCTTGTCCCTTGTGACTTGTTAGCACCTTTTCGGGAAAGGTTGCTCCTGCTAGGTTGAGGGGAGGGAGGAGGGGATCCCTCTTTAGCCTTTTCATGTACTTTAATTTAGTCCTCCCTATTTATAATGGCCTGGCTTGAAGGCTAGCACCTTCCTGTGGGTGCTACTACCTATTTTTACCAGGCATCCTTCCTTGCATTGAAGACTTAAAACTTCATACTTTGAGATTAACAGATAAAGCAATTAGCAAGGCTTCAAACGGCCTTTTGATGGAACAAATCTCTTCGGGTGCCTTTTCTCAGTGGTAGTAAATTGCTGGAAGTTTGCTTCTTATGCTTTATTTTTTCTACTTTCTTTGGACTATCTTGATAAGTTACCTATTTCTGGAATAACAGATTAACAAATTACATAAGTATGAAAAATACCGCGTTGTTTCTTTCTTGTAGCTTGGGGTGCCTGGTAGGAGTTTAAAATAACAAACATCCATCAATGTTGTTTTCCTGGTTCAAATGGCAACTGTTTGAAACATCTGCTGTCTAGCAGTGCATGGATAACATACTTTATTAGAAGTCACATGTTGGGAGAGTTGTATATAAGCCAGTGTGCTGCTTTTTTTGTTTTTTTTTTTTTTTACAGAGAGCTATGTTGCTAATCTTTGTTCAAGAAGGAGGCTTTTGGCTGACACTTCTTAACCTCAAAGCATGTAATTTGGCTACAGGAGATAGTTTGTTCTTTAACGTTTGTGAAGCATGTAGGTATGTGAGAAGCAACGAGCTCTGGCATAAGCAAACTCATATTAGTCAATAATTTTTGAGCTAAGCTTATTGCTATTGATCTTACGAAGCACTCCTAGATCTTGGCTATAGCTGCCTTTAGAAATGGGGGTCAGCATGAGGTAAATAAAGATTTTGATCTGGTTTCTAACAGCTTTGATTATGCTTATTTTTTTCTACCTCCTCTGTTGGTATATTAATATAAATCACTGTATCTCGCTCAATTGAAATGGAGCAACACTGAGTAACAAGTGCTAAGGTTTCAGACCTTATTTTTTTCTGTTGTGTTTGTTTTAGATGACAACAGATCTTGTGAGAAAGGCAATATTTAAAGTAAAGGAACAACAGTATACAGAAAGACATTTTTCTTACTATGATAGCCAACCTCAGCAGTAGGTCCAAGGTTTAAAAGCTTGCTGTAGCAAATGGTGAGCTGTGCTCTGTCAAGATTCCAGTTTACGTAGTTGTACTAATTGAACTGTTGAGGATGGAAAAGTCTGTCTAATAAATTTTCACAAAGCTTTTACTTGCGAAGAGACAAATACAAATATTTGTGGTTGTGAGGAACTTTGTAGGCATCAGTGGGGTAAAATGGAATAATAGTCTTTTGTTTGCCTGTTTCAGTGGTTTTGAAGAACCACAGAAATGTAAGTATTCATCATGATTTGACAAAAGGCAGTATCATAGTTTTCCACCTAAGTCCACATCCTGTGGTCAGAGAGAGTTGAATTCAGAGGAAAAGGATTCATGGGGAGGGTAGTTTTTGGCTGCCTTTATGTTGCCTAGGGCTGGGGTTTTTTTTCGTTTGTTTCCTCAATGTGTGTCATTGGCCTCTACCCAAAAGGTGATTGTAGCACTCAGATCATCTTTCCACTTCACTGACAATACACTTCAGCTTCCCCTTGAGCATCAGAAGGCAATAACACCTTGATGAAGTGTCTTGCGGCCATTGCTTTTCTGTACAGCAGGATCTTTTCAGGTGATTACAGCTTTGGTGAACTTACCAGTTATAATTCACCATTGCCTCTTCAGCCCGTGCCTTCTCTTTCTTGTCAGCTACTTCTGTAGCTGAGAAGAAAGAGCAAGGAGCTGAAATGAATTCTGTCTCTCCCTATGTCTCTGGAGGCATTGGCATTACTCTCATGAACTGGTTAATCCTCATGATGCTAAATACTTACAGATTAGTGTCTACAGGATTGATAATGCAGGTTCATTTTCTTGGAGCGTCACCTCTCCCTTTTGCCTACAACATGTAACACTTAATTCAGCACTTGGAATATTTACCTCACAGTTGGCCACTGAGCTCTGTAGCTTGTAGGGTGGCAGACTTTGTTACATTGAGAGGCTTGTGGCAGTGCTTGCTGTCAACTGTCTTTGGAGAAATACTGGGATTTACATTGAGAACTAAGTCCATGAGACTAACAGGTATGGTAGGCCTGGCAAACGCTTTTTTCCTTCGGGTTTTCCCACAGAGCCCTGAGAATCCTTCTCCCTGGTTGTTAAGAGGCTCCAGTTTGTAGTGATTCTCCCTCTGGCACACACTTAAATGTATGTGGGCTAACCAAGGGCATTGGGAGGAAAAAAGGTGCTCAGTCCACTGTAGCTCTATCAAGTGAGGCTTTACAGTGTTTCTAGCAGAAGCCCTGTATTGGACGTATCTACAACAGCATTGCTTTAGGTTGCATTGCTGTGCTGTTTTGAGCACATATTGATAATGTAGTCCTGGGCATAACCCAGAAGTGTACATTTTTGAGATAGTCTCATTTATACTTGCTGTGTGCTAGAATGCATTCAATGACAGAATAATATTTTTTCCCAAAGACAGCTGATTAATTTTCATACATCAGGAGTCTTCTATCCTCCTCCGTATTATATGCAGACTTCAGAGCTGAAGCTGTGCTTCAGCTTTCCTTCTTTTTTTGGGATAGATAATGTAGATTTTGGTGCCATTTACAATATCATTTTAGGCAGCACTATTTCCTTCTGCCATGTAAAGCTACCAAGCTGCAACCTGTGCTGGCAGTGCTGTATGTCAGCTGTCAACTTCTGCTCAGTATTCTAGTTTTCCCTCCCAGTAAGGCTGTTCCTCCGTTACTGACTCTGTTACTTGCTGACAAGCTTAGAGAAGGACTCTGTCACCAGACTGTCTGGTGGGAGGCTGGGAAAGAATTGGGATTGAAGCAGTTTGCAGAGCAGGTGTGTAGACTCAGTTGTGTGTTAGGATTGTGCAGCACTGTCCTGGTTGAAGGTGGGACTTGTAGAACTGCAGTTCTACTTTGTTACTTATAAAGGTACTTGTCCACCAGGACATCTGTGATAGTGGTAGTAGCAAGAAAAAGAAGTGTGGGTCAAGATAGAGACAGTTTAAGTCAAGGAGGAGACGCCACAACAAACACCCCCTACACCCTCCCTCCCAACAGGTGATGCAGGGACAGTCCCCACCAGCCCAGCCAGATGCCCAGCCAGTATCCAAGCAATGGCTACTTTGGGAAAACTCATGTCCCTGCCTGCCCTGTCCCCACCCCATTTTATGGCTGAGCATGATGTTAGGTGGTATGGAGTTGCTCTTCGGTTGATTCATGCCAACTGTGTCCCCTCCTAACCTAACAGGGGTGGCAGAGTGAGAAACAGAGAAAGCCTTGAAGCTGTGTTCAGCAGTGACTGCAAAACTGGTGTGTCAGCAACAGTGTTTTGGTCACCAGTCTAAAACACGGCACCATATGGGCTGCTGTGAAGAAAATGAGCTCCATCTTGGCTAGACCTAGTACAACGGTGTACTGTTCCTGACCGTGAGGCTGATTTATTTCAGAATTTCCCCTGTACCAGATGCATGAGTACATACTGCTGGTCAAGAAAGGTTTAGCATTGCTCAGACATTGTAGTATGTCCAGTCCAGTAGCTGAAGCTGGACCAGATCTTTGGATTAAGTTGGGATTGACTTCTAGCATAGTCTATGCAGTAGCAAGGATCTGAAAATGAAGATTCTCAGATCAGTGTTTTGCTTGTAATTTAATCAATATTCAAACCTGACTGAAATATCCCTTCTTTTAGTTTCAATTTTCAATTATGAAATGATAATGTTGATAACAGCAACTGAATTCTTAAGAGTGGTAGTAATGCTAAGAAAGGTAGTAATGCTAAGTGTAGGAGTCTTTGTAAGCATCCTTTATTTCTTAGGAATACTGATAATTTAAAAAAGAAAACAAAAACACCCTTGTGTTATTATTGTTCTTGGATTTTTTTTTTCCCTGAATAAGAAAACTTTATTGAGAAATCTCCATGAATTCTCAGGTTTGTCTTCATCTTGAAACATTTGACAGCAATGCCAAATAACACTGGAGCTATTGTTAGAAGGGAACCTGATACTGTTGTTGTTCCACTTAAATGGAGTTGTGCGAGGAAATGCCAGCTCTGCTATTGAGGGAACTCAATCAACTGGAAGAGTTTTTGGTTTCTTGCATTACTAGCTGCCAAACGAATGAGAAGAACTGATTTAATCCAAGTATGACAGTTTACTCAACAAGCATCTGAAGGAGTGAAATGAAAATGAATTGTCCCTTGCAGGGGAGCTTTCTGGGATGTAAATCACAAGCAGGAAACATCGGGTTTGAGCTGGTAGAATTTATATACATAGGCAAAAGCCTGTATCTTTTAAAAAAGATTAGAGTGAGGCAATACAACATTTCACTTAGAGTATGAAGAGAAAGGAAAAGCAGTTAGTTTGGATCGACTGCATTTCATGGAATTCAAAAGAAGTTTTATTCCAGAAACTTCTCACTGTTCCTTTTACCAGATCTCTTACCTGCAGATATGCTCTGTAGGTAGTATATAGCTTAATTCACTCACAAAATCTAAGGAATTAGAGACAACTAATCCTTTAGCAAGGATTTAGCAACTTCGATTGACTTGGGTGACAAATTACCTTCACTTTGAACTTGCTTTTTAAAATTTGGGATTTAGAACTGTTAGCTTGACTTGGGTCATTCAGTTACTTTTTTGGACCAGGGACGTAAAGCAAAAACAAAAAAAGGAAATAGTATTAATGAAAACTGGGGGGTGAGGAATCACTGGTTAAATTTAGCTGGTAGAAGTTAATGTAGACCACTCTGTAGGCTTTGAAGATTTGCTGCAGTTGGGTAGCATTAAGTATCTCCTGTTGAAGTCATAGAAGCACAACTTGTAGACATGTTTCTGTTTACTTCCATGGCAGGTGTGAGGTATTTACCATTTAAAAATAAAGAACCCAGAAATATTTATTTAAAATCTTGTTACTTTGGACAGGCTTTAGCTCTTCAAATCCCCTATTCAGCTTAACCAGGTGTGATATGAAACTCTATATCCTAAAGAACAGGGTAGAGCTTCTTGTAAACAAAGAGCTTTGGGATACATTGGCATGTAAAATACTATGGAATTAAGAGTAGAGTTGCTTGGTTTAGACTGCTAAGAAACGAGTGCTTGGCTGATGCGGAATACAGCTAAAAGTAAATTTCGCTACTTTTAATGTATGCTAACTAGACAGTGTAGGAAGTACAACAAAACAGATATAGATTTTATAATCTAAATTGATTGTTAATTTTGTAACTGCATTCACTCGACTGTAGCAAATTTCCTGAGGATTAAGGACCAGATGGAGTTAATTGGCTCCTCCCAGTCACTAATGTTGACAGAGCTGGTTTTAGTGCTTATGCTTAATTTCATAGGATTCAGTGAATTTGTATTCTGTGTAGAGGGAGGAAGAATGAATGCAATCCTGGCAAAGTTTCAGTAATGTCAGTGATTATCTCCAAATATCTGTGCTCCAACATCAGCAACTAATTAAACTCTGCTGTGTACCCGTCTCCCATAGTAGTCATGAACTGCATGCTGTGGTGTGGCTGTATTTCTCTGATGCAGTGTCTCATGTAGGGAAAGTGGTTCCTGCTTGTTGATTTAAAAATTTATCAAAAAAAAGAAAGCATTACCATGTATTTCCAGAAATGTTAACTGCAGATTTTACTGTGTGCCCTTTTTTGCTGCCAGCACTACAGAACAGATTCCTCACCCAACCTGTCTCAAATGAGAATGAGCTGGGCAAGGCTTCCAGACTACCTGGTCCATCACATGCTCATTAGACAACAACTTCATTAAAACTGGGGCAAGTGTTCCATTAAAACTGAGACAAGTCCCAGAAACACATGCCAGTGACGTCAGCTGAATGAGTCCATGCAATTTTTAGTTGGTATTTTTAAGGTCAAGCAGTGCAGAAGTTCCAGTGTGTCTTGCCAGGTCCCATTTAAAGGGCAGCTTCTATTTCTGTATGAATGGAAGTTCTGGTAGATCGCTGTCATTAGTAGTAGACATTGGGAGCTCTGGGCCAACAGTGTTCCTGTAATGAACTGGTTGGACAGAGGGAATTTCACCCAAGGGAAACTCGGTTTTATGGCTTCTTCATAATCCTAACTGTGGTCATCTTTAAAGCAGGTAATTATCTAGTTGTGGTACACAAAATGTGCTCTTTTGAAGTCCTCGCTATGAAAGACAACTCAAATACGTGAAAAGTAGAGGAAACATAAACATGTAGTGACTACAATCATTAAAAAAAAACCTCCACCACGACCAAACCCCCCCCAAAATGAACCAGAACTTGATGAGTAGGTAACCTAATGAGGTGAAGCAGGTTTTATGGTTTTCTTGAGTTTGGGTTAGTTTTTGGCTTTTGTTTTTTGTTTTGGTTTTTTTTTTTTTCTGTATATGAGAATGGCCAGATTGGGGAGAAACTCCATGCTTATCAATGAAAGAAAAAAGAGTTTTAAATGAGTCTAGGAGTGATAAAGATGAAGAAGGGAGTTTGAGGGAAGAGAGCTGTGTGAATGGCTGATTCTGTAGAGAGGACTTGCAGAGGAAATGTGCTCGATTGCTTTGTCATCACTTTCCTTCCCTTTTCCTCTTCCTTTTCTAGTCAGCAGTGATTTTTCCTTCAATCTCACTGAACGCTCACAGCACCTGGAAAGGTGCTGGTAAATAGGCAGAAAGCTGTCTGCTTTTTTGCCTGGCAGTTGCTTTCAGCACTGAGCTTTTCTGGCTCCCAATAAGGATGCTGTTGTTGTCCAAGCAAGGACCAGGGCTTGGCAGGCCCCAGAGCTGTCATGGAAGATTCCTAGGAGGAGGGGAACGCAGGAAGGGTGTGAATCTCTTCAGGATTTCTGGTCCCAGAAATGGCTTGTTTTATTTTTCCTCTTTGCAAGTGACTTGACATATTTTGAAGTACTTAATTTTTCAGACAAAACAGGAACTGTTTTATCTCTAGGTAATATCACTGTTGACATCGGAGACAAGCTTCATTGCTGGTATGAGCAGGTGCAACTGTATTGACTTGAGAGAAGCTGCGCACATATTTGCTAGAGGTGAACGTCTCCTCTTTCCACCCACAGAACAGTTGGGTAAATAATGATGCATGCAGTTCTCATAAGGGGATTATAGCAAAGCCACAATGGAGTTTATTCAGTTTTGATAGAATCAAGTGACTTCACTTTTGTAGACTGATAATGTGATTTACTACCATACCAAGGATTCAGGTCTGAACCAGACACAACTCGTTTCACTTGTGCATACAGAGCACGTTTGGGATACGTGTTTTCTGTCAGCTCATTTATGAGTGACTTAGTGCAGGCGTGTTTAGGATCAACCATCCAAGGTCTTCTTGTGTCTAAAAGGGACTAAATTAAGAGCTTGTGATGCAGCAGTTTTTACTGGCATGGAATATATACAGGGGTGAAAATAAAATAATAAACTTTTCTACAAGCATGTCTGAAGTCATATTGGTGTGTTTATTTGGGACACAGTATGAGGGGGCAGGCAGGGGGGCTCGTCTTTCCCAGGCTCTGTACACACTTCATTAGGGTTACTTTATTTATATTACAAGGTCAAATGTGATCTTGGTGCACAGGCCTCTGACTTAAACAGAAATTCCCTTGATAGTTGGTGAGATTTGTGTTTTGGTTTTTTTTTTTCTTCCTCTCCCAAGTCACTTTCTGATGTCTGGCCTGATTAAAACCAGGCAGAAACTGGCACGGAACAATATTATGTCATCCTTTGCTTATATTTCCTACCCACTCATTCTTTATTTTAATGTTATATGAGGTCTTCAGCAGAGTGTGACATATTGTTATAATTACATCATTTGGAAATGTGTTTATCCCCAAGAGTCGTAATTTGATTTAGGAACTGTTTTCCCTGCTTTCAGTCTGTTATTCATAGCATGGCATGACCATCAGGCTTCTGCAGCAGGACTTGACACACCACTTTAAATATTTGCAAACCAAAACACAAGAGTCCATTGATGCGTGTGGGGAGGAAAGAAGGAAGGGGACGTGATTCGATAAAATTCTTGCAGGTTGAATAAGCTCTAATAATACTGTGGTAGTTTCTGCCTAGAGTGTAAATTCATTCATATCTCTTTGCCATATAAACAAATGCATGTTTATGGGTGTTTTGATATGTTTCTGTAGGGTGCTTGTAATGGAACTGCACGTCTGGCCTTGGCCTTGTGCAGTGGGAAGCAATAGCTCTTGAGCAGCTTTAAGAAAATGCTGTGACTTTCAGCCGTGGTTTTTGATGCCTGTAGAAAAACATATTTAATTAGAAGACAGAAGTTAAGGAAACTTCAGAGTAGTGTTCATAAGCATTTCGAGGTCTGCCCTATGAATTGAACAGCTGTGTAAATGTGGGCAAGTGCTGTTGATGGTAAGAAGCAGAGTACCCTGGTGTTCATCAGGCATGGAAGAGCTGCCACCAGAGGTATCAAGGCCTTCCAGAGATGGGAAGTTAAGACCCAGTCTATGTTTTCCAGGCTTGCTGTTATACAAAATGTATGTAACATGAGAATGTATCTGAAGGCCCACCCCCCAAAAATATGGTGTGCCTTTAGAAGGAGTAACCTAGACCTGTTCCCACGGCATTATTTTGCTGTGTCTGGTGGTCATTAGGGATCATTGAACTGTTTGCTTTTAATGCTCCTGCTTAATACAGTTGTTGTTTTTGTATTTATTTATAAAAAAATGAGAGGGAGAACATCAAAATGAATTAATTAAGACCCACTAATCTCATCTTTTGTAACTAGTTTGAGATTACTCCTGTGAAAGGAACTTTGTAGGGATGTGTGCAGGACTGTGTTTTGTTTTGTATCAGATTATTAAAATATACTTTTAAAACTTTTTTTCCTTGAAGGAGACCACATTTTATTTACCACATTTTGGTCAAAACCTAGAGTTCATACATGGAAGAAAGGGGCATGGATTAACTTTTTCTGCACTTGATTCCTAACTCGACCGGAATGGATGTCACAGCACTGCGCCCGGGCAGGTTGCAGGTGGTGACCTCTAACTTCCTGTTTTTCAAAGATGCCTGGTTTGATGTAAAGAAAAGTCATCCAGGGACTCCATGGAGTGTTCTTAAGATGCCTACATCCCTCATGGGGAGTTTCGTCTCCTGTGCTGGCCTGACTCTGCTCTCAGCCTGCACCACTGTCAGTGAGAGTCTAGTGGGGGGTGTCCCTGCCCGTGGCACAGGGGTTGGAACTAGATGATCTTTAGGTCTCTTCCAACCAAAACCATTCTATGATCTCTGTTCACAAAAATGTATTCCTTGTGTCTTAGAGTAAGAGTTGTTGCTTAATGCAAAAACCAATGTTATGATTGCTACCTTTGTCCCATGAAACTTGGGGAACAATAATGTTTATTGGGGTCTAAAGAATGGACCCTTCTTAGAGAAAGATCTCATTCATGCTTTAGATCTGCGTTTCTTTTCCTGAGTGTGAATTGTAGTCATGGATTTGGGGTGTTGAAGGGAAGGCAGCTGGTTTGGTGCACTTGCACCACCCTTGCCAGCTTCCCTGCTGCCCCCTGTGCAGAACTGGGGAGTGAGGGAGACTAGTTTCACAGCAGACCTTGCTGTTGCAATCTCAACTGCTGAATCCCATGAGCATAAAAGCATACACTGTGGAGGACTTTAGGGCAATAATCCTAGTGTATGACATTTTCCAGTCTTTCAAGATATTAAGAAATTATATAAATGCATTTAAAAAATATTCTGCTTAGCAGGCACTTTGTTTGATATCTGAATTGCTGGATTCTTCTTCAGCTAAGGTGCGTGTTGAACCTCTGTCACTGTGTCAAGTCCCTTTCAATGGGGTATGGTTTTGCAGCTTGGATTTATCTCTAAGCATAGGAAACAAATTTGGGGACTTTTAATTCACTTGTTTTTCAGTGTACTCTTGCTCCCACTGCTTATGCAGTAGGTTTCAGAATTTTGCTGGAGATACTTGTTAATGAGATTTCCAAGTCACAAACCAATTCACTGAAGAACTTTGTCCCATATCTGTGTGGAGAAACCCCACACAGAGTCCTGGTTTTCTTCTGTCAGAGCCTTGCAGCCCAGGTACATATTTATGAATGGACTTTGCTTTTGTATTTCTTGGAAAATGTGCAAAAGGTGTTAGGGTAATAATTCTGTTTTTATTGTACTGATTGCTTCTAGGCACTTTTCTGCATTCTGGAAAAAATTCATCTTGTCCTGTATTCTTACGTTTCTGGCTTTTGTCTGTTCATCAATGTCAGTTTAAACTGGTGCTGTAAATTACCCCTCTTTCTTAAACTAGCATTTTGCTTTTTTATTTTTCACTTGGGAGATTGATGTGAAGAAGGTGACTGGTTTCAGACTAAAGCTTGACATGCTTGTATTAGATCTTGACTCTATCTCTAAAGCCAGAGAAAATTAGTTATTCACAGTAATTCTCACAGGGAGAACTTGAAATGATTTTGAGAGTTAGATAACAATGAAGTGCAGCACAGCTGCTGGAGAAGAGCTGGCTGGGGGCTGGCATTGATAATTCCGATGTTATGCTGGGTGGGAACAAGTGCGATCCTTAATCAAGAAGTCTGTTTTGACACTGGAATAACATTGGTGGATATGAATGTTAAAGAGAAATTGTCAGAATTAAGCATAGCTATCTTGAAATAAAGCTTTTTTACAATGGCAAATAATTAAATTGAAAATTAATATCAGTGTCATTGAAACTAACAGAATCCTAATATACTTGAGTTAAGGTGAAAAAGAACCATTTTTGTAAACAACCCCCTGCTCTCCCCAGAGCCTTAAATAGGTTTTCTCCTTTGGCTTTTTAACCCCACCCATTTTAAAAGGATGAATATTTGGTATTACTGTAGTGTTCTTTTAAGCATTCTGATGTTTAAAAGAATTATGTCAGCGTATTGGTTGTTTGATTAATCACTGATGGCCACATGAAAATTACAGTGGCTCAGATTCCTGAGCTTAAACTTTCCCTCTAAAGTTTTGTTTACAGGCTGAGGGACCATGAGCAAACCAGTTTCTCTGAGGCTCGTTTTTTTCTTGGGTAAAATGGAACACTGGTGTCCCCTTTTAAAACGACTCTATTAAATAGCTATTAGCTAAATGTACTCTGTAATGTGATAGTGCATTTGCTATGAGGTCATCAAACTTTTCTTGCTCCTTTGCATATCAGTGTGAATGAATTTCATTCTGCTCACATCTTAAATGTGCCAAAAATGTGCTTCATCTCAAAATATTTCTTCTAAATTATTTTTTTCTATGAAGTGCTGGTTTATATTAACATACGTAGAATTTGTCATTGTCACCTCATTTCTGCTGTGCTTACTTGTGATACAGTATTTGAAAATTACTTGCTGGGGATGGCTTGTGGATTTTGTAGTCAGAGTGGGTCAGTGAAGGGTGGGGGGTTTTGGTGGTTTTTCTGTCTCTGATTTCTGGAGTTAGATTCATGTCTATAGGTTGTGAAGTCAGTCGTGGCAAGTAGTGCTAGATGATTAGCACAGATGCTATGTTTACGGGAAAAGATTACGAAGAATATGAAGAAATACCCAAGTTGCAGAATGAGTTACAGATCTCACTTCTTCCTTTTGAGATAGGTGCAGATATGCTTTTGCTATAGTCAGCTTTTATATATTGACCAAATCTCTTGTGAAACAGTTCACTAAAATAAGTTGGGGTTAGATGAAGCTAGATTTGATCTTCTGAGTCTAGAGATTGTGTAAAATTAATAAACCTATTCTTTTTTTTAAAAGTATTTTAAATTAAACCTTTATATTTCTCCATCTCAAAATGTTTTATATGTCTTGCATTAAGATAGTGTATTTATTAGGTAGCAGAAAGGGGGGAAGTTAGCTGCTTTCTGTTCAGAAGTTACTTGAGAAACCTGTAGTTTCTAAAGGTAAAACAACTAGCCACTAGAAACTGAATTTCACTACCTTTCAAAATTAAGCCCAAGGTTTATTATCACTTTTCATGTACATACCTACTTCACATTGAAGTTCTGGTATTTGAAAAGTGGTTTGGTTTTTTTTTTTTGAGGGCAGTATTTCAAAAGCACTGAGAGCAAACATTAGTGTTGTGCTGAGATGTTTCCCTCTTGGAAGGATGCACCAAACTAACAAATGTTGAAGAGGAATGTATCCAAAACCCCAAGATTTTTAGCCTTGTGTTTATTGTCATCCTCAGGCTTTTGACTAATTTCTAATTGTGTGTAATGTCTCAAACCCAGGGCTCTAATTCAGAGGTAATTATCATATGATCAAGCTGTAGTTGTTGTTTTAGTGCAGATTTGGGAAATAAAAGCTGACAGCTGTGTTCCAGCTGCACTTCAGCTGCACTCCATTAAAAAAAAAAATAGACTGGAGAAGCAGCAGCAGTTTGCAATTTTTTCCATCATTGCTGAGCTTGTTGAAGTTGCCTTATCTGGTTGCCTTCTGAAATATTTGCCATGTGTCTCTGGAGCCTAAATAAATAAAATAGGAAAAGAAGGTTCCGTAAATAGATGGAGAGATTGTATGTGGCAGACTGATCACACCAACACATGTATGTGCATTTGGCTCTGCTGAATACGTAAGAGATCAGCTGTTAATTCCTGCCAGATTTTTGCGTAGGGTGGATCAGAGGTTACTGGAGAGGTTGGTTCCCTTAAATCATCCAAGTTCAAGATACATTCTGTGACTTCCCTGTCATGTCTTATTTTTAAAAGTCATATATATATTAAAGATATATATCATATATATAAAACCTGATATATAGAATACAGTTTAAAAACTTTTACTAGGCTGTGATGTCTCTAAAAGGACAGTATCAGTTAGGTCATGAATTGCTAAAGCCAGAAATTCTATTCCTTAGGTACAAATGAAGTCCTTTTAATGTTTGAGACACATAGGTAGGTGCATGTTTATATACCCTTAATCCAGAGTCACGAGAGAAGGAGATGATGAAAAAAACCCCAAACAACCACCAAAACAAACCAGTAAAGCAAAGCTGAAAGTTGGAGCTGCAACTGGTTGCTCTATAAAAACACAGAATGTACCAGCTCTGGAGATGAAAGCTGAGCTACACTGACGACTTGAGCTTCCATTCTAAAATTAAACTTTTCCTTCCATTTAGAAGTATAAAAGGATAGTATTTTTTGAAAGTTGCCAACTGATTCAGGAGCTGTCGATGTTAAGGCAATGTCTTATAGGCTGTAATTATTTTGATGCAAATTTTTCTAATGTTCTCTGGTTTGGCTTGCTGAATTTTTGTTTAGGTTGCTTAAAGATCTCTCAGCATGTATCTGTGCTTTAATTGAAACAAAACAAAACAAAAGGAAACACTAGTGGTCATGCCCTCTCAATCCACCACTCAAATCTGAATTCATGCACATGATGCAGTTGAAATCTCTGTTCCTTTGGTAACTGGATGAAGAGTTTGTGGTTTGGGTATTTGAAGGGAAAGTCTCAGGTGTTTGGTTTCAGAGTTATGAGTTGAAGTACTTGTAAGCTGATCTACAGGACTGCTGTTTCTCAGCTTTCTTCCTGATCTCTCCAGAGAGAAAAAGTAATGTTTTCTGGAGCAAATAAAAATGGCATTCCTTTGGGCCGCTCTCACATGACAGCGAGCAGTACAGCAGAAGAAAAAAGAGCACATTGGCTCAGCTTTGGAAAAATGGCCGATGACTGATTGTGTATCTCATTTTCCTTCTCAATACCCCATAAGTTACTATTGAAACTGCAGAATACTAAGGCTTGAATCAATGAAAGATAGAGTAAGTCCTCTGGTCATCTTCTAGTGCCATGTTTCACTGATGTGCTGCTGCATTATGTGAGCACAGGACTTTAAAAGAAATGCTGCTTGTTGAAATCCAGGAGCAATGCCATGAGCAAGTGCTTTCAGGTTGGGGAACAAGTGAACCACAGTGATATGAAGTATATGGTTGACACTTGAGCAACTTTGAACTTTGAGTGAGGCTGATGAATAATGTCCATAAGTAGCAGGTACGTTAATAACATGACTGGGATTCTTGGCAGCTGAGTGGCTGCCTCTGCATCTTTCTTTGCTGGAGGCTGCAAGATGCACCTGCAGTGGTGCTAAGGAGTGGGGAAAAAAATGGTATAGCTTAAGTGACCCCTTTCAGTTCCTCATGAAGCACTCCTAACTCATGCCTGCTAACACAGGAAAATGTGGCACCTTTGAAGCTTGCATCGTTTAATAACAAAATAATTTATTTAACCAAAGATACTTTTCACAGAATTTAAACTGACTGGTTCCACCGTACATGAAGCTCTCTTTTGAGAACTGTCGCATCTTTTTTTCCTGGAAATTGTTGCATTTTTTCATAATTTGTAGCTTGAATTGCTACAATGAATCTTAAGGGCCTCACTTACAATTGGCATTTTTTCCATGTAAATCCTGGGGTTCTTCTGTAACATGTTTCATATTTAATAATTTGTGACTATATTTTTCTGGTCAACATCTCTAATCTCAAACAAGAGAAGCGTTGAGGTGGTACCATCTTCTGAGTTATATTTCTGATTCACCTGCTTGTCTTTCTCACGCTTGTTATTTCCTGCCTAAAAGACTAATTATAGACAACATCATTCTTAATTCTAGTTTATTTCAACAAAAACAGATTTAGATCTGTTGACAAATATTTTACTGGGGGACTTTTATATATATATATATATATTTAGTAACAGCTGTTTTACTGGAAGAGAAAAGCATTGGCTTGTGTCTGGGAGAAATGCCATGCCTGTTCTTCTTTATAAACTCTTTTGAATGCCACCCAGAGGACAGAGAGTTAGTGATTAGAAAATGAACAGAGGGGATTGTGCCTATCAAACTGAAAAATTAAAGAGCGTATACATGGCTTTCTGTACAGTGTGTACGTGTACCAGCATGATTTTGTGCTTCCATTAAACCATGCGAAGACATAGACTTTTAGAGATAGAAAGGTTAGAGTTGAAAGGTTAGAGCCAGCCAGACTCAGTGTGTTTGGGTGCACGCAAAATGCATGCTTGGATGGCAGAGTCCCTGCATGCTGTGGAAAAATACCAAAAGGGATAGCTGCAGATTTCTTAAGGTAATCGGATGCTCTGTTTTTTAACAGCATGGCCTAGGTATCGTTTTCAAAAGTGGTTCAGGTCAGAAACCCCAAATCTTTTAAGTCAGTGAGATGTTGCACATTAAATGCTGCAGCCAATTTTTATAAGAGTTGAATTCTTCAGCCATTTATGGCCTTGTGTTGCTGAGTTGAGCAATGTCTGTCTGTAACCTCGAGAAAGTCTGTACTGAAAAGCCTGGCAACTTAGGCTAAGTCTGTCAAGTACAGAGTCCAGTCTTACAGCAGTCTGTTAGTGACAAACTAATACTGGTGTTCTCGTACAGCCCTCAAACTCCAGACTGCAGCTCATAGTTGATGGATGCTGTGTTTCTTTGAACCTTTCGTCAACTACAGCGGTTTCTCCTTTTGAAATGCTTATGCATATTTCATGGTAGGTTAGCTGAAAAGCGGGAGCAGCCTGTCTGACCTGAAAGAACACATCTTGTTGTGCTGGGATTCTAATGAATATGTTGCAGAATGTTCTCCAGCTGTTGCCCTTGAGAGGAAAATTATCAGGGTTTGTTAAGAAGGCAGAAGTATTTTCTAAACTGCCAAGCTATGTGCTCTGATACCAAGCAGATAAGTAAACGGCTTATGTATGAAGCTTAACAGAAACAATTGCAATATGACAGATTTGCAGTCAGAAGGTGGAAAATTCCTTAAATTCGTGTAGATCTGCTGTGACAGGACAGCTCTTGTGTGGAGTAGAAGGATGCAGTTTCTTATGACTTTCTTGAAATTTGTCACAATTTCACTGCAACTTTGGGGAAAGCGTGTGATGATCAAGTCGGCCAATGGAAGTGTTGGCAATGTTTTCATCTGCTCGTTGGGTACTTCAGCTCTTCTGTGGGTAAAATCCTTGCTGCACAATGTAAGGAATTATCCACATAGTCCTGTCAACATACTTCATCCTACTTTTTCTACTTGCTGCATGTTGTCTCTTCTGCTCATTTATTACATTTAATTTCTAATTAGACTGTAAACTCATTGTGGATGACTCCTTATTTATGTAGATGTTTAGATAGCAGCACAAAGCGATCTTCTTGTTCCTTGTCATTTTATTCATGTGTAATGTAGATTTCTCATTCTGCTTTTCAGATCACCTGGGTTCCAATACAGTTTTCAATTTTGTCTGAACATAGACTGAGGCCTCTGAAACTGTTTTTTGATGTCAGTATGCGTAAAAGATGGAGTGTATGGTCCTACCATCTAAAGGTCAGTCAGGAAGCCAGTTCTTAAAAGATTGTTCCTTCTTATCAGATGACAAAACACTGCTACTATGTGTTACATGAAGGTGCATAGAAGCCTGAAAATTGGGTTATTTTTGCGTTTGGAATGAATAAGCACTCACCTCAGAAGAAAATATGGTTTAAGTAGTCAAGATAGGCAAGGTGGAAAAATGGCAAAGCCACATGCACAGGTAATAACCAAAGCAGCTGCTTTTGCTCATAGAAGGCCTTGTCACGTTGGAGTTTTTGCCAGGATATAGCTGATGTTGCTGCTATTATTGCAGAGTTAAGATGACGTCTAAGCTGTCGGTTTGCATAGCTCAATTTTTTGGTTCGGTGCCGATTCAGTTATCTTTTAAACTGAAATGTTTGTGTGGGTGAGTGGACATTGATGGCTGATGGAGATTATCTGGTGTTGGCAATGTTAAGCAATTTTTAAAGTTGATACAGCCTAAATTCCCAAGTTGTCAAGGAGATTGCTGGTGGGCTGGAGTGATTGCAACACAGTGCTGTGAGGACTGAGACTAGACTTACAGAATACTTCAGTCTTCTGTGCAGAACCAGCATGTCAGACACAGTTCTGTAAAAAATATGTTATGTGAACATAGTGCTTAATAGTATAAGGTGATCCATGACTTGGTTTAAAAGCAGAGATGTGCTTAGAAAATGTTAGAAGCCAAAATATGAAGGAGCAAACTAGGATATAGATCACCACTGGAGTATTTTTTCAGGGCATTAATTTAGGTAAAGGAGCTCTTGAGTCCAGTTTGACAGGACTAGGAAGAAAAAGGGTTCAGAAGAGAAAAATCGATACAGATGCTTCTCTGTCTACTATAGTCTTTTTCATACCTGATGTATTCCATCCTTCCATTCCTCTTTAAAAGTATCAAAGAAGCCCATAGTAATTGTATGTGGAGGAGTTTTCCCTTCTAATATTTGCAAGCTAGATGACATAGTATCCTACTGGCAGCAGTGATTTTTCATTAGGTGCAAATGAATCATAGTAATTAAAAGGAAATATTATTTTCAAAACAAAAAAAAGCTTTAAGCTGCAGTATGTCAAATAGCTAGTGGTGAATTAAAAAGATTTCAGTCAAGATAATGTTTTCCATTTCACTGGCTTTCCTAACGTTTTCAAGATGTGAGAGATTTCATTATCACAGGAGTTGAAATTAGAATTGTGAATGCTTTGGGTGGCAGATAAGATAAAATAAGTTGTTTTGTATCTTTGCTATAAAGCTTAAAAAATTGAGAGCAGTGGGTATATAACTAAAGAAGAGCAGCTTAAGCTTTCTGTGAGTGTTGCTTAGCTTAATCTACAATAACACTGCACTTGTGGGAGAGGAACTCGATACACACCACCACCACCGCCCAGGTGGGGACAAAGGTGGTTTTATCACGTAGCAGTCAGGTTTGCTCAGGTTGCAAACATTGCACAATGTTAACACAACTTTTTACCCTACTGAAAAGTACCGAGGAGGGAAACTGGAGTGGTTTCAGTAAAAATCTGTGGTCGTATTTTTACGTTAAAGCTCTCAGGACGCTGTACAACAGTGGACAATAAATTACCATGAACCGAATACCAAAGACACTTCATAGAAGCAGACTGGATTTCTACATGGTTGGGGCAGTGGACCAGCAAGGCTTTCTTGAGGTGGTTCAGAGTCACCCTGGCTTCAGCTCCTTTTTGTAGTCCATGAATCGCTCTACGCTTGCCTGCTTTTCTGAGGAGCTGAATTGGAAGGCACTCTGCCTCTCTTGTTTTTAAGCTTTTTGAAAGTATTATCTCAAAGGTTTACGCATAAGGTGCTGTTACCCAGATCCCACTCTGCAAAGTGTTGTAGCTTTCCTCAGTTTCTGCGTTTCCCTTATCTGCTCTTTGTTTCTATGAGATCTTGATGTCATGGGCAGACTGTTGCTGCATATTTAACTTGAACAGTGCAAGAAATTACCCCCAGTGTTGCTTTTTATTATCACCAAGCTGGCAAACAGTTTGCATAAGTACCCTTTGGACCATTCATTCGAAAGTCATCTGGGTTGGCTTAAAGGGCTAGTACATGAGAATTTGCACTGAAGCAGAAGCAGAGCACTGACATCACCTGATCTGCTACATCAGCTGTCGAGGTGTAACCACCACTGACAGAGGTTAAACTGCTTTCCTTTTTCCAAAAGATGGGATTTGTCTTTGTCCTGATCTGACACTGGCCTGTGCTTCCTCAGCTATTTCTGACTAATTCTGCTGTCATTCATTTCTCCATACCCTGCTGGTACGTGCCCATCCTATGAAGGGGAAGATTTTTTTTTTTTCCCAGTTATTGGTCAACGCTTATATAATAAAATAGTGTAGGAATAATTCCCCAGGTAGGAGTTCATCCTGAGTATTGAAAGCCATGTTATTTTTTAAATTAGTGTCTTTATGGATCACTAGTATTTAAAAGGCACAGTTTGTTTGGTTTTGAGGTATCTGGAAGAAGTATTATTGCTTATGCAGCTGAACTTTAACTATGATCTGCCCTGGGGAGAATTTGGGTACAAATCAGAGATTTGGTAGGATTTTGTAAGAAGAAACAGGGATGACCTCAGCCTGTTAGTTGCTCAGGACAGGCGTTACTGTGCCAGGTAGTGTTAGTGATTGCTGTTCATGGAGCTGCTGCTGTATTTGTTTGGAGTATTCACGCGATGTCTTAGAGCCCATTTAACAGATGGATTTGACAACCTGTAGGGAAATAAGGATTATTTTTTCTTTGATATATTGGATGGTGCAGTTTGTTTTCTCAAATTAATGATGAGGCTGTTTGTTACTGTATAGTTTAGTAGCAAGCCTTTTTCCTTTGACTGTTTGTTCTGAGATGCAAAATTAAAACAAAATTTCATTTAAAGTATTCAGATTATTCACCCTTAGCAGTGGCTCAGCAATCGTAACAGCTTAGTACTAGTTTTCCCCTTTTCACCTTTTTTATTTTCTTGCTAGCTATCCTTTCTCATGCTGGAAGGATAGCCAAGTGGTGATGATTAGCTTGCAAAATTTGTTTCACTTGGAAGAAAGCATGAATGGAAAGCACAGTGGTCATTTCTTAGCTGGTAAAAAAAAAAGAACCTGTTAGACCTTATGATACAAGGAAATGACAATGCGAGGAATTCTGAGAACTGTCTTAACTTTTTTTAACCTACAAATATGCTTCCTTCAATCTGAGTCTTTCCAGTATATTGAATGTTACTGCTGGGGGCAGCACTGACCATCTGCATGAGACCTGCTGCAGAGCTCTTCCAAGAGCTTTTCTCCATCCCCTCACTTCAGTACTTGTTAAAAAACCTTCTTTCACACTTAGTTTGACGTATTTTGTAGCATCGGACTTGAAAGGTTTTCATTCTGTATTTTTTACTTTTTCTTGGGGTATTGTCTTTGGTTCTGCCTTGTTGTATTACACACTCATGTCCTTCAATGCTCCACCTTTTCTATTGCCCATTTTGTGGTCCTGTTACATCTCCCCCTCTGAATTTAACTGCTGTCTCAGGGCTGGCAGCTTTTATGTCTTGTCATGTACTATTTTATCTTGAATCTGAAACTGATCCTGGACCTTGTACCACAACTCAGACTCAGTTCAGTGTTGAAATCCTTGAAGATCTTGACCCAGCTCCTCCCCAGCATTAGAGCCGTACTGTCTAAGAGCCCTAAATGAATCTGGGAAACCAAATAGCTACAGAAGAGTTCATCTTTGTCATTTTTGATCAGGAGTCCAGGGCTGCAGAGTTACTGTAACCAGTATGTCTGGCAGAACCCTTTGCCTCTTTAATGTAGTGTTTCTCTTGGTTGCTTTTAGCCACTTCTTCCCAGATGAGATTCAACATGTATTTCATTCCTAAAGGGGTTTACTCCCAACCATAAGCATATTTTTCTGAAAGACATGCTAAAATAAAATATAATTCAGACCCATACTTAGAGTTGTGCATTGCTCCTGAACAGGAGCAACGTTGTTGTCCAATTTGACTGCAACAGTGCAATGACTTGTGTTTCAGAAAGTGATTCACAAATATTTTGTCTGTCAGGGAACCTTAAAAAACTGTTTTTCTTTGTTTCTTTCCTTTCAAGAGTCAGGGGAAAACGGACATAATAAATAATTACCTGCTGGCCATGTCTGAGCTTCATGGACTCTTTTCCAGAAGCCTTCTCTTGGGAGTATTGTATTATAGTTTTGGCTTTTAATAGCAGAACATTATAACAGTTTTTCCCTGTCAACTGATATGGCTGTTTATACTACAGAATACATGTACAAGACAGGTTTCGGTGGAATTTTTAGGCCCTTATTGTAGCTAAGTGTGTGATCTTAGCTCTCAGTAATTTTATATCTGGGATTCAGTTACTATTTTGTATGTTCTTTTCCTACTTCCATGCATATCCACTTTAAAAGTTGTACTTTCAAGTACACATTTTATGTGCAGACATCAGTAATTCATGTTTTGCTAGCACTGCTCCAAGTCCACTTTTTTTTCTCCCCTTATTTTGCTTATATTTACTGTATTTTACTTATTTTTGTGACCCATTTCTGCTTTGTTTAGTGTTGTTCTAAACCACTGCAAAGCTTGTATTGCTCCAACCCAGAGGTCGGGATCTGGCAGGATTTAAGACTGGGCTTTTCCTGAGGTTTTGGTTAGGGAGTGCAGAAATCTTAGGCAAAACAGCCAGAGGCTGAACCTTGAATTATCATAACTTTAGGATGGAGTAAGAAGAAGTTGCACGCAGTGATATTCTTTTCAGTTTGTACCCAGGCTGTTTTGTGCTGTTTTTGTGAGCTGCAGAAGAGCTTCTGTGTTCAACTCCAGAGGTGCTTAAGTGTGTATTTTCAGAGCAGTGGACATGAAAGGCATGGCAGAAACCGAAGTTGCTATTCTTACTTTCGCCCTCTGTTTAATTTCTCTTTAGGGAAGTAGAGTGAGATAAGAATATAGTTTGACCTCGACACAATTGAGACACAGGAACATATGTCCCCCTGGTCAGCGTTACCCCATACACAAATATTTGAAGGTAGAGGGAGCAGAGCAATAGCAAATGAGCTGTGTGCCGTTCTGTCCTCCTCTGCTTGAGAGCAAGCCGTGTGTTTATTGAAGGAAATGGTTCTGCTGAACTAGTCCTGTTCCAAGCCAATTGGTGATTACCTTTTCCATGGGGATTGAAATGAATGTGTTACATTTTAAAATAAGCTTTTAAACTGCTGCTGCTATTCAGAATTTCTGTCTGTTAGTTGTTTGTTCAGCTGGACTTGACAGCTTCTGTCTTAACTGCACAGAGAGGCACTAGCTCAACTTGAGTTTGGCTTAGGTTCCCCTCCTCTTTTTCCTCTCACATTAGCGTGCTTATTTTCTTTCTGATCTTCAGAGCTATAATGTATGATGAAGGAGCTCTATAAATACTAAACTTAAGTATAAAATCAATTGACATTTATTTTGCATGGCTGTAAAAGAACAATGCACTGATTTATTGTGATCTAGGAAGTTCTTCTGAATTTCTGACTATTTAGCCCAATCCTCCAAAAAGTTCTTGGGCTAGAGCCAACTAGTGTGTAATCTGGAGAGAGAAGAAGGGAGGGAGAAGATCAAAAAGGTGAAGTCACATTTCTTGAATGTTACTTCATCTATGAGGTTGAAATCAGCCAAGTTGGATCTGGAATCTGATCCAAATCTGAGCTTCCTTAAACTATGGGGGAAATGATGATCTAAGATTCCCTTTTAAGTGAACAGGCTTGGACATTTGAAGGAGAGTTTTAAGGTTCAAATCTGAAATTGGAAATACACTTAAAATGTTGGGAAACTCACTTCTACATTGCATTTCTGTCTCTTATTTCATTATCAGGTAGTGCAGCAAGATAGTAACAATCAACACCAACATCCACTCTGTGTTCCAGATGGGTTGGGTTGTGTTGAGGTGGGCTGTGAATACAGGTAATTTTGTCAAAGAACTGCATGTTTCATTCATGGTCCACGGAGGAAAAACTGCTGTCCACAGTGATGAGTAAACTGCTGTGAGTTAAGTGATCTCTGTGTACCCAAGTTTATTTTCCTGACTGGTTAATTATCGTTATTTGTAAGGCAATGGACAACCTATGTGGCAATTTTTGTTTAGGTGACATCTTTTCTTTTATCCAGTGTCATCAATTCATTCTGCTGTGTCCTTATTGAAGCTTAGACATAAATGCTGTTTTCATTTCCACAATCCAGGCAACACGACAGGCTTCTGGCTGGGTGCATACAACAATGTTTAAAAGGTACTGCAATGGTTAACTTTTTGTCAGGCAAGTATTTTTGGTTTGAGTGTTTGGGTAGCTGAGGCACCAAAACTGATAATGAATAATGCTGTAGGTAGAGATTTAGATATTCAGCCAGTATGTTTGTTTCTTTTAGCTTCCTGCCACTCTCCTCTGGCTTCAGACAAAGGATAGGATTCTTTAGTGACTGTGTGTGGTGAAGTTTAGTGACTGTATCTGGGGAAGGACGGAGAAGGTCTGAAGTATGTGCAAACTAGTTCTACTTGAAGTTTAAAAAGAATTTGTAGCTTTCTGAACACCCAATGTAAACAAAGTAAAGCAGGTAGTGTGATTTGTTGCGTTCTGAACATACAGCAGAGAAGACGACCAGCTAATCAACATGCTAATTAAAGAAATGTTATAAATGTCTACTTATACCATCTTTGGGTACTGTGTTGAGAAATGTTTCGGAAGGAAATAGTGAATGAGAATCTCATTGCTGCTAGACTCTCAGCAGATGATCAAGATCATGTTTGGTTTCCAGACCTAAAGATTTATGCTTCTGATAAATGTACATCTTTTATCAACTACACAAACTGGTAGTATTAGGAACAACAGAAGACGAGGAGTCCCTTCATTTTATAATGCAGATGTTAGATTCCTTAAAGGATGGCTTTCTCGGGTAGGGTTGCATTTTGGACGTGAATCAGTTGATGGAGCTTAGGTTTTGAAGTGTGAAAAAAGGAAGTGACTCCAGTTTTGTTTTATGAATCATAGAATAGTTTCTTGATTCTTTGTGTACTTTGGTAGGGCTAAGAGTCCTAAGTGCTAGATCTGAATATTGGTAGATTGTTATACTCCAGAATTTTTTCCTGTTTAATTAAAACCTAACACAAATATCTTAGACACTTAGACTTTAAAATTATGATAAATTTCATAAATGATGATAAAAGCAGTGACATCGTTGTCTGTGTAAATTCAACGTGGCTTCTCTAATCTTGGTAATAAATACACATCTTCATGTTTATCTCATTTTTCTGCCAGGAAAGTGTCACTTACTTGACATACAAAGTAGCGACTGAATTAACATCAGCTCACTGTATGAGTACGCTTTCTGAATGTGTGACCGGCCACGGGACACCATCAACACTCAGGAGTTACTCGGTTTTGTTAAACTGCATCCTTCCCAGATCCTAGAATGACTTGTTCAAAAAGATTCAGATCTTGGTTTCTCTCTGTGTGAAGTCCGTATGTGCCTCATCTTGTGATTAATATGTTATCCTGCACCCCTTTTTTATGTATGGGAGCTGTTTCTTCTCTGCCCTTCCCTGTGCATCAAGCCTGAGCCCTGCGAGAGCAGGAAGAGGCTGGCCTGGGAGCTGCTGCCTTCGTCTTGCAGGATCTTTAGGTCGTTGGCCTGCAGATTTGTGGCAGAAGCTTTGTGTGTCTTTTTAAAAAATGTGCCAAGGAGCAATACTAGTGTGATCTGGAAAGGAGAATATAATCCTGTGAGTGTGGTAAATATATACCAATATATTCAACAGTATTGCATATGCTAAGGTATATAGTATGGAAAGTATTGACTTTTCCACATGCTTGTGTGGTGATGGTGATTGTGTTTTAAAGCAATTAAACAGTGCTTTTTATAAATTGAAATAAATAAAAATCCACTTACATATAAGGTACTGCCAATTCCCTCACTTGAGTTACATTCTCTGCTGCCAAACATTTATTCTGGATAGGTGACACTTCTGAAAGTGTAAAGGCATAGTGACAAGGCTAGTTTGGTTTCCCGTTGTTTTTCAGTGTTAGAGATCTATTCTTCAGTGGTCTAGTGCACTCATTTGTGAAGAGACTGGGTGCCTGTGAAAATGGAATTGCATGTAAGTTGCAGTATGTGGGGAAAAAAAGGGACAACAGGGCTTTAAATGGATTTACATTTTTTGTCATTGAAGTGCCATTAAATGTAACAGAGCAATATAAAAAAGAATTAAAGGTATCAAATTTAATATTGACCTTGAAAATGTCTTATTAGGCTTGCACGCTATAGGGAATTACACAGATGTTCTGGACTTCGCTAATGTTACTCATGTTTATAGTTAGAAATGTGCATTATGAGGTAAAAGGAGGGACTTTCTCACCACAGCAAATGTAGCAACAAATTTTGTTTTCTGCTGCTATGCAGCCAGGTGCTAGAGGTAGTAAAGCTGCCATTTAGGAGAGCAGGACAGGACTGCGTAAGCCTGTGGGATGTCTAACATCAAATATCCCCTGTACAGTTAAAGCCTCACAAGATTTTGAGATAAGCTGCGGTCAAATATCCCTGGAATTTAACATGAAAAGTGACAACGCTTTTGTTCCTGCCAGAAGTTCATGGCGGTCTTTGTGCACAGTGATATACTTTTTAAATTTGTCTCCCATACATTGGCTTGCAAAAGGGCGTATGTTTAATCACTGGCACTATTTCCTAAATTTACTGGAAATTCATGGCTACAGACAGCTTTCATCATACCTGATGGCTGCAGTACAAAGCTCTGTGTGTAGTGTGGGAGAACCTGGAGCATACCTTTGTGGAGAGTGGTTTGTGTTCTTTAGTTCATGTTGGGGCACCTGCCCTACAGAGTTCAGTTAAATGTAGTTCAACCAGCACGAAGGAGTGCAACAGTAGAACTGGCCAGAAGGTAATGGATTGCTGACACCTCGGAGCTCTGTTTTATGTAGGTAAAGCAGTTCTTACCCTTAATAGTTAAAATAAGGTGAAGAAAAAAAAATGTCTGGCTCGCTAAGATTTGTAACAAATGTCTTTCTGAACTACTAGAGTACAACTTATTGTCTAATAACACAAGCCTGGCAGACTTTAACCACATAATGCAAAATGATAACCCCTAAATGTAATTGTTCTTCTGTCTGGGCTAACTGGCGAAGTCAGAACCATTTACAGATTCCACATTCACGGTATTTTGGTTGGAGTCAGCATACTTCCTATGCTCACGCATGCTGCTCCACCTAAGGTTCTGGAGACAGCTACATGCAAGAGTATAAAATGAAGATGATAGTAACTTTTACTAGTAAATACTGGATTTATTTTAAAACAACAATAGCAAAAATCTCTACCTGATTTCATAAGGTAAGCTCCGTTAAGAACATATGACATGCAGCTAAAGCAGCACATTTTAGGGTATTTCACTCTTCATGGACTTAAAAAGCTTTATTTTTTAATAGAAAGAGTATAAAAACCCCAAAATATATGTACATCTCAATGATGTGACAGATGAACAGAGGGAGAGTAATGATGGTGATACTTATATGTATTGCAACATATGTGCTTCAATAGTTACGGGTTAAGATCTTCCCCAAGTAGGAAGAAATCAGTGATCTTTAAGGTCTCTTCCAACCCAAACCATTCTATTATTCTGTGATTCTGTTTGGACGACATAACTGCAACTCATGTCAAGTGTCTTACTGGGAGAGAGGAACTTGTCAAGCCTGCTCTGAAGACATTGATTTGGTCGTTCGCACGGTTCCGGCATTTTCATTTTGTAAAAAAGTTGCCCAGTGGATGCATCTGTTGTTGCTCTGTTTTCACAGTAGCCCTCCATGTCGTCATGGAGCAAGGCCAATGGACTGGAAGCGGAGACCATGGCTGGAATTCGTCAGTAAGTTTCTGATTATTCTGTAGCACAAACTGGAGTCTGCGCTGTCTTTTGATGTCCTGCTCCCTTCCTCTGCACAACTGATCTGCATTCCTCCCAGTTCTGCTGGAGATATTTTCAGGTTCATGTCTGTGAGTGAGGATTTATCCCACACTTGCTACATTATTCCTCTCAGCTTCAGAGAGCTGCAGTTACAGCCCTGTCAGGGCTCTTGCTTACTGACCATTATCTGGCTGTAATAGTATTGCCTGCAGGGTCTAAGCTGTGTTCAAAGGTGGTCACTCTATTCTGTCCTTTCAGACAGATGCTGCAAGAGTCCATAATACAGATGTAGGGTCTGTGGCTTAGCTGCTGTTTTGGCTGAGTTGGGCAAAGCTGCTGAGAGTTCTATTACGTGAGGTATGAGGGACCGTAACATTATTAAGGTAAAGACATCTAGCTTTAAAAAAGAAGACAGCCCAAAAGAAAACAAGAAATCAAAAGGGAAGTTGATCACTCTCCAAAACACTTCAAACTGAAGGGCATTCACAAAGACCAAGTGGACTTTTGGGAGTTCTGAGGAAATTAGGGGTTTGTACAGAAACATATGCTAGTTTTCTGTACAACAGCTCTCAGTGCCCATGTTCTCACTACTGATGGCCAAGTACTTCCCTTTTTTCTTGCCTACCAGGAAGTGTAATTTTGAAGAACTACTACTACTCCGTCCTTCACCCATTGAAACCATTCAGGAAACAAAGATGGAGTCTTTGTTTAGAGCATATGCTAACTGAAAACCGGAATCAGAGAAACATAACAGGTGAATGTGTTGCTAGTGAGTGAATGGTTTCTGACTGCAGAATAGTGACTTACATTAATAATTAATAATAATTATTTAATTTTCTCCCTGTGCTTTGCATGTTACTAGCTGTAGTAGACTTCTGTCAGCAAAGGAAAGAACTCTGTAAAGGAAACTGTTTTAAATTTTTGGCATAGCAGTTCCCTCTGTATGGATGTGCTGGTGTGAATAGAGCTGGGTTGATGGATTTCTAATTCTTTCCCCATTGATGACAAAGTAATAATCTCTATGGAGTTATCTTGTAAGAAAATTTTCTCCTTTGTGGTGCTTATTAATATGAACTTGAAGTTGCCCTATACGAAGTAGTGTCAGAAACTGGTGCGTATTATAGTGCAAACATCCTCACGCTTTTAAACACTGGCTTTTTTTCTTTGCACTAGGAGTTACCTGCCCTAGTAGCATGATAACATGGTACTCATGAAAATGTGATATCTAGCATTAATGAAGAAAAAAGGAAAGTTGTTTTTTTTTCTTCTGAGTCTGAACCCTTTCTTCTATTTTGTAGTCTCCAGTCTGATATCTTTATTTATTTATTTTTTTTTTTTCTTTGGGTCTCAGGTTCAAGTAAACCCACTTTGGATACTGCTGGTTGTATAACAGGGTCCAAAACATTTCTACTACTTTGCTCCTGTTGGTAGATGCAGTTTGCTAAATAATTCCCCGGGTGTCATTTAAATGCTTTAATGCTGTCCACATAGAGGATGACATCTACTCCTTCTGTGGTGTTCTGGTTTTTCCTCAGTGTTCAGGATGTAGCTCCATACTTTATTTCCTACAAACAGTGTGATGCCTGCTCTGAAGATTGTGTCTTCATAGGGTTTTACTCAAGACTATAGGATCGATATGTTTCACAGTTGGCTTTTCATGGTATCTCAATGGGAATGGAATATTTTCATTACCGTTTTAGAAAAGAAACAAATGAGATGTGTAAGGCAGGTAAGGCGTACTAATTATGGAAAAGCTCTGCACCGTGTTTTGAAATACCTCTGACCTGTTTGATTTGGTGTGGAGTGTATTACACTTCTGACAAACTGAATGTGGGGTCTCGAGTCAAGCACTTAGTTGAATGAGAAGTAACAGTTAGCAGGTACTCAAAAGCTTGGTCCAAACAACTTTCAACAACACATTTGAGGAACAAAAATAATAATTTTTCATTTACTAGGAGCTAAGGCAGAAATTCCAGTTAAATTCTTGGGGTTTTGTTTTACTCAGCTGGTCTGCAGGTGTAGAGGATTTTGGCCAAGGTTTCAGTACTTGGAGATTGCAGTCATTACTAAAACTCCTGGGCACACAGTTCTGTTGGAATGCAGCTGATGTCATGGAAAAACAGGACCTTCGTTGTAACCCCTAACAACCAGAAGTGTAGCAAACAGTACCTCCACCAAGACACTCAATTTTAAAGAGACCTGTTAGGATGGTACCTGTGTGCCAAGAAATATAAACTTTTGCTGATTTAACTATGGTTTTCCTAAAAGCACCAACCTACTGCTGGGGTTTAGCCATGATTTTGATATGCTTAATAAAACCAGAAATAGTTCTGTTTAAATCCTCAAATACCCAGAATTTACTGTTCCTTCCACCACCTAACAGTTTTATGGTCTCTCACATCAGAAATCAGTGATGGTGTTTTAGTTACAAGGGAAATAACACGGTAATTTTCATGATTTGCAAAACATAGATTCTTTCCAAGGTATATTTTCCTAATTAAATAAGGGAACTGACTTTTTTTCTTGTAGAGTTCTGCAGAAATGTAGAACCATTCACTTTTTGATGGATTTTTTTTGTTGTTTTTGAAAAGTCCATTCTCAGCTTCAAGGTATGTGTACTGTTTTGCTCTCATAGGGTAGCTTAGGACTTCCAAGACAATTTAGAGGTTTGACATCCGAAGGGCGTTCATTTCTTTACATGATTTGTATGGTTTCTTTTTTCTCTTTCTCTGTTGATAGAAATACAGACACCACACCAGTGAAAGCCCCACCACTTCCACCTTGCAGTATAAAGCTTTACTTCCCTTTGTAAGCAGACAGTAGTATGAGAAGGTTGAACAGCCCAACATACAGTGGCGTGTTGTCTTTGGGAGCACCAGTATAGTTCCTAGTATGCTTTTATATGACTGAGTTGACCATTAGATGTTATATGCGTTTGGTACTCTTCGGCTTACATCTTGAGGTGATTGCCAGTTGCTTTGTGCTTCTAAAGGGGGCATACCTATCTGTAGTACTGGTGTCATTTAAAGATACTTTTGGTAGGGTAAACTAATGCTTTTTTGCTGGCATCTCCTTAAGCCGTTCTTTCCTTGGGCTTAGATGAGGATCTAAAACAACTTCCTGCATAGTAACGGTGGCACCGGACAAGCTTTGCTACTGCATACTTACAGACTTAATGTGCTGTAGACTTGGCATCTCCTAAGGTAACTGTGAACTGGACTTTAGAAGTAGGGACAGTAAGTTAAAGCCAAAGAAAGTAGCTGAAACATTTGGAAAATATTCAGCCATTGTACCTAGGGCTTGAAGGTGTCTGTGGAATATTAGTAGAATTGGGGTTTTCTTCTGTGGTTCCCTGTGAGTTTCTTGATTTCTACTCAGATGTCCAGCTCTTTTTTTTTTTTTCTTTTCTTTTGGTAAGAGAGGTAGCATAAATTGAGATGTTATCATGTATCCATTAGTATCTTAAGCTGACTCACAAAACTTGCCAAGTTTACTGACATTTATACAGCAAAATCATGGGATTTGATCAGTGGTCTGTAACCAAGTCAAAATACTACTGATTTAGTGATCTGGTACCTTGAGTATACTCAGCATCTCAGAAGAAAATACTCTGTATTCCACTGCAGAGCTGTGGGCCTCCTCTTCTTGTTAGAATTAAAATATTTGTTTCCTGTTGTGACTAATTAAAATGTCTGGTTTTAGTAGTTGTGACTTATCAGAACATGAAGGAATCCGTTACATAACTTCTGGCAGTTTTTGTCACTACTGGGTGTTCTCACAACTTACAAGAACATAATTTCCTCTGCTTACCCTGTTGGAATTTAAAGCACAACATTTTTTTGAAATTAAGCAAATATTTCAGTTTATGGGCAGGGAAAGGAGGGTGGAGGAACTGCTTCTGTTATATTTGACTTTTTTAAAATAGTAGCTGTTCAGGTTGTTTAGAAGTTAGAAATATTAGGAACAGGTCTAATATTATTGAGCAGACTACAAGCAGGACAGTGAAATCCTAGAAATAAATGGAAAACCACATAAGTTTCAAATACCAGTGTTTATTTCCATAATGAAAAAAAAAATCAAATGAATTGTTTTTTTTATTTAATCTTGTAGACTCCACAGCATGCTGACACTTCCCACTTGCGTGGGCCTGAGGTGCAGCACCATGTTCAGTCAGGGACAAATGTTAAGTCTACCTTATGATCTAGAAGAGAGAGAGAAAAACATAGTTTTTATCTTCTGGTCATCTTTAAAGCATTCCTCTGTTAAATGGTTGGATGGTGGAAGGAGAACAAGGAGTTCAGGAGAAGGGCTGGGAGTCAGCTTGACTTATGAAATCTTGCTTGCGTACTAGAAGTTAGCTCTTGAGTTTCTCTTTTATCTTAACTCTGGTAGATAGGACCTGCATTTTCACTGGTGGTTTTTTTTTTTCTGAAGTTCAGACAATTTTTGGGCAGTCTTTGGGAGTTTGTGGGTATTGTATCCCTACCAATTTTGCTTGCTCACCTACCTGTAAAGGACTATGTGTTAATCTGTATAATATTGAAATTAGGGGCTTTTAAAAGTTTTATAACCATTGGTAACCGAAGTTCTTGATTTAGAAACACAGGAGTTGTCCCGAAGGCACTTCTCTTAAGTCTGAAAGGTTTGAAAATGCCTGCAAGTGAACAGCAGTTGTAAATGAAATTAACTGCCTCAGCTCTGCTGACCTCTGCTTCTATACAAATAAATTTGTTTCATTCAGTGAAATTCATGTAGTAAAATCTGGAGTGTGGCAGGGGCATGCTATGTGGATGTGCTGATGTTATGTTCTGCCGAGGCCCCGTTTCCCCAGTGATATTTTTGGTTGGTTTTTTTGTGACCAGGGAACAGCTCCTCTGTTGAATCTCACCAGCCTGTGCTCCTACTGGAAAGCACACACGTTTTAAAGGTTTCTGTAAAGAGATGCATAGACAGATCTAGAAGGATCATCAACTCCAGTACAATTCCCTCATCACCTTCCAAAAAAATACTTGCTGACAAAATGTCTGTTTTCCCTGTTAAGAGCATGGATCCCCTCCACCATCCCCAGCTTCAGATGAAGTTGAGCTGGTTCTAATACATGCTTTTAAAGACTTAAATGTTTGCTGTGCAGAACCCAAATATGGTAGAACTCTTGTGAGAATATTTCACATGTGTTCCTCATTTCCTCCTCATTCTACCAAATTTGTAAGATTTGCTTTTGTCCTTTTGTAAGGAGCTGAGGGACCACTGCTGACAAAGAATGGGAGTTTTTTCAGACATAGAGCATCCAGAAGCAAAATAAACTGCAGCAAGTCTGGAGCAAGTCACAAATTTGAGCAGTTTGTGCTTTCCTTTGGTTTTGTCTCACTCAATAGAGTGTACTCCTTAAAGATGATAAATTGCTATGGGTTTTGGGAACTGATCTGTCCTCAATAGTGAGAAAAACTCTCAGTTATATTAAAAATGAGTCAGTTGCTTCCTGTAGATGTAGTGTTCTCTCAAAATTGGGAGCTGGTTATCACCATGCCCCAAGTGCTATCCTGTGCTTTATGTAAAATAAACTGTTGTATCCCTGACAAAATAGCTTAAACCAAACAAAGCCTGTTGCTTACACACTTGGGAAAATTTCTCTTATTTAAGCAACATACAGAGGTTCTGACAAGAAGATTCCCCAAATAAGACATTTAAAAGCTCTACTAAGCCCTTGGAAGGATGGTACAGCACTGTCTGTGATTGCCAGCTGCTTTCCCTGGTATCAAATAAGTCAAATTACAGACTTATTGGTTATGGACTAATGGTTGAGTGAGGTTTTCTGGCATTACATTTACATTGCCCTTCACTGTAAATCATCTGTTAGCTCTTTTATTCTCAGGTGTTTTATATTACCACCTTTGTGGGACTTTAGCTTTTCATATTTTCCATCTTGTGCATTTGAGGTAAAAAATAGTGAAAAACCACAGTCCATGTGTTATTACTGTTATGATTCAAACAGGATCAAGAAAAGCACCAAGCATCAAAGGTTCAAGATCAAGTGAGGAGAACTGGCAGGATGATTTATAAGCTAAATGATTTCTTAATGACACAATGTTGCAGTTGCTTACAGGAGTTTATATATGACCATACTTTGTTAATATTTTCTAATAAATGTTTAGCATTTCTGTCCTCTCTAGTTCAGCATCATTTTTCACCACTCCTTCAGAAATATTTGACTCTTTTTTTTTTTTGTCCACTTAGTGTTTGACAAACTCACTAAGCAAAAAGTTTCTGTTCCAATTCTGCTGGTTATTGCTTTTTGCTCTGTGGTCTTGGTGCCTAGACACTAGCAAGTCGCATTGCCCTTATCTTCTCCAGTCACACTTTTAAAAAAGGAATTAGTAGATTGTGTAAATCATGGGAGAACAGCAATTAAAACATACAGTTCTCATCTGTGAGATTTTTCAGTTACTTCCCAGGCAATGTATATGGACCTAGGACTGATAGCAATTATCCTGAATTTTCTTACTGCTTCCTTTTATGCAGGAGAATTGCTCTCTGCTTCCAAAATATTATCTGAAATGAACGCTATTTTAGAAAACGGTAGGGCCAGAAAATCCAGAAAATAAGGTTATGTCCATTTTCTTGTGATGGATTTTGAATAAAATGCAGGTTTTAAGTACTGAAAAGATTTGTTTATTAATACCCAGTGCAAAAAACCTCCAAATCTCACCAAGGTAATGACAGCTTCACATCTCCTTCAAAAACAGAACAGCTCTTAAAATTGAAGTTCGGCTAAAGAGCTCTTATGGCGAAGTGGGAAGCAGAAGATAAGTCAGTTTATTCTCTCATGATTGTGTGTTCGTTCTTCAGTCTTAAATATTTTAACAGTTCTGATTACGAAGAGAACAGGGAGGATGACTGCATGAAGTGGATGCTGTTCTTACTGTCATTTTTCAGCTTGTAATCATACATACAGTATACAGACTGTTTCACAGTCCAGATTGCATCCTGAGGACAATCTGAAGGTGACGGTTTTGGTTGGAGATAGGTTTGCTGTAGTATTTTTATGAACAGATATCTGATGTGGTAGTTAAATTGTTTTCAGACGTGTTAAGTACCTTCCAGCCAGTGTAACTTTGTTACTGGTAAACGCTGACTGGGGGTCCCATGTTCATTTGTCAGAATTTGCCCATTTCCGTGTTACCAGTAAATAAAATATAGCACTTCTTCAGATTTTGCTTGCCCAGGGCCAGATACAATATTTCAGACACCTCATGTTTGTCTGACATAGATGAAATAAACAAAATTGGTAGATTAACTTCATAAACACCATGGTTAAGTGTTAGATTAATATTGCAAAAACTGAATGAGTTACATGTCACGTTAAAGAATTTTGTTAAGGTAAACTTTTATTTGCTGGTTTAGGATGCTTCTCAAGTTCTTCCAGCAGTTCAAGTAGCAGCTTTCTGGTGAATTTTTGAAGCAAAGTGGTTATTTGAATAATAGCACCAGCATTTATGGAGAGTGTGTGTGAGTGGGAGCTGACAGATTTTAAAATGCAGCTGGAAAATTTCATCATGCTCTTTGGCACTTCTACCCTGCTTGGTGCTGTAGGGACCTTCTCTAGATGAAGAAGTTGTGATGCTGCTATTGTGGTCATCAGCTTTTGACAAGACTGAGGGTATATATCCCTCTTACCTTGTAGGAAATAATTTGCCTTTGTGTATCAGATATATAACCTGTAGCAACTTATGAAAAAGACTGGTCAAACTGAAATTTTCTGGTCAGAAAAACTCTCTAGTAAATTTTGTAGAAAGAACTCATATCTTACAACAGGAAGATCTACCTTGCCATGGCAGAACCATGAGAAAGAGCAATCAGTGGTTTTTGGGGTGGATTAGAGCTAAGAGGTACTTTCAAGTGTGCTTCAAGACAAATGCCAAATCTGGTTTTGTAAACATGGGGATGACAGTGATAGGTGCAGAAGAGAAATGATTCTGTGTCTGCATTTCCACAGATGATAGCTCCAAATTTCTGAACAGTTGTTGACTTCTGTAAAAATGGTCATAGTTGATAGATCTTTTAGGTAGTGAAGCTTCAAAGTTAATGTCTGTAACTGAAGCAAGAATTTGCATGTCACCCTGTTAATGTTCTTATTCAGTCTCTCAAGCTCGTTGTGGAAGAACTTCATGTAGGATAGAATATAGATATATATATAGAAAGCTTTTTATAGTCAAAGGATACGTTAAACAAGCTTTCTTTATATACATCATAAATGTATATTCTGAATGTTATTTCTGACTGAGAATTTTGGGGATTTTGCAGCTCACAAGATTCTATATGCAATTCTAAAATAAAATATAAAAAGCTCAGAGAAACTATGGCTTTAGTAGTTGTCCACATCATTCAGTGTGCATGTTAAAAGCACAACAGCGTTAGAAGCTTCTGCTGCTTCCCAGAATGTAATATCCAAAATATCTCACTTGCTTTTCAAATCAAGCATTACATGTCCGCTTCTAACAACACAGTGTGCGCTACTAAATGGAATTCAACAATTATCAAGCAGATCTCCTGTAATCCAAAGAGTGTAGGAAGCCAGTGCTCTCGCTGGTTGTGCTGTAGCACAACATCCCGGCCCCAGCATCCCCGAGAGCAAGCACGTGTGGTGTTAGGGGCTGCTGTAAAGCGCACTGCAAATAAAGATAATACCCCACCCCGTTCTGATTCCTCCTGACTCACACAGGTACCTTCCACATACTCCTGTAAAGTCTTTGATGTTTATCACTAGGATGTTTCTCTTCGATGTGTTAGGTCACACAGGGGTCAAAGTGCTCTATCTGAAAACCTGGTTTACACACCTCTGGCAGCTTAATAAAAGACTGGTGCTGTCACGTGCTGGTTTGCTCTTGCAGCGTTATGTGACAGGCCAGGTACGACTGAAATGCATACTTGTTTTGTCATTTGGACTAACTTCTGGGCACAGTAGTTCTGAGTAGATGTGTGATTCTTCCCTGTTCTAGGGGCTATTTATGTTTTGCATACTGGCAGTCAGAATGTTACTGTCAGTTGTGAACATGACTACAGGCAGAACCACTGCTTCAGTGCCTCATAAAACTGAGTAACTGGCAGGAGATCGTTTTAGACTTCCAGCACCATAAGTTCTTCAAAGAATGTCTTCTGAGTTCAAAATGAATGAACAAGGGTTCTTATATCTGGCTTAAATATCTGGTGAGATTTTGTATTAAGAGTATTTTGTAGTTCCAGGAACACACTTCAGATATGTACCGGTGCCTTCTGAAAGGTTTATTACCCAAACTGTGTAAGATCTTGTAACTAATGAGCTAGTGGAGGCAACTGCTGCTCAAAATGCCTGATTTACACTGACTCCCTGTAGCAGACTGGTTTAAATGAGAATATTGTGTTGTGTTCATTGGGAAGGGAAGTCAGATTCTTCGTTCGACTGCTATGGATCCTGAAAAAGGAATGAAGGTAACTATGTGACAAATGTTACCATCCAGCAGGTTGCAAAGTCCTGAGCACAGGACTGCCGGACACAATGTCTATGCTTCAACACTGCATAAGAGGCCATAGGCTGTCCTTCCTGTGAAGGTTCAGGCATTGGTCATCACTAGGAGCAAGGTCACAGATTAGGTGGTCAGTGGCCTGGGTTGTCCTATTTCTGTGGCAATGAGTGTCATGAAGAAGTATTAGTGAGTCAAGAAAGTAAAAAGTTGTCACTGCTTTACAGGTCAAAGTTCGGTATGCATCTGTTTTTGTCTGAGATCCTGAGCATCCCTGCTGTCCTCAGTATGCACTTTGGAAGCTGGAATGTAGATGATGCATGGCAGCAGGTTTTAATTTCTCATGGTTTTTGCTTCTTTTTAAAACCCAGAACAAGCGTGTTTCAAGTTTAGATTCCCTTTCCTAGGTTATTTGCTGGGGACTGAATGGAACATTACTACATACCAGCAGAGGAATTCACATTAAACAACACTGATTTTCAAGCTCTTCACACAGAATTGTTTAGGCTGGAAAGGACTGCTTGAGATCATCTAGTCCAAACTTACTGCGTCATCCAAATGTTAAGTTATAAATAGACTGATGTGTGCCAAATCTCTTACCAGTCAGTACTGTACACTTTTTCTTTACCCAGTCTTTATGCCAGGCTTTTCCACAGACACACAGTAGAAGAAGGTATAATTTTAATAATCACAAGAGGTTTTAGAAATTTTTTTAGGTGACTCACAGCCTCTTGAGCAGTCTTTTATTTGAGATACTTTCCCAAATGTACTTAAGATTGATTTAACAGATACAAGATAGGCAGTCTGTGACAAACAGCTACTACAAAGCAGTTAGTACAGTGAATTTGATGTTCACAAGGCCAGTTTTTCCTGCTAAATTCTGATGGCATATCAGAGTTTACACATGCAACCCCCCCCTCATATTTCAGTCCTGAGTTCTTTGCCAGTGAGCCTCAGTCTATTTCTGCTTTGTGAAATACCTTCCTTTTCCAGTGCTGGTCCAAATGCTTTTGGAGATCGATGGAATAACTTGGATATAAGTTTGATATTAATATTGATGTTTCCAGCACTCTCGCTCCTTGCTAGTGGATTTGAAATTCTCAATAGCAGTCTTGGGAAATGTCAGTCAGCCCAGTTGAGTATATGCATCATGAATGCTTTTATTGCAGTGTGGTGATGTATTAGACATCACTTTTGGCTTGTGTGCAGTCTTAGGTACAGTCTTTGGTCATCAGGTTAAGTAGAGATCTTACGGGTCTTTGGAATTGAAGCCTTTTACTGGAGAGGACTTTTTGGTCTGCCATTCACTGTAGATCTCTTTGTTTTAATATGTGTGATTTAGGCACAGGAGTGCTCTCTCCTACACCCTGACTAGATCATTTGTCACTGGTGAAAGACACAGGCTTTTGGTTTGAGCTCTAGACTTCTTTCTCCAGTACCTTTTGGTAGGTAGACAGAATTTATACAGTGCACAGCACTTTCACCCTTGTGTTTAGGCCAACTAGAACTATGTGCTGGAGGTTTGCTGCTGAACTGCAGACAGCCCCTAAGGTTGCAGAGATGATTCCTGGTCAGCTGGGAAAGAATAAATTAAAGAATATTTGGTTAACATGTGAGGAGTGATCATTCAGCAGCTAGACTGGCAACTCCAGCTGCAATGTTGTTAGTCGGCAATATAGGCAATATAATTGCAATAAAGCACGTAAAGGAAATAAGTCTGTGTTGTAGTCAGGCAGCTTTTGAGATAGCATTACAGCTAATGTTCAAAGATTAACCACAAACTTTGTGTGCCGACAGTCGAACACTTCCCGTGATAGTTCATGTTTTAATGCGTATTAAACAATACCAAAAGCCGTGGTTTGCACCACAAGAACACTGTGAACTCTCAGACTTTCTTACAGGCCATACAAAAGAAAAAAATATAGCACTTTCTCTTAATAATGGCTCCTGGCACTGGTTGCCAAGTGCTACTAATTTCCAGACTGTGGTTTGGGAACCAGCGGTACACAGATTGATGGGAAAAATGTTAGAAAGATAGTGAGCCTAAGTCTGTAACATGGAAATAAGAAAGCAAAGTCCTTGGGGTGTTTGACATAGAGAGGGATTCTGTATTGTTGAAGATTATAGCTGTTCCAAGGTGTCCAGATCCATCAGCCCCCAGCTGCTCTGCTGACATGGGTGCTTCCCCAGTCTTGCAAATTTGACGGCTGTAAGACTACACTCTGTATAGTTAGTGACTTCTCTGTATGTGAGCGAGCCGATCTGTTTCTCCAAGCCCAAGGAAGGCTCTGAAATACCCATTGCATTTGTTCACTTCAGGAGTAAAGTTGATTCCTTTGGGAGAAACCCGGTGGAAGTGTCAAAGATGGTCACCTCCTGTACTGCCATCCGTGAATGTGCAGGCATTTTTCCTGCAGGTGGTGATTTCAGAATCTGATACAAGAAGCTTTTTCTTCCCTCCTGCCCTTCCTGCTGCTCCCTCAGCCTCTTCTAGGAAATGCCTGGTGCTTTGCAGGATCAGTTAGCTTTGCACCTCACACCTTCCTGTTCCTAGTTATACGCTCTCAGAAAGGTGGATGAGGAGGAGAGTGAGCAAAATTACACGTCTGTTCATATCTACCCTTTTGCAGAGCCAGCCTTAGGCTAAGATGAGGGGCTTGGGAGGTTTGAGACCTTGTGGATACCTCCTGGATTCCTTTCCCACTCTGTCATTTCCTTTCAGCAGTGTCTGGTCCTTCAAGCTCACCTGGGTGTGCTCACAGGTAGACAGACTTGTGTTGTGAAAGAAAAGTTAGACACTTAACCTTGGCAATAATTAACTCCCATAGCCTTGTTTGCTACCTCTTTGTCATGCATTTATTGTCTTTTGTTTGCTCACTTCTAAGGAAAGTCTTTTTGGTGTTTTATCAGGTTTGTAATGAATCTGAGCGACTGAAGAATTAAACGGTGAGGCGCAGGTGCAGAGGAGGAGTTTCTTCCTTTCTTTCTTGCCTTGGCAGTTCACCTGTATAAACATGTTTTGGGGATGGGTGAAGTTCAGCAGCAAGATAGTGGTGTGGAAATGTAATAAACAGGTTTTGCATAGTGTTTCTTGCTAAGAGCCCACTTGAGAACCCCCTAATCGTGTCTTCCAGACCAATAACCTTCTTGTCCTCAGCGGGGTGAGGAGGACTGGATGAATTGCTCTGCTCTTTGTGTAATGTGTGCTGAGCCGCACAAAAAGGTAACTGGAATCTCCCCTTGCCAATACCGACTTGTCAGGGCAAATAAGCACAAGAAGCCCAGAGCCTGGCTGTTTAACTGCTGTGCTCCCTGACAGAAAAGGGTGAAAGCCATCATCCTGAAGGCGGGAATGCTCGCAATTATTTTAATCCTTATTGAAAAGAGTGTCTCTTCCAAGGTGACTTTTTAACTGGGCCCCTTGCTTTGTATGTCTTTTCTGTGTACACACAGTGCTTTGCAAAATATTGGTGTCTGCTTGGCGAAGCTTCGCTGCCAGCTAATAAAAGGAGCAATTCACAGCTGTTGAAGGATACTTAAACCTATGGGAGTGAGGCTTTGTCTTTGTGATTAAAAAAATGTATATTATTTTTAAGTGGGATGTCATATATATATATCTGGCTCTTTTGTGTACACAAGAATACTGTGTCGATTTTGCCTTGGGGACTGTATCAGAAGTCAGGCTTGGGTCTGTGTTGAAACATTCCAAACTGACTTTCCTATATAATCAAGTTCTCCTTATCTACTGCTGTGTGCAGCAGTGACTCGCTTTTCCAGAATTTCCCATAAAAATGTTTCAAGAGAATTCCGATGTACTTCAGACTGTGGTTCAAGGAGCAAAGTGAGCTGATGCACTTCAGTAGAATGATTTATTAATCTTGAAAGTTACTGCTACAAGTCATCCAAATTCTCTGACAGTGTCTGAAAAATATCAGCAATAATGAAATAAAAATAGTATTATGCAAGATACCATCTGGAGCACTATGCATTTCAAAACAGGAGAGGACTGCTGGACGTTTTCTTTTCTTTTTTATCATTTGATTTAACATGTTGAGAGGTAGATACTGCTTTTTGATTCAGGATTTTTAATTAAATCAGAAAAGCAAACCACCTCAAAATGCAAACTGAACTTTGAACTAAGAAGTAGATCTATGGGCTTTAATGTATCTATTTAAGCTTCTTATAAGTGTAGTTAGGAGATGTACCTGGAATTTGTTGTGGAGCCAATTAAAAAGGTGGAAATTAGCTCCCTTCCCTGTGCGGCACTCCACTTAGGCTTCAATGCCAGCCTAAGGGCTTATGGTGTTATGCACTGAAATAGTTTACTGAAATAATCCAGGCTAAAAATAACCTGCAAAAACATGGCATGAGCTGATAATGAATAGCTGAGGGTAAGGAAGGTTGGCAATTTTTCAAGCCTGCTTTGCTGCTGAAACAGAAGCACTGTGTAACTGCCCCCACAGTGATCGCTCCCATCTGCGAGCAGTGCCAAAATGGCTGTGGCAATGTTTGTGGTGTCTTCACCCAGTGCTTACTGGTGTCCTCTAAAGGGACACTTCTGTGATGTGTCACTTCTCCCCTTCTGTGTTCAGTTGGGTTGGCACAGCTCTTTTGAAGGCCACCTGTGAACTGGATTGAGAGACATAGATGAAGTAAAAAAAAACATGTATAAAAAGGAAAAAAGGTGAGTTTAGTGAAATTGTGACCAGTTCCTTAGCTTGACATGTGGTGCAGCAGAAATAGCCCTGATGTGAGCTGCTCAGGTTGTCACTGCCACGCAGGGAAACATCTCTGGAAACGCTGCCTGAGCTGGTGGGGAGGGGGGTCAATAAATCAGAAGGTCCTAAATTGCTGGAAGCGTGTGTTAAAACATTCAAGTACTAGAAGTATATGTGTAAAAAAAAATGGCATATTTGACTGTATTTCTGCCAGTTATTGCATACAATATATAAAGGAAGACTTTTCTGGCAGCTAAAATGCTGTACACCCAGTTTTACTTCAGAGCTGGGAGTCTAGCATAAGCTCTCTGTTTAAGAATATTTAAGCATGATGATGTGGACACAGAATAACTGCAGAGCATCCGACAAACCACCAGCAATGTGCAGCTCAGGCTTTAACATTTCACTTCCCCAGTCAGTTCACTTGACTTCAGACTTTGCGCACACTGGACACAGGAAAAATGAGCAGTGAACTTCGCAGATCAGAAATGAAAAGACAGCCAATGTGTATGTAGTAATGATATTCAAGTATTTCAACTGTTAAGGTGGAAAACCAGATTTTTCACTCTCTTATATATGAAAAGTAATTATTTCTGATTGATTTTTTTGGTAAAAAAAGTTTCCTTAAGTGCAGTAATTATTCTGTGTCTGAGTTCTGCACTAGGCAGAACTAACATTTCTCATGAGAACGGGTGTTGTCTTGTACCCACGTCTCGGTGCACGCTGCCTGCTGCATTTTCTCACTTTCATGTGCTTGTAGCATTCTTAATTTCTGCCCCAAACTGTGCTGTGGTGTTCAGGACTGTAAATATGCAGTGCATCGGCTTCGGCTTTGTTTCATGACCATTTCTATGGATTTATGTTTGTTTAAAATAAAGGAGATTGACTCAAGGTGTTACTCTGAAAGTTATTAATGGCTTGTCTGTAGGCCATTACATCACGAAGAAACCAAAGCATGCTTTGAGAGTGTTTACTTTTTTTTCCCCTCAAGATTGCTGACATACAAAGTACATCTGTTCAGCAGTGCCCATAATACTTGCTAGGGGTACCAGATAAAAACAAACCACACAGGGGAAATGTAATACTGGGAAAAGCCTCGATTTTCTTTTTAATACCAAAAGAACTGTTTGCATCTCTGAATACAGATTTTATTTCTGAATGTTTATCTCTGTATTTCCAAATGCAGAGTTCAGTAAAAATAGTATTAGAATGGGATAAAGCTATGCATCAGAATTTTGTGAGCTGCTCATAACCTGTCAATATTATTGCTTTCTAGTATTTTCCATGTGATAATTATTAATATTTCGTGTGCATCTGATTCTTGAGTCTGTGTATGTCACCGAATACCTATACTTAATACTTAATTTGTATATTTGAATGTGCAGTGCCCACTTGATGCACATAGGATACATAAAATAGAAATGTTGATTTGATAGTAATTGCAAATTTTGTTGCTTTTTCCATTGCTTTCCACTCCCACATCAGCTTCTTCTGCATCTGGGTTAGATAAACACATGGTGTGATGGTGGACATCGGAGCTTCTTTTGCAGTTGGTATCTTTGTGCCTTTTCATGAGTAAATACAGAAACCAAAATTGCTCTTATCCAGATTAATTTTTAGAGGCATCTGTGAACAACTAAATGGCAAATTATATCCTTTAATTGAAATAGTAATTAAAAATACCTTAAGCTGCTAGAGGCTGAGCTTCTTTGAGAGGAATGCCTTTATTGCTATTCCAAATCCAGTGGAATCAGCTGTGCTGTGCGTTTGTTCTGAGTAATTGTGTCTTGTAGAGGAAGATCTGTTAAGGTTAGAAATAAAATTATTCTCTGCTACACTAAATGGATTGCTGTTCTCTGCTTGCCTGAGGCATTGCTTCAAAAGCAACCCAACCCACAGGGAGTTAAAATATTTTTGTCCTAAGTCGTCATGTCTGGCCGAGGAGTGACCTCAACCTTCTCCTGCTCTGAATCACTGTTGAGAACCCACGTGCTCTAAGTAGACTGGGGTAGGTTTCAGTGCCAGAAACTGTTTGTCTTTTTGTGTGTCGTGGATGGCTACACGAGTACAACCTTGACATTGTTAGAAAGGGCACAGCTACACCCAGTTACTGTAGGTGTAGTAGCAGATTAACCACTCTAAACTGCTTTCATGTGTGTAATCTTTCTAATCTTGATCAGGTGGCCATGTTGCTGTTCTCCCACGGCACGTAGGCAGAACTTGACTGTGATTTTAATCCTGAAGCTGTTTTTACAGCAGTAGGTGCAGACAAAAAAAAAAAAATCAAGGAGTTGAAGTATTGCATACAATGTTATGTTGAGAAGGTTAGGCTACGTTTATGTGAAAACCCTCAAACAATATATTTGAATTAAAGGAAGTTATTAAAGTGATCCTTCAAGAAATGTCTGAGAGCAGTGCTTCTCATACTTACCCAGATTCTGTGAACTCAAATTAATGTAAGCCATGATGTAGCCAGTCTGACAAAACCAGCACATGTTTTCTGGCAGTAGTCAAATTAATACTTTAGAAGGAGAAGAGATGCTGAAAGCAAAGAAATTCCTTCCTGGCTGTTGTATTCTTGCATTTATGATCCAAACTCTAAGTTGCACCATTACAAAACTTACTGGTGAAAAAGCTGTTAGTGCCTTCCCCCACTGTCACCCATTAGAGTATGAACAAGAACTTTCTTTCTCTTAAAAGTAGAAAGGAGAGCTGATTTCTCCTGCTACTTGTGAATTACAGTAATTTTAGTTATGCTGTTGCAACTTCGTAAAGTTTGTGTACTTTGGGTTTTACTAGTTTTGTTTTCTGTTTTGGCAGCAAAGAAGGAGAGCTTAAGAAATTCATTGGTATCTTCTTAGTAGCTTCCAGCTTTTTGTTATCTTCTGCACATTTGTGATAGTCTGGCCTAACTTTCCTTATCTCTGAAAGGGAAGAACAGAACAGCTTTGTTTTCTTTAGATAGCTTTTCTGAGCTTATGGTTTCTTGTAACAGGGCCATTTTCTACTCCCCCTCACTTCGTACTTTCACTGACTTCGTGACCTCAATCCAAAGTGTATCCAGCAACTCCAGTCTAGTGAGCAGTGCCAAGGTCTAGTGAAGGAGTATGTTGTAGTGTAACAGGAGTATATTAACTGAGTAGCTCTGTACAGCATCAAGTATGGCAATAAAACTATACTTATATCATACTTGTAGTTTATGAGAATAAACAAGAAGCCTTCCATTTAGAAAAGAACAGTGAGATCAAATGCAGTAGCAGTTGCCATTGGAGCTGCATCCACAAGATACTTCTGTCATGTGGAAGAGCTACCTTGTTATGCTCTTCTGCTTTATATAGGTCCTGTACTTATTTTATCCTTGTGATACCTGAGCATTAAATGATGTTAATGTCAGTAAGCTATTAAATGCTGTTACTAACACCTATTTCACATGACTTAGTCTCTTCCATATGTCGTGCACAAAAAAAGTGTTTTCCTGTTTTTATTTTGGTTTTGGTTTGGGTTTTTTTGTTATTTTTCTTTTCCCAACAGACACCATCTATTTGAAAGTAATCTAATATGCTTTAGCTGATGTCTAGGAGATATTCCTTATGCATATTCAAGTGTAAGACATTCCTTAGCCTGAAATTGTAGAAGAAATGTCCAAAAGAGCTGCAACCATGCTGTCGCTCGTGTCTCACGTCCCTGTCACTTCTGCAGTAAAATGAACAGTAGGGAATGACAGAGAGAAGTGGAAACACGTCAGGATAGAATCACTGCATAAATGTACTTTTTTGCTGAGCAGGATCTGAGGGGCCACAGTGCTGGCCAGTGAAGCATCTGTGGCACATTGCTGGTGCAGAAGCTCCTGAGGCCCTCTGACACAGTCCGGTGGCTCCGTGTATTTGCAGTGTGGAGTGGCCATTTCTGGGAAGGGAACCTGCACTAAAGTGCAGTCATGTGGATTATAAGAAATTCTCATTGAGTTTCCCGTAACCAAATCAAACGTGGCATTCAGTGTCACAAATAATAAAGATAAAAGCTTTATGCGTATAAATAAAAGATCTGTCTTAATCTCATGCTTTTTGGAAGGTAATCATTGTGATTAACATTTAAGAACATTGTACTGTACGTTCAGTCTGTTACATAAGGGAGTGCTGGGAGCAGAAGGGCTGGAGCAGGCCAATACGTGAAATTCCGTTTTGCTTCTCAAATAGCAGATCTCTTTAATGCAGTCCGTGTGTTCAGCCTTACTCGCCTTAAGGTGGGAGAGTTTTCATAATGGGGAAGGTAATAGTTTGCAAGTTTTGGTTGTTTTGCGATTCAGTACTAAGATGTATGTGTAGAGTTAGATAGAAAGGACTCCTTGCCTTTACAGGGGGAGTAGAAACCTCTGTGTAGTTTGGAGGGTTACTGTTTGGTTTGATTTCAGTGCTCTCATTCACGCAACGACACAAACACCTCTTTGTATATACAGTGCACAAATGGAAATGTGAACAAAACCAAAAGCAGGTGTTTGTGTTACAGAGGGGAATGTTAGAGCAATATTTGTAGGCTATTCATTTATTAAGTTGTTTGAAGTTGTTACATAAGGTAGAAGTGGAAGTAGAAAACAGCAAAGTCGAGTTTTGTCTGGTCTCAGCCCTGCTGCAATTAAACAGACATTCACAGGAGATGAATTCTTTCTTCCTCACCTATTAATTTTTTAGCTTATTTGGAGTCTTATTCTGCCCCTTCCATAGTGCCTTATTCAAGTGACAAAACTAACTGTGGGTACTCACCATAAGCTTGTGTGTAATGGAACTATTCAGCATGCAGAATAACCCCTCAGGATTGTGGAATTGGGTCATTTGGGGCTGTAAAAGAGGAATCATGCAGATCACAGGCTTCTGCCAGTAAACATTAGCAATGAATGACCATGGCTAGCCAGTAAATGGATTTGATGCCTTTGCTTGTCCTGTACTAACTGCCCTGTATGGAAATACATGGGGTGGGTGGCACTTTGGTTTGTTGTTTGTATGTGCCAGAGTGAACCTCTTCAGATGATTATAATGTCGGAAATAGATGAGTAAAACTGTAACTGATATGTATGCATGGATAGGAACTTCATTAGAAACATTTAATACTAGTCTTTCTCAATTAACAACAACAATTCCTTTTTCCTTCCCCCTCATCCCCCCGATTTCTTTTCCTGGGGGGGATGTGTTTCAAGTGTTGGTTTGGTCAGGAAACTTAGTAACATTGATATTAGTTTATGTATCATGTTGGAAATCAGATATGCTCATTTTACTTATAGAAATGAGTTTTCTTGTAGATTGGTTCAGAAGGACATGCACAACTTTAAGAAAACAATAAAGCCAGACTGTTCTTTTTCATGAATTAAAGTTTAGTTTTAAAGTGACAAGTCATTTCATTACTGGTGTGATGTCAGAGACGTGATTCCATGCAGAATTTACAGCCTGGTAGTATTTAGAAAGGCCACCTGACCACATGGATTTGTAAATGGAGTATGGTAGATAGGAATCACCAAGGAAAAAAAAAAAGCTGTGGAGCCTCCTCATGTCAGTTATCTGATTGGTTTTCCAGTAGAACCAGAAGGGAAGAATTAGCCATCTTTCCCAAGAAGTAGCTTAAGATGTATGAGAAGCGTACCTACTCTACTTAAAGATGTGAAGAGAGGATTTATTATGATTTTATACATTTAATAAAACTGCCAAGTATAAAATAACTTTTAAGGGGTTGTTTGGAAAGCTGGTTAGCAGCACAGCATGTAATTTTAAAAAATCCTGTTCCTACGTGCTCTGATTTCCATGACACCATTCTTCAGGGACAGCGCATTTGTTATAGGAGGCTGAATTGTTTCCTTTTGCAAAGCCCCACAGGCTCTGAATCTCCCACTGGCTGCTGGCCAGAAAGAAAGATTTGTGGGTTCTGCCCAGTGTCTGCAAATGTGCGATTGTATTTATATCCATTGAGTTGTTTTCACTCTAGCCAAATCTGGCAAAACACTTGTGGCTTTACCACAAGTAAAAGACTTGCGGTAAAGACTGAGAACTTTGAAATCGACTTGAGTCTGACTTCCATCGCATCCCTGGTTACTGAGTGGGAAAGAGGTTCATCCTAGTTATCAGCCCTCTCAGGGGGGCAAACTCAGCAAGCCTTTAAAGACAGAAGTAAAACTTCAGTTTTTGAGAGCATAGTATTGTTGTAAGTATGGGCAAAAAGCAGAATGTTGGCTCAACTGGGACTTCAGAGGTAATTCACGATACTTTTTATTGGTAGAGACCTTAAAACCCAGTTCATTCTGCACAGCTGTACAGTTGTGTTTGACTCAAAAGTCTTTCACAGATGGGACTTCTAAAAGAAAAAGCTGCCTTTTTCTTCTTATATTTTTCTAAACTAATGACAACAAAGAGAAGGGCAGACATTTCACTTCCATCTCTACTTTCATGTCCTATGTCTTCTTTATCTTTTCCTCTGCAAGAAGCTTCCACTAAGAAGAAAAAGAAGAAAAAAAGCCAGTGGCAAAAGCTCCTTGTTCTGGGAAGCATTTTCAAGCATGAAAAAACAATCGTAATGCTTTTATAGAACAATTTTTGCTTAAATTGACAATGATTCACTTGATCTTCATCTGAAACGTCTTCAAGCTATTCACCACTCCCTCCAGATATGGTTTACTGAGATGGTTCTCTCAGATATTTCCATATGGCGTTCCTTTGTTGTTTTCCTTTAAAAACAAAGTTTTGGCTCAGCACTTGATATAAAGAAAGGATGGTCATGGCCCCTTGAAACCTGATTGCCACTTTTGAGCTCAAAAATCCACAGTCTAATCAGTAGATTAGCGTACTGTGCAGGTTTGGCCCCATTTCTGGCTTTGCTCTAAGTTTTCTGTATAGTCTTAAATAATGACAGAGGTCAGTCTACCTGCAGGTTTCCCAATCTCTGAAACAAGACATATGGCTAACTTAGTTTCTCCTGACTTCCATTTTTACTTTAAGTCAATAAAGACTGACTTAGAGTTCCTTAGAAAGATGTTTTACATGGAAATAATTCTCCTTGAATTTTCTCTTCTATCTCTTCTAACTTACACTTTTCAAATGGTTTTATGGCATTAAGTCTAGAAATAATTTGTGTTGGATGAAGCAAATGTAGCGTAAAACTTTTCGTCTCAGTTCTGTACGTGTGACTGTAACAGGCTGAAGATCCAGTTACCAGTGAAAGGATATGGTAAATTTGCCTTGGAGCTGGCAAGGAACTTTGGATATTTGGAACTTTATAATATTTGGAACTTTAAAAACCAGACTAGATTGATATACTGGAAAATATATTGCAGGGAAGAGAGTGCTTTATTGGGAGGAAAATAGGCTGAGTATTCTTATAGGCCTCTCTGTGTACAGCTGATGAAGTTGGAAATTACAGTTCTTTTAATACACATTCATTTTCCTGATTTTTCTGGATGTGGCCTTACAGCATGACTGAAGCCCTCAGTCTCATCCAGTGAAAATGGCAATGGACGTTTCCTTGTTTAGTTTCTCGTTAAGCGCAGAGTGAAACATCAAGGGTGCAGCTAAGAAAATACTGATTTTTTGGGGTGGTTTTTTTTTTAATATTTTCTTTATTTTTTTTCCTTCCAGATGAAAACTTGTAGATGTTTGCCCAGTAGGGTGGAGTAGAAAAGTTATCTTGATTGTGTAACTGCAGCCTTTGGCTCTGCAGCCCTGAGAACACTTGAGCAATAGGTGACTGCCATTTGCCACTGGCTAGATAACGTTGTTGTTTCTAGGCTGTGCACTGTAGACTGACTCTCACACAAGCCAATGGTGTGGGGCTTTCCCACGCTTGCAACATCACCGGTTTTCCAGCAGTATGACACATCTTATGTACAGAGGTTAAATTTCAACTGGAACGCCTCCTGCTCAGGTCGGCCGTCAGCTGGGCAAAGCTGTGCTTCTTACCCAAGCCGGCAGCGTCCCGAGCACGCAGTGTATACACAATTGTTTTGAAATACTAAACCGCGGGGCTATGGCTGTTACCTTCTTTTAGCTGCAGATTCATAACCTGCTCCTCTCCAACTTAAGTTTCTGGGACATCCTCCTGAGGCAGGTGTGGCTGAGGTGGCATCTAGGAGCTAGAGGAACTAGGAGCCAGACCCTAGTCTGCAGAAAGGATTTCAGTGGAACTTGGTTCAGATGCATTAAAATGATCAGGCACATGGCTGCAGATGGACACAAGCGTGCTCAGCTCAGGGTGATACCTGGAATAACGTGGATGTTTGTGCTTTAATGCCCTCGGTCTGGGAGTTTGCTGAGGGGCGTGCTCCAGAGATCTGTGTGTGCACGTGGTGTTTGGAGCCTGTGGTTTTGTTTGACTCTGAAGGTAGAGCGGTTTTTCTTCATTTGCAGTCCCTCACTTCTAGAAATGGCGGATACAAGCCTTGAGGCTTTGATGATGAAGAAATTAATTTAATCCAATTAAATCTCCCAGAAAGTTTACCATGTGGTTAAAGCTACTTTCTTTTGCTTGATAGCATTAAATTAAGTGCTTTGGAAGGAAAGGATTTTAAGGTCTGATCTCTTGACCACTGAGGTTTTCTGTTGGGCTGGCCTAGGAAAACAATTCCAAGATAATAGCTGAGATATTAAGTCTCTGTCTAGTTTTGCATTTTTGAGGGTTTTATGTAAGAATAAACGTTCAAAAAAAGTGATTCTACTTTTGTCAAACTCATGTAATACAGAATTAGTTCATATGACTAGTATTTGTTTTGACCTGTGATGAAGCAGACAAGTAAAATGCAAGTAGAATAGCTCACAACTACTTTCGTGACATAACTTGCTGATATTTGGAGTTGTTGGGAGACTGTAGGTCTCAATGCAGGTCTGTGCTCTACTAGAAACAAAGGTGAAGCTGACTGAACACCTTCATTATTACTGGAAGTAGCACAAATTAAGTAGAGTGAATTTATAATACAATGTAGGTATCATTACAAAGGGCTAGAAGAGAAAGGATAAAGTGTTATGAGGTGACGTTTTCAGCACTGAGGCAGGGGCAGAGCTGTGCCCACATGAAGGGTGGTCTGGATCTGTTGTACTTCTCTCCTGCTGTTGTTGTAGCTCTGTTTCCCTAAGTCCCAGCTCTCCGAACCTCGTTGCATGTAAGTACTGCCTTTTGGGCAGTGATTGCATTGTGTCAAGTTCTGTATGCCCATCTTGCTAAGGGATCAGAAAGGTCACTGGCCATTTTTTACCTTTGGAAAATACCCTGGTGTCACAGAAGGCAATAATGCTGCTCTTTGATGTTTATAGTAACTGCTTTTCCTTTTTCATAATCAGAGCTGGAGGAGGAAATGTGTTGAATTAGCTGCATGACAGAAGCAGAGGAATTCATTAAAGAAAGTAAAATGAATTCTACTCAAGTTTCAGGCTTCTGGGTTAGAGTCACAAAGCAGTAATCATCTTCTCGTTGTTTTCAATCTTTTCTTTTGTGCCCCTTTCCTTGTCCATGAAACCGATATTTACCGTTAGTGTGGGCGAGCCTGAGAAAATGAGCCATGTCATTGAGGCTGTGAGCAGTGTAAACATTAACGAGTACCTTTCTGTTGTAGGCTCTGATGTGTTTGCCAAGACAAAGGGAGAGTGAGTGGATGAATCAGGATGTTAGGTTGGGACTACATGGTCTTCATCTGTAGTTTGCCATTTCAGATACAGCCTGGCTTGGTAGTGACTGGAATACTTTATCCAGATACGGCAGTTTTCTGTTGTGGGTGATATAAATGAGTAAATGTTTGACTTCGTGCAAGGCTTTAGAGAAACTCCATGCGTCTTAGAACAACATTAAACTGTGGGCCCCTTCTTCTATCTGATTAAAAGTTAGACCAGGATATTGAATCTGTGTCTACAGACCATGGCATCACACGTGGACAGTGTCTGATGTGCGGCTGATTTACCTGCAGATCCTTTCTATGTCAGACTTTACACGTGCCGCACAGCACTTATGTACACATTAGCCCCTGATATGGTTCCCAAAAGAAATAATGCTCCCTTGCACCTATTTCCTCGTAACGCTAAAGGAATCCTGAAAAGGGAAGGATCCCAAACCTATGCCATTCACTTTACTTAGGTGAGGTGACTCTGAGCTTTACCCTTTCCATATTTTGGTCCTTGTCTACAAGGGGATAGCAATGTTTTATGGTAATACATGGGAATGGATGGCTGCTTACTTAAGCTGGGTGGCATTTATGTAGTTCTTCATCACAACATGTGTGTACCTAAGGTTGATGAATAAAGGGCCTGGCTTGAAAAGGCAGATGTGCAAAAATATAAATATGTATTATTAGCTGGGCTTATCAAACACGCATTTGAGCCATGGATCCACCAGGATGACTGATGGGACTACAGACCCCTTGTTGCTGCATTCTGCGGTCTGTAATCTGGGTCATTGATGTGGAAACAGTTCATGATGTATTAAGTCTGCATGTCTACACAGTGGTTTGGGGTTTTGTTTCTTCTCTGGAAAGGAGAAACACACGTTGTTGTATAGGTCCACTTCTGATCTTATTGAAGTAATTGAATTAAGCAAGTTCCAAAGCCACAGTACAGTATGATGTAGCAGCTGAGCCTTAGGGCAGACTTGTCCCATATCAGCTTTTCTGACTTTGCTATATTCATCCTGGCATCCATCTCTTTAAGAACTTGAGTTACTCAAGGAATGCCTTAAATCTGATGTTCAGTAGCTCCTTTATTTTATTACAGATGAAATTTCTACATTCAAGTTTGTGTTAAACTAAAGAATTGAACAAATGGTGTCTTACTCAAGAGTAGCTTGGAAATCTGCAAATGGAGGAGTCAACAAGTAGAGGGACACATGTATTACTGATGGCTGAAGAGTGTGTTTCTGTTAATTCTAGAAGCAACTGTCAGAAAAATTGTCAAGTCAGATTTTTCTTTTCATTATTGAAAATTAAAAAAGCCCAAGGAGAGCCCATCCAAAAATCAGGTGGTGCAAATGAGATCAGGGAAATTAATGAACACATGCCATAAACAGATTCTAAAGGGAATAGCTAGAGGTATGTCCTCTAACACCCCTAATTTAATGACTGTAATTGCTATGGAAATTTAGGAGGGCCTTCCTCATGGTTGGTGTTGAACACAGCAATATCTTAAAGGATGTTACAGTTTAAATGAACTAGATGCTAAGAAAGTTTTCTTCTTCAAAATGGAAAGATCTGGAAGCAACTATCAGTACTTTTTCATTAGTGCCTCATAGAAAAGTGATTAAAAAGTGAAAAGACAGCCACTTCAACTGCTATTAAATATTTCTTCTCCCTATTAGCTTTCAAAATTCCAATCAACCTTTTTGATAACATGGTGTAATTTGCTGTTAAGAAGGATATGTCAACACGTCCTGTATGGCATTGTGGAGAGAGAATGTTTGTGATCTATGCGTTACGTTTTAAGTCTTGTTTTTCTAGAAGCACAAACTCAAATGCTGGCAGAGTTAAGTTAATCCTCTGTCCTTCTGTAGTTGGTGTGAGTTGTCCAGTGCTCTAAATATCTGCTGGTTTTACTCTGCTATTTATTTTTCTTCAATGCTTTTATTCACCTTGATACTCCATTACCAAAAGTTTTGTTTTGCTTCTGAAAAAAGCCATCTGATAAACTTCACTCAGGCAAAGAGAATGCATTTTGGTTTTCAGAAGTTTTCTCTGAGGTAAGTATGAGTGATGAAATAAATCCCTGCCAAAGTGCAATTCATTGTAGAAGAATAAATAATTTTTGTGTTAATTATGGTGGGGTTTTTAATGTCCCTTTTCCTGTGCCTGGAGTTATTTAAAGAAGCTATGCCGTTACTTCTTCACTTAATCTCTTCAGTCATTAAAACTGACTTTTTTTCTCCTCTGTTGGAACTTCTTCCTAACTAATTGTCACTAATGTTTTCAGAACTGACTGGGACCAGGTGTGCTGTCTGTTTTAAAGCAGCTTTCCTTGTGCTATAGTCAGTCTGAAGTGCTGGCATTGCTGCGTATCAAGTTATGAGTTTGTTAAATAGTCCAGGAGAGAGAGAACAGGGCTGGGACAGTGTTTGGAAGAGCAGTCTCCACAGAACACTTGGTATGTAGGACAACCCCATTATGATGTGACAACAGATCATGGAATATAGTTTTGGAGAATCCTGAACAGTTTAAAGGCAGCTTCTATGAAAAAGCATGAAGAAAAAGCCACCCTAGTTGCTATGATTGAAGTATTTCTTTTAGTTTTTCACACAAATTGTTACTCACTAAACTGGTGTTGTAGTTAAGTTGCTGAATTTTCCTTACTGTATTGTCCCTGCTATAAAAATTATGGCTCTTTTCTTTTTGTGATGAATAGTTGAGTTGAAAAGCTGTCGAAAAGTAGCTTTCTTCCAGCCTCAGGTGTAGCTATGCTTCAGTGACGTTACAGAACTTACATTTACACATCCAGATGTTAAAAATTATAAAATGTCTATTTACTTTGCACGTGTCTTTTGAGATTGTAATTCCATAATGTCTTTAAGTGGACAGGTTTACTGGAGAAATCGGTGCCGTCCTCTCCTTCAACAAGCTGCTCTTGTTCTCTCTGCCTTCAAGGGAATCCTGCTGTTGACCTAATACAGATTAAAATGGGAATCTTCCATTTGGCACCAGTGTCACATTACACTCATATGAAATGTCAGTGGAAACCCATCCTACAGGGAGCCTATGGAACTAGGTCTAGTTTGCTATTTTGGGATGAAAGAGCTGTAGAAATTAAGATATCAGTATAACAGCTCCTGGCATGTTGTGTGGTTTAATCTACAGCAGTTTACTATATAAGCAACTTTAGACACTGAAGTAGTTTTTTGAAAGTGCTTTCTCTCCAGCTGGTGACAATGATTTCCCTGCACTTACCGTCTTTGGAACAACCACAGATCGTATGGATGGTTTGTTAAAGTCGATAAATACTCATCCTTAGTTAATGCATGTGCCTTAAGGGAAGAACAAGGCCCACAGAACAGGGTAGACAGCAGGGAACAGTTCAGTGGCCTTCCTTTACCCTCCTTTCACTGAGCACCATTGGATGTATAGATTGGCAAGAGATTCAGCAGCTTGGTCTTGCTGGGCTTTTGGTTTTTTGTGTTGTTTTGTTGTGTGTTTTGGTTTTTTTTTCTCTTCAGAACCTTACCAAGTCTTATGATAACTGCGCTGGGCTATGGCTTTGCCTGCTGGTTAAAAATTGTATACCAGCTAAGTCTGATGACTTCAGAAAAGCTGTATGTGTTGTAAAAAATAGAGTTCTATAGCGTTCCATTATAAATTTTGTTGTCTATTTTAAAAAATATTTAGGCTCATAGTTGACCAGCCAGTCATGAAATCATCTAATCTTGTCCAATGAGATTTGGAGAAATTATTTTTGTTAGTAGGGAAAAAAACATTGTGCAAATGTGAATGCTGTTTTTTCTTTATTGAGTTCAGGTAAATATCTCTCAGGACACGAGCAGTATATTTTTCATCTCTCCTTTAGAACTGATAGCTTCAAAGGAAAAAACGGCTGCTTTTGAAATATGTGACCCCAGCAGATTGATTTCCCGATCAGTACAGTTACGGTGTGTCTGCAGTACCGCTGTGGGCATAGCTGCAGCGTGCGTAGGCATACCTGCACCAGCAACCCGCCAAGTACTCAGTGTTCCCAGCAAGCCTGAGCAGCCTGCCCTCCAGCCTCTGCCGCTTTCACGCTTCTCTCCTGTGGCAGGAGCAAAGCCGGCAGCAGTGTGCCCTCTTGTCTGATTGCGCTGAAGATACAGCTTTAGAATTTGGCTAATGGTGTATACCTGTTGTGCCTGTTATTCCTTGGTTTTCTTTGGGAAGTTTGTTTCTGAAAAGGACTTGGGGGTAAATATAAGTAAGTTAGGGTCCTGATGCTGGTCAGGCCTAGACAGGTTGCAGCCAGCTTTGCCAGGGCTTCTAGTTGTCTGCTATTGCTAGGCTAACATAGGTTAAGAATATGTATTGTTAAAATGTCAACGTACTTTAAGCACCTAGAAATATGGCATGTCGTCTGAAAGGCTTCGTCATTGATCTGTATCATTGGGTAGATGAAAGAGGTTTCCTGTTGATTCAAGACTGTATACTGCCATGCCGAAACAAAAGAAAGCATAGCTAAGCAAACCACAGTGATTTTACCTTAACGCATCCTTGCTCTTGCTAATTTTTCATTAAATTATAGGCAAGTGTGTATTTGTACGTTACATTTCTGTGTAGATTTAACTGTTCTGTGCTAGTAACTTTTCTTTCTTACAACATCTAGAATTCTTTGGTGCACGTTTACTGTGATGACTCTAATTGTGTGGTTGTGTGGTGAAAAGTGATCATGAAAAATCGTCATCTCCCATACACGTGGCCTTCTGTGTCAAATGTGTGTAGTCAGCAAGTCTGAAAATGCCCATTATTTTTCTGCTGCTATTACAAACTGTCCCTGGGATCCTGGAAAGCCAGGTATGTCCCTGAAAACCGAGGAGTTGGAGGGGCACCATAAACAAAATTCTAACTTTAGCCTGGAAGCGTTGCAAATAATACCTAAGATTAAAATATTAAAGAGATTATTGAAAAAATGTTTTTCTTTCTTGTATTAATCTTACAGATTTAGCCAGATCAGTGTTTTTGTCTGGATACTTAGGAGTTCCCACGTAAGGTTTCGTTTGTGAAAGGAAAGCTGTTGAGAACTCAGAAAATTATTTGTTTAAATCCTTTATTTCAAAATTATAAGCTACTAAGCAAATCTTTAAAAATAAATAAATATTATTTCAATTTTCATTGCCATATGCTGGAAACAGGGTACGATCCAGCTTGCCTTTGTGGTTGCTTTGATGCTGTTTGAGCAAACAAAGAGTTAAAGTTTACTTTTATTGTTCAGCCACGGCTGAAGTATGATTTCAAGTTGCTCAGTGAGTTGGTATATCAAATTAAAAATACCTAATGGTGCGGCTTCACACTATCGCCGTATGCTAAATGTTCTTTGAAGTAAAAGGAATGTTGTACATACCCAATCCTGAACCCTTTTTAACTTGAAGTTCAGAATGAAAGCATTCCAGGTTGTTAAGGAGAAGCAAGTCTGCTGTTACCATATGGTTTCCTTTAAAGGTATTTGTGCTTGAAAAGTCTGCATTGTATTACATTTGAAACAACATAAATGCTGTAGTATTTGGCTCTTTTTCAGCAGGATAACCTTTGAAACATAATTCCGTAACATAGAAAACCTGCTGTTGAGCATTGCTGTTCATCTATAAATAAAGTTTTATAAAAGAGCTTTCACTTTCCACATATGTTATTTACAAAAATTTACAGCTGGTAACAATGCCCCAACCTGTCTCCTGCATGTAGTTCTTTACCCATCCCTCTGTTGAGCCTACTGTGCTATAACCAAAAAATCACTCTTTTTTTTTTTTTCCTGATAATTGCTCTGTATAATGTCAGATTAAGATTTTAGGATCAGTTCTACCCAGAAAAAGAGATAAGAGCTGTCAATTTCATGTGCCTTTCATGGCTTCAGAATAGGTATTCATAGAGGGGTGAATTATCAGAGTGGGGAAGGTAAAGTCAGTGGTTGTTCTAAGGGCTGAATTCTCTGCTTCCTTTATCCCAAAGAGAATGACAGAGCCAGAGGCACTGCAAACTTCCCCTCTCTTACACAAGCTTGCTTTTATCTCCTGAAATTGTGACCAGTTCTGTAGGAGGGAGAGGTTTAGTCTTCGGTTTTGTTTGGTCCTTTGCCTGTTGAAAGCCGCTAACAAGAGCGGCGGCTGGTGCCAATTGCAATGTTTTGTTTTGGTTTTCCATGATCCCCAAAAATGTCTAGTACAAACCGGACCATGACCACCCACTCGTTTCACATGAGCAACGGATCACTTGCCAGATGGCAAAGACTAAGGAACATAAGATTTACTACAGCAGATCTGTCTGTCTGTCTTCTGCTTTCTGTTTAGCTCAGAATAAGGCACCTCCTCCCTGGCCTTGCTCTCCCTGTGCCTGCAACGGCGTGGGGAAATGCTGCCATGGCAGCTGTGGCAACTGTTTATATTCTGAGATATAAGATTTCCTTGTCCTTATCTGAGTTTGCATAAATAGGCTGTTGGTTTTGGTTACAGATAATCAGCTCTTTTCCTAAGGGAACACGGCATTATAATTTTGTCCAAAGCTGAGTTCTAGCAAGTAAAAATCCCCCAAGAAAGTCCCCCCAAAACCTTTGCAGGCTTCAAGCGAAAAGAAGTATTTCTGTGGCTGTATAAAAATTCTGTTGCAAAAGATTGGGTTTTTTGAGTCATGCACCTTGACAGTTTGCCACACCAACGTTGCTTTATTAGTGATAATATGTGAAGTTGAACTCATCAGAAACACATCAAAATTTATCAAAGTACAGCTGTCCATTCTGCTTCTGTGCAAGCCAAATGAAATGCCCGAAGTAAGGCCGAAACCTAAGTTAAAATGGAAACCAATATGCTGGATAAAATCTTTTCAGTGTACTACAATGCTGGTCCAGGAAGACTCACACTTTGAATTCAGCCAGCCTTAATATATGGTCAAAGCCTTTGCTTTAGGTCTTTTAAAATCGTACTCTCTGGCAAGACGTTAGTATTTTTGCTTCACATCTAGAAAACGTAGAGAAGCAGAGTTGACACAAAGCATTATAAACTTCATACATTTCGAACACCCTGATTTTTGCAATTCATGTTTGTTGTGAAAGAGTTGGGTATGTTTCGCTAATCTTTTACTTGCCAAAAAAAGATCAAAAAAGGGGGGGGAGAGGGGGAAAGTTTTGAAATTATTCAAAAAAATTGTATTTTCTGCTCTTTTAACTACGGTAAATGAAAGATTTTTGTTTGTTGGGAGAATGAAAGGAGAGAGAGCAGTGCGTGTGATAAGTTCACACTGACATGAGATTTGTGTCCAGAGGCCCTATGCAAAGAATAGCCTGTCCTTTTCCCTTAGCAATACTGCAGCTTCATGATTCGTAACACTCTGGGGGTGCCTGTGTCTCAGTGATCATGTAGAGTGCTACAGGACTTGAAAGCAAAGCTTTGAAACTCTCCTCAGAGGAGGAAGTGGAGTGTGTGGCACATTCGTGTGGTGAGTTTTTGCTACCCCATAAACAGTCCATTTGATAATTATAGTTGCTGTATGAGTCTCATCTTTGCTTCTAAATAGAGGGAACTTGAGTGATGACCTGTGGTGCTGTTTAAAATGCAGATAAAAATTGGAACAGCTTTGCCTGATAGAAATAGTTAGAAATAGTTACAGTGAAAAATGCCTTTAATCAGTTGAAAGCGCTGTTGATAAACCTAGAACTGGTGTTGAATCCAGCCAAGCTTAGAAGCAATCCTCTATGCTGATTTGAGGGAAGAAACCGCCTGTAAAAGGTGAAATCAGCCTTTGGCTAGCTGCTGCTCCTCATATGTGTTGCCTTTGTTAAAATCATCTATACTGATCTAAAGCTGCCTTTCATTTGTGTCTGGGAGGATTGCATGCTACTAAACAGAAGATGCAAGGCATGCGGGACAACTTGCAACTTCTCCTCTGGCTCTTGTGTGTGTTCATAAAGAATAAATCTGGAAGAGACCCCAGGGGGTCCTATCACCGTGCTCTCCCAAATGCAGGATGTAAGTCATATATGTATGTACTTGTATCCAAGCACTAATGGGGAGAGGAGATGGGATTGTGCTTTGTGGAATTTGAGGTCATCTTGGAAGAAGAGAAATGTCCCACTGTGATTGTGTGAGCAGCTCACAAGGGAAGCCAGAGCCAATAAAGCAGTGCAGATTTCATCCTTCTAGGTCCTCTGCACAATCGAAATTACTTTGTAATTTGAGGTGATGAAAACCACCAGGAGCTCTTACATTATAAATTCATTCTTCCTTAAAGTCTCCAAGGAGGCTCTTTCATCAAGGTCAACTGTTAAAGAGAAGGATATAGGCCCAATTTAAGTAAAATCATCACCACTGGTTTCTTACTGATCCCCCCCCCACACTGGTTGATGACTTGATAAAGTCATGAGGATGAAGAATCCATTTCTTTGTAAGAGTGACCACATCGACCAGTGTTATGCATGGATGGGTGGGTAGGTTCCATAAGCTCCCCCCCACCCCCCAAAAAAACACAAACCACCAAACCCAATCTATTTTTGAGCCTGATTTTCTGCACCTTTTGTGAGCTGTAAAGAGGGAGACTGCAAAGTCTGTAGGAGGTACTACTTTGAATCTGTTTAAGATGATGATCCCTGGCCATTTCAAATGTAATTGTGAAGAGATTTGCTGAGTAAACAGGACTAGTTGTAACTCAGTTTAGCTGATATGAAGGGCACAAGAAGGAAGCAAAGAAAGAGAGGGAAAGGAAAGCATTTTGTTTTCCTAAGTTTAAATCAAGACTCTAATCTTATTGTTGTGTGTTACTCAGTCAAAACATAGTAAACTGTACTCCTCTGGATCACTGGTTATTGCCAGGAGATAGGTGCTCAGAAGGCACTGTCATCCAGTTGTTCTTTCGTATTCCTGTGAAATGTGTTGGAGGTCTCAAGACCTTACTAGCTTGGCAGAAGTTCTAAATGCCATCATTAATTCAGCACTTGAAGATTTCATGTTTACAGAAAAGGAACTCAGCCAGAGGTAGTTCAGCAGCTCTGTGATAAGGTAGCATGGAAAAGATTATTTTGCCCCGTCCCTGCTGTAATTAATCTCTGTGGTTAAGCTTTCATTGTCTAAGGCTGTAACAATAGCAGCATTTGGAAAGAATACATTTCCTTTAAAACTGGAAGGAGTTCCATATAAAAAGTATATATGTGTATACGTATATAGTTTTTTTTAACAATATGCAACAGATAAAATGAGGGGAATTTTAAGTGAGAGCCCTCACCACTGCAAAGGTGGTATTGTAGCAAAGGAAATGGTTTTAAACTGAGGCAGACAGCAAATACTTTTAAGCTGTGGGTTGCTTTGTTTCATCTGTGTTTTCACAGTAGCCTATCTGAAGGCCAGCTCTCAGAACTATTGACTTTGCCTCTTTCTCTTGCCTTCATGTAATGCAATGCTCCATAGCACCTTTTGGAATTTAAAACACAGAAACTAACTGTAAAATAAATCATAATTTCAGTGCCAGGCCTCTCTTAGAGCATCAATGCTTATAGGACTGCCATGTGATTTGCACGGATGAGCACGAGAACGATGATGAGCATCCTTTTTTTCTGATACTGGCTAAGTCTGTGCTTTAATTACCTTGAGGCTTCAGAGGGCACGGGAGTCTGGTACCAGCACCTTCTCTAGCTTGTGATATTTCTTCTCAGCTAGGCAGTGGAGGCTGGTGCAAGGTACTGCTTTATTGCAGCAAAAGTAAATCTGTTTCATTTACTGCATTTACATGCTGTTCTCTTCCATACCATGTCACTGTCAACAGTGGCTTGCAGGTAGACATGGGTTTGCTTTGCTTCTGCTTCGAACTCTGACAAGATGCACTACGTGTTAGCTTGGTCTTGGCATTGTGCTAACGTGTTCTCCATTCTGCTTGGACCACAGGCACGGCAAGATTTATTTGCCTTCAGAAGGTCGTATAGCTGTACCCTGCAGATCTCTCAGACTGAGCATAGCATCAGAGACAAATAGCCATTGTCTGTCTGTCTACTGCTCTTATCACAATGTTGAGAGAGAAATAGCAAAGCATCCCAGTGCTATCAGCCTGTGGAAAGCCCCAACTTCCCGAGTGCTGCAATCCTTGCTTTACAGAGGCTTTACTTACTGCAGTTTTCTTGCAGCTTTTAAACCTCTTCATGTTAATTAATCATTTTCATGTCTTGACCCATTCCATCTTAAGGAAATAGCTTCAGGTCCTGGCCACATTGCACTATAGATCAGGCAAGCTGGATAATAAACAGGCTTGTTGTTGATGTGTAGAGGAATGGAAGTGCTGCCAGAAGTGTCTAAGCATGCTGGGCTGAGATGTTGGCAGACTGTTGCCAGGGGCTACTGTGGATCGGCCGTGTATTCAAAACAGGATGTTAATTGAAAAGTCTTTTTATATGTATTATGAAATGTTTGTTTTCACATTTTTCAGGCCCTGCAAGATGTATTCATTAATAGGTTACTCCATTTACTTTTTCTTTAATGAAAGGTGGATAATGTACAAGTTACATAACTACACCACCTCAGGCTGTGATTTTTGTCACAATTTGTAAATTAGCAAGGTTGAGTCTGGACAGTAAATGGATGGGCAACCACTCCCCATGAAGGGTGGTGTGTGAGTGATAAACCTGTGCTCCAGGAGCTGTTGCTGGCAGTTTGGTTAGAGGTGTTCTTCCCTCTGTGTCCAGTCCCAGCCCCGTGTCCTGGAGGAGAAGATTACTGCTGGAAAGGGTATGTGATCAATGAGATGCAACCCCCTGGTTTCAACATCTTGTCCTCACCAAAGCACTCTGTGGTTTTTGCATGGAGATCTAGGTGTTCCATGTCAATTTGAAAAGAGCATCTCTGGTTTCTTCCCTAAAATAGTCTTCAAAATGGACTTGGAAGAAGGATTTTTTCTTTTCCCTTCGTATCTGTTGCACTGTATTGTAGATTAAGAACTTAGTTACAGCCATACATGGAGCTCAGCGTTGGTATGAATAATTTCTTGACAGTGTACAATAGTTGATACAGCATAATGCAATTTGTGAGCATATGCAAAATTGTACAACAGATGGGATAACAGTCTTTGGGTACTTTTTAATGCACTGGACATTAGCATCTCTGCTACTCCATCTTCATTAAGATCTCTTAGTGCCTATATTTAAAAAAATGAATAAACGAATGGGTAAGAGATCTTTAGAGAAGCATTTCTTCTGGACTTTAAAGCTGGTAGCTTCAGCACAGCCAAATCAAAGGGGAGGGGGAGGAATCATGATTTTTCTTCCTGGTTTGGCTGTGTTGTGGATTATTTTACTATACTCCAAAATGGACAGTTGGATTGGATTTCCTTGTGTCTTGCTTCTGGTGATCTTTTGTTAACAGGCAGTTGAAATGAGGACCGTGTCAAAAATGCTCTTACAAGAGTCTGTTGTGTGTAACTTCTGTCACTATCGAATGCAAGATAATTTACATTTTAAATCACGGGATGGGGAGGGAATATGGGGTGGAAGTCCAACCATGATACAACTGTCATCTGTTTGACCTCACTTTTTATGCACTGCCCAGGTGTGTTTCCTTTCAAAACTGAAGTTTCAACTGTGCTTAAAAACAGGTCAGAGAACAAATTAATCAAATCATAGGGTGTGGCCTGAGTGGTATGTCTTGTTTTATCAATAGATGATCTGGCTTCAGGGAAAAAGTATCTAATTATCTGCCTTGTTGAAAGGGGCAAGAATTATATGAGCAGGGCACTGCAAGGAATAACATTCCTTATGGGAATTCCTATGGGAAAATACCTTATGGGGGAAAACCACTGAATCCATCATGTTAGAATGCAACAAGACAGGCTGGAAGAAACGCTAGTTGGCTTCCATCTCTTGCACAGACAAGGAAATTGGCTTACTGTAAAAACTAAAACATCTGCATAAATTCTTAATGTAACAACTGCATATACACATGCAGCAAAGGATAACAGAACTCAGGAGCAGAAAAAATATTGAGTTTGTACAGGATGACCTTCCGTTTTAGTTCAGAAAACAGAACTCTGAAACCAGATCTAGTAAAAACACCTCTTTTTAAAAATCGATTTTTATGCATGCATGTGCTTTTTTGCAGGTTTAGTATTAATTACAAAGGAAAGACAGGCCAAGATCTGTATTTGGATCTAGCTCTGCTGCAGAATTTCTTTGCCTGTCTTTTAATCACTTCTGCAATTCTGCTTCAAAATATAGGGCTAATAATACTTAGCACATATAAATTATTTGATACAGATGGAGGTCAGAGTTGATGGGTACATATAAATGCCTGGTTAAAATGATCTGGTTAAAATCTCCCTGCCATTGTATGCAAATTAGAAATTGAATTTAATTTTGAAATGAAAAGCAGTAATTAACTTTGCCGATCTGCTCACTGGGCTCAGCAATGAAACAAATCTACTAGAAATCAGGGAAGCAAGGGGCAAAAATACTGCTGAGCTCATCTAACTCAGCCAACAAGTCCTTTGCCCCTTTCCCAGCACAGCAGAGCATGCACAGCTCTGCAGGGCTCCCTGCGGCGGGTGAGATGCTCTTTCATTCGGGGAGCTGCTGGCGCACTGCCATGAGAAGCACCAGCACTGGGGCACAGAGCTGTTGTCTTGAGAACTAATCTCTGTACTTGACCAAGGGGGAAAACAAAAATTGCTAGGAGGCTTCATTTGAAAGAGTGTGAAGCTGCCGTGCATGTGCCGCTTGGCAAAAAAGGGGGTGTACGCCTGTCTAATGTGTAACAGGCAATTGGATATCAAAGAGCTGAAGAGCCTGAAGGAACAACTGAATATTCATTCTGAATGGCAGTGGCCAGCTGCCAAACTTAGCAAGGTGGAACAAGCTTTTAGTAGTGCTCTAAATGAAGAGTAGACCAAATAAGTCTGTTGAATACAAAGAGTGGTTAACCATGCTGTCCTGTCTTGTGATCTCCCTCCGGTCTCGTGAGCTAAGCAAGTTTAGTCCAATACTACTTGATTGAGAGGCCACCTGTGGCTCTCTTGGCCCATTAATTTGAGGAAACCTTTGTAGGACAGAGCAGGGGATGGAGCAGACTGTTGCATGGATGTTCATTTTGTAGAGTTGAGGTTTCCTTCTCCTAGAAGAGCTTTTTGTTTCCTGTAGTTTGGGTAACATTTAGTATGGTATTACTTATCAACTACAGTAATTAAAAATATGAAGGCATTTTCAAGGGTGGATCATCTTTCAGTGAGTCACTCTCTTGCCCTTGCCTTCCCTCTGCAGTATTATTGGATGTCCCGTTCTTTTTAAGTCTTTTCCCTATACTATTCTGATACTACTGCTACCTGCCTATGCCGGAGACAAACATTTAAGAGCGTGCAAAGCAATGTGCAACATAAGGACACCATATGAGGTAGCCGCACTAGTTCTGCAAGAAGGTGTTGTGCATGGCCTGAGATGAGGTGGTGCCACTTATCCTTGCTGTCCTGAAAATGAGCCGTGTGTTCTGCTGGCTGGCATGTACTGCAGCACCAAGGCTGGGATGGCCACCTTATTGTCACTGGCTTGTTGGAAAAGGACTTTGTCAAATTTGCAAAGTCCTCAGCTGTACTACTGCTAGAACTGAAGGTGTGAGAGGAGTTACCTTTTCAATACCAGTTGTATTTTCTCTTTCCTCCGCTTAGTGAATGCAGATGGGTGAATTTCACTATTTCTTTTAACATGTTCTTTAATTATTTCGGTACTGTAATCCAGCAGTGTTTGGGATCACAATTTTGAGGCTAAGTTTTAGAAGATTCATGAAAACACTGTTTTATGAGGCTTTGTAGTTTCTTTTTCTTGGCCTGTTTTGTTGGTTTGGGGGGATTTCTTTTTTTTTTCTTTTAGTTTGTTTTGTTGTTTGGGGTTTTTTTAAGCCACCATGCTCACCTTTTCACCTGCGTCCCTCTCCATCTTTTCAATAAGCGTCTTTTAGGTCACACTCTTAAGAAATCAACAAGAGAAAAAGATTGTAATATATTAATGGTTTGTAGTTAGTAATCAGATTTTTTTGTTGTTTTTCAGTAAGGAAGTATCCTCGATTTTTTTATTAGGACTTTTTTAAATTGAAGTGGTTTGTATTAAGATACCTAGTATATCCGTAAAAGCAACAGCAGGTGGCAGAATAACTTCACTGAAAGTTGTTTTCTTGGCACACTCAACTTTTTCAATGAACTTAGAGAGGGAAAACAGATGCATCTATGTTAGAGGTGACCAATTGCTACTCTAGATAGTTGTCTTAACACAGGATGTAACAGTCAATTCCCAAACACATGCTACGAGGTTTTCTTCAGTTTTGAATGCGCTTGTTTGCTTTATACTTCTGAAGAATAGTTAAATGCTCATTAAGAAGGTTTCTGAAGAGTTTGTATGTGGTGCTGTTACAGAAGAAGCATGTGTATTAGTCACCAGCTGAAGTGTAGCAAATGGTATTTTTAGAGGAAGTGTATCTGTGTAAATACTACGTACATATAATCCTTTCCTTTTAAAGAAAAGCATTTATGTAAACATATTGCCATGAAACGTATTGTTCTGAAGAGCGGTTTTGCTGTCATCTTTGAAGAATTAAGCTCCCTGGGAAATTATTAGTAATTCTTGACACGGATTCTTCAACAATCAAAGACTAAAGACGGTGTGAAAGATATATCTTGTGGGTTGGGGCATGGAGAGGGTGCAGCTGTGAACTGCATTTGATGTCTCATGATCTGTTTGGAAACTCCTTGGCTTTCTCCTCTTCCTCTCCCTGGGAAAAGTTATAATGCTCAAAATCATTAACACCTCCAAACAATACCACTTAAAATAAATAGGACAAATAGACAACCTATTAGGTAACAGCTTCTTGAATGTTTTTCAAACAGTATGCCGGTCGGGGTATACATTGAGCCAGGTCTTCAGTCATGGTTGACTGATATAAAAATTTGTGAACTAACAGGATCAGAAACAAGGATGTAATGTAATGGTATTTTCCCTTGTTATAGCAATGGAAAAAAAGCCTAACATAAGGGCAATTACAATTTTGGTCTTCTTTAAAGGTCTGAGATAGTAGTGGTGCTGACGTGACCTTGTGTTAAGGCAGAGTGTTTTATCCTGTGTTTCTGCAAACATTGCACAAATGCAGCAACATGGCATAGCTGCTGGAAGGACTCATCTCATCCAGACTGGGGAACTGCATCAGTTCTTACTCTGGTTTGGTTTATGACCACACAAACATTCTCCTACATGGAAAGGGCAGCAGTTCGAGGATAAAAATGAGAGTCAGGAGAAGGCAGGATAACTTCTTCTCATTTCAGTGCTATCTTACACCATTTAAAACATATGTGAAATTGCAAGTCTCACATAGTGATTGTTCTGTGTAGAAAATATACTAGAAATCATAAAGATTAGAATTGCGGGGTTTTTTCCCTTAATGGATACCTATAAAGATGTCCCCAAGGGAACACAGGAACAGTGGTTGTGCCAGCAGTGTGTTTTCTCATTTTTGAAATGTGTCTGAAACGGTTTTACAGAAAAATTACTTCCTATTCAGATTGCATTCAATATTTAGTTTGTTTTGTGGAAACGGCCTACATACACAAACGGCAAAACCCCGAAGGTTAATACAGCTCCATCAAACTTCCACAAATGATCTTCATAGTCCAGCGCATGTATTTAAATGTAAGATGTTCACATGTAATAATACATGACACAAAGGGATGTTCTGAAGGAGAACGAACGTGGTTAACTCCTAGGCGCCTGGGACCTGATAGCTAGGCTGGAATGCCGCCGTGTTGTCCATTTGGTGTGTCAGGTGGCAAGCTTGTGGAGCTGGAGCAATGCCTCAGCACAGGAGAATTGCACATGGGTGTTTTATGCAAGTGCCTGTAACGGAATTTTATTTTGTGCTGCGAAAAGTGGTGTAATACAGAGTGTAAGTATAAAGATGGGCAGAAAATATGGTGGGTGTATAGAGAGTGTGTGTTTGTATGTGTTGTGATGCAGCTGTTTTACAGTGGATTTTTAAGGAGTTCATCCACTTGAATGTGAGCTTTACCAGAAATCTTAGGTATATTCTGCGGAACCCTGTTGATATATTTCTCTTTAACTTGCCACTTCAGTATCTTTTTGATCCATTCGTTCCTGGCAATGCCTCATGTCTGTTATTTGAAAATAGCTGTGGGATCAGGGTGTGTATTTGTGTAAGGTTTTTCCATTGAGAACTTGACACAATCATATTGTTTCTCTAAGTGGTCCTTATCCCCTTTCTCTTTTTTTCTTCCCAGCAGATTCTTTGTTTACTTGCTTTAGACATTCTTCAGGAATTCGTTTGTTTTTATGTCTTTGTTTATTTGCTTTTTCAATTCCATCATAGCTCTTTAGATTTCATTCTTATATATTGACTGCTGTGGTTTATTTTCCTCTCTATCAGCTGTACTAGTCTGAATGCTCATTTTCTAAGGCCTAGTTGTGTACTGAAAGTCACGTTTAAGTCATTCACTCTATTGCTATGGCTGTCTGCGTTTTCTGAGATGTAGGCCTTCTGTAAAAACTGCAGGCTTTTAAATTTACTTTTGAGCTGAAATGCTTTTAACTTCATCTCTCTTTTCTGAATTTAGCATCGCTAGGCTAGCTTCTGAAGTTTTCAAACTATAGGCACTAGTGTCAGATAGTCAGGCACTTGTGGTATCTCCTGCATATGCCAGGTATCTCTGAAATGCTTAATGCTGACCTTTGATTACAGTTTGTAAGTGAAGCAATTAAAAACAATAATCTTAATAGGCTTAATTACCTTTAGTAGTAGTATTTGTATTATTAGTCTCAACTTTGTATGCTCACTATTTTTATCCTGAAGTGTGGAATCTGCTTGTAACCTCTATATTCTGATGGCTTGGGTTTGTATTTATGAAGATTCAACAGTATAGTACATTCTCTGCTATTATTTCAGTATAACTGATAAATCTGATCTACCTGAAACCTAGTTCCTCATCTGTGGCCAGATACTGATTTTTGTTCAATAGCCTTTTTTTAGCACATCTGCTTTGCCTAAATCCTGTTTTGTTGCTACATCCTCTAGTTTGATGCCATTTCCTTTAAGCTCTTCATATTGGTATGGTACATTTATATTTATTTCTGAAAATGTGCATATTTAAAATGCTTGCTTGAAACTTGGTTGAAAACACCTTGTTTCTGTGATCTCAACTTGTGTGTCTTCTAGCTAGCTATAATTTCTTTTTCCTCTTGAAGTACTGATTTTTATGACTGCGTGCAATTCGGTAGTGTGGTAGGCAGGCTAGCTTTGGGCAGCTATGAACCTCTGCCTCATACAGCATTTTGTCTTTTAATAACCCTTTTGCATTGCAATATTAAGCAGAAAGCTATGAGTACTGCCAAATTTTTTTCCATTAACATCTGATTGAATTCTTTGGCCGCAACTCAGGAAAGCACTTAAACATATTTTAATTAGCATTTTAAGTATATACTTAAAATTGAGTACACACTTAAGTGCTGCCTTGACTAGGAATACCTTTTTCAGATTGTTCTTTAGTTTTGTCTCTCTTGCTTCTGATGTTTTATTTTCCACAAATATGCATGAGTGCTGTAATCTTAACTGGTTTTGGGCCTGACATTTTTTACCATCTCCCGTGAACTGAAAGGAAATTTTAGAAAAGTGTGTTATTAGACAGTATTTTTACTGTCTTCTGCTGCTGCTAGTGAATGTTGTAACCATCTCTTACAAAACTGAAAAATTGTCGTGATGTTTCTGGAGGGAAACTTATCTGGTTACTGTTTACAGTGATATGCAAATAATTTACTGACTCGCTGGTTGTAATTAAACCGAGGTGGTGAAAAGAATGCTTCTGATCCTGGTTGTGTTCTGAAATGTTTTATCTGTTTTTCAATAATGTTTCTGAAAGGAAGTGTAGTCAAAAGAAGGATTGATGGGAAATAAAGTCCGTAAAGGCCAAAATGACAGTGGCAGCATATATGTGAGCAAAACAGTGATGTTCAGCTGGGAGGAGGAGATAGAACGGAAGACAAATACATCCTTTTGGGAATACAGTTCTTGGAGTATTTACTACTATTCCCTGATGCATGGTTATCCTGGCAGTGTTTAACTTAAACTTTGTTTGATCCAAATATACATAAATGCATGTGAAAGTTAGAATAACTTCCTAGTTTTGCCTGTCAGCTTGTTCCGGTTTCTTCTGTGTCCATTGTGAGGCATGTGAAAGCCAGATGGGAGTGGAGATGTGCAAAATTTCTGCAGGGATGTGATTTATCTGGGTTTTCCCAAAGATGTGCTTTTTTTGTGACTTGAAACCTCTTAACTCTGAGGGAAGGAGAGAAACTTGAGACATGTTTGAGGATGTCTTAGCTGCTAAACCTCCAAATAAATAGGCACTGTGTATGCCAGACATGGTACTGCACACCCAGTGTCCTAGACATGTCAGATTTGCTGTTTATATACTGTTTAGCACATATTTATGCCTCTTGCATCTTAAGGATGATTTGTAGGTTGTCTGCCTCTTTTGGTATTGCTTCCTCTCCGTTGAGCCCCATGCCCACTATTTTCCTTGGGCAGCTGAAAGTGTGAAGATAGACCTGTGCTACCATAATTTCAAGGTATCTATAAGGTATTTCCATGGTATTTATTTGATGCTGTTAAACAACAGCCTGAACAATTTAGGTCAGTCTGGTTCTGAACTCTTTCTTCTGAAAATTCTCTTTGAATTTTAAAGCCATCAGCTAAAATGCCTTCCTTCAGCATGTTTTCCACTTTCTAACAGACTATTGTGTCGTTTCTTGTTTTCTGTCTGGAAAAGAAAACGTAATGGCAAATCTGAGCATTATGCTTTATAAAACTAAGGTATTTTAGATCAGCGGGCGCTTCGTAAAACCCTTTTGTTTCAATCCTCTGGATTTGATTTGAGTTCCGTGTTCAAATAAAATTAGAAAGCTTAGTAGAAAGCCTAGGCTTTTTCTCTTTGCCTAGGCTAAGAGGTTTTGCTTTGCACTATGCTGAAATAAAGGTTTCAGGTTGTTTTGGAAATAAATGGTTATGGCAGTTCCTCCAAACTCTTCAATGCGTTAGGCTTCACTGTGCTATAACTTTTTGGGGTGATGTGCCTTTGTCCTCCACCTTGCATTCTGGGAGACGGATTACAGTCTCCTTCCATCATGTGAGACATTTTGAGGGAGGGAGGGAAGGTGTGTGGATGTTAGGAAATTATATGCTTGTAGCTCCTTCAATTTCCTGAAAAATTCCCTATCAGTATCAGACAGTGTATCCCTGCAGTTGCTGTTCCTTTTAACCACTCTTCAGTTCTTCAGATTTCTTGCCTCCTTACTGCTATTTATAAAGACCTGTTGGATATTGATGTCCTTTAATGCTGGCAAGGTCTCCGGAACTCCTGTCTCTGTTTTTTGGTCTGTAAAACGCCTGGAATCACTCTTGTCTATCTTTTTTAAGATTCAGGATCTGACTAGTGTTTTGAGACCGTCTTCTGGAGAGTATCATTCAAGGGCACTTTTTCATCATGTGCATTTTTTTTGTTCTGAGAAGCTGTCATATATATGTATGTCTCATATATATATGATTTCAATAACAGCTTGTATGAATATATGGATCATATTTAATTATACCATCCTGCTTTACTCAAAGGTATTAGGATGTTAATATTAATGATTACTTATTCAGTCTGAAGATAGTTTCTGCTTCGATTAATACCTTCTCCATTTGTTGCACAGCCAGTTTTAGATGCAGGCAAAGAAAGTAGATGTCCAGGCAGGCAGAGTGGCAGTGTTAGCAAAACACTTCCAGTAATGGACAAACACAACTCTGCTGAATCCTTCTGCCTATGTCTGAATGCCGTGCCCCTGGTTTGAGGGGGAAGATGGAAGGAATAGTTGTGCTAGCATGGAGCTGAGTTGCATTGCCCTTCTCCAGCCTAAACTGCTGCACCGCAAGGCAGGTTTTTGGAGTTCTGGCTTGGCCTGGGACAGAGGAGGTGGGAAGGGAGTGATCTGAAGTAGTGTGCCTGGACAAGCCTTCTGATGTGATCCAGATCTGGGGCAAAGAGCACTGAGCCCATACGTACTGTGTGTCTGTCTGTGTAGGTACAATGTTATGGTCATTGGCTTCAAAACTGAGCTGTGTCATGGCTAGACTTCTTGGTAAATCAGATTTGTAATGCAAAGAAACCCATCATCATTAGTTAACCTTTTCCAACTTGGTGTTACAAGCTTCAAGATTTCATTATAAATCCCACAGTAGTGGTTGTCTGAGGTTTTTCATGTCCTCCTGTAGTTATTTCAGTGCTATAGTAGCTTAAGCAAAAACTCCAAGATTGGAGAGACTCTGAGTGCTAATGACACAAAACAGAAAGTAAATTATAATATAGCCCTATATAATGCCTTTTTAACCCATTATTTATATCCTCAAAGTGCTACGAGTTCTAAGAAAAATGAAGAATGGACATTGTTTGGCCTTGCTCATTTGCCTAACCCATTTTTGTGGTTTTCTGGTCTCTGAAAGATCGTGCTGTACACCAGCAAGTCAGGATTCACAGCTATATGTATCTAGATTCTTTTCATCACCTGAATCTCATGCCAGCCCCACAGAACATCAGAAGTATGTTTCACAAAAACTTGTAGTTTAGTACTATCTGTGGACTTCGGGCTACTGTCAGCTCTTCAGGTACTGTCGAGTAGACAGGCTTGAATCATGACGTTCAAGTGTTTAGATCTGTGGGTTTTCAGCAGGTCTGCATTTGTTCTTGAGGCTGACTCTTGCTGTTTGTAACCAGAACTGACACTGTGACAAAACAAATGGTGGGTTCTTCTAGTGATGGTCATTGCAGATGCACTTAATGGTTTGTACTGCTGCAAGGCACGGCTTCTTGCGCGGTGAGAATGATTCTTCTCTTTACAGCCTTGTTCCTTGAAGTATAATGAAACTTGAAGCGCTTTCCTTGCCTCCAAAGCAGCAGTTTCCAGAGCTCTGTGCCTTGCCATGTTCTAGACGTGCCAATTCTGTTCCTCCTGTTCACATTTGCTGTTGGTATTCCATGCAGTTTGCGTTCCTGTAGGAAGTTTTGTATTTGTTATTTGTAAATCATACCTTCTCTGCATTGTTCGTGCCTCTTCCCCTTTCTGTTTGAAACTCCAGTGCAGGCTCAGCTCTTGGTGAGGCCACTGCAGGCTGCAGTTTCCTCAGGAACAATTCCTTTCTTGCGCAGAAGCCTAAAGAGCTGTTGAGAGGCAGTCTGGATTGAAATCTAGGTAATCTCTGATGTTTGCTCCAGCCTGTTAAAAAGGTCAGCTTTTACATCAGAGATGGAGTTCCTTATATCAGCACTCACCTGCTCTTTGTGTGTCTGTGTGTCTCTCTCTCTAACCCTGTGCTTTTGCAGATGGGAGCAGAATATTTCTTCATGCTGCTTATACCAATATATCCAGCTCCTTACTGAGATTAATATTTTAAAAGTAGTGTGAGGTCTGCATCTGTTGGCCTTGTAACACCCTGAAGAATTGCTGTTATTTGCCTTTTACTGGCACAAGAAAGATCTGAGTTACCCAGTTCAGAAAATATACTAGTAGAGGCCCAATTTGAAGCTGTGCTGCATTGATCTTCTTTTGTTGTCCTCACTTCTCTGGAACTATTCAACACTCCTGTTCTATAAAATAGCTCTTCAAAACATCCTCAGTAAGCTCAAGAGAGACCAAAGTTGCTCAAAAGGACAGAGGCCAAGCTAACATTTAAATAATAATAAGCTGGCATCTGTTTGTTTCTTTCCTTCTGTTTTAAATACAGTGCTAATACTTTACAGAATGTTCTACAACATACTAAAAGTGGAGCCACGAGTAGTTTGTCAGATTTACCCTTCCCAAACTTGCAGTGCCACCAGTGATACTTCCAGTCCATTACCTGAGCAAGCGTTTTCTGGGGAGAAATTTTGGAGGTTTTTTTTTTTTTACAAGCTCATACATAGAACAGGTAGTGATCAACTGTTAAACTGCTAAATTGTAACCTAGACATTGCCCAGCTGTGCTGTGCCTTTGGAAGACTCTGAGAACACTTGATGGTTGTAAGTGCCCTTCATGCAGCAAGTTCAAAGCATTGGGAAAGCAAAATCCTGAATCCCACAACACTCCTGCAGGGTAGGCATTATGCCTGCTTTGAAAATGGGGCACAAAGAATTTATTATACTAGTAAGCAGTTGCAGCTACTTAGCGTCAGAACCAGGATTAGAAAACATGCGACTGGACTTCTGCTCCCTCCTGTTCTTTCTTAGAGAGTGAATTTTGAGGAGAGCTAACGGTAAAAGCAAAACTCTGAACTGGTTGTTTCTCTGCAAATGTATTTAGGGACAAAAGGGTGAAGGTGGAAAGAGAGAAGTCCATGATTATGTTTCGCTTTGGTGTAACTCCTTTATGGCCTGTAAAACCAGATCTGCATTAAATCTTACCCAGTCTGGAATAAACACTGAGGAATATTAATAAAATCTAAAATGAGAACTTTACCTTGTCAGGAGGGTTTCTACACTGAAGTGGCAATCTAATGTTCTGGAGGAGGAGACAAGTCTAAGAGGCTGCTGGAGTATAAACCATCCATTACATGATATTCATTTCATACATGGAATCTTAAGGCTTGATACAGTAGATAAGAGTTATTTTAAAAAAAACAAAACAAAAAGTTACATTTCTAAGGCGCAATTTATTGTATAACAAGCCATGTCAGTTAGCCTTAATTAGACACAATGGCAAAAGAATTTTATAGGATTAATACCATTACTGCTGAAAATGCTTTTCTAATTGATACGTGTTTTGATGATGGCAGGAATCAGAGAACATAACTGAAGGGGTATATGCCGTCCCTGCCATTCTGCCTGCAGAGCTGTACATCTCCGCACCAGCTGGGGCATTTTGCAAATTAGCTTCCATCTAAACATGAAAGCGTTTTTACCTAGATTTGGATACAACTGAGCAATTATCTTCAACCTGTCACACACTCTGCTCTGCTACTGCACCTTGCTTTGTAGTCCAAGCATCTTGCTCTGAATTATTTTCTTTGTTTTCAGGAATTCTACAAATACATCCCATCCTTCCCTGAGAAAGTCTCTGCTGGGCCACTGCTCCACCTGCAGCATGTCAGTCCTGGCGTGTAGCATCCCATAGTTGCTACCCTCCTGCCCCATGCCTAGATCTGTGGATGCACTTCCAGCCTGACCTGGACCAGCTTATTGCTTTTCTGCCCCTGATTTCCCACGATGTTTGCTCATACACCACAATCCTATGCAGAAACCCTCTTCTGATGCCGGCCTGTTTCCCATGTGTTTGCGCATGGATCTCGCTCCTTGCTGGAGGAAGTTATTCCAGCCATGGGTCTGCAGAAAGCCGTGGCACGCATCTGTTCTCTTGACTAAAGCAGAATTTGCTCCTTTTCAATTTTTCTCTAAATTATATTAATGAAATTCATTCCTAACATGACTATCTTTGTAATTTATTACTGAGCTCCACAGTGGAGACTTGGTGGTGGTTTCTTGAGAAAGACTTTGGACAAAGCCGTTATGATGGAGTCCAAGGAAAATGCATGATACTCTGAATTTTAATAGCAAGTCTAGGAGATGATATAAAAAAATTATTAGCTGCAGTGAACAATTAAGATAGAGCTGCTGCAAAATTTCAATTAGTTGTCCAGAGATATTATCTGTTTTTCTCTACTGCGTGTATATGTGTAGTTCATGGGATGTGCAGCAAATCTCACAAGATTTGACCCAACTGTGTTCTCTTGGGCTAATCTGAGGTACAAATTATTTAGCTCTGTTAAGTTTAATTCTGAAAAAGCAGGTGCTTTCCAATTATTAAATATCTAAAATCTTGTACTATTCTCAAGGTTTTCCTAAAGTTTAATATCACTGAAAGTAACACAGCCTGCTTTTATTCACCTGACATCAATTCTCAACACTTGTGTAGTTCTGGTAACAGCTGTAAATATAATGGTGTGCCCAAATAGCCGAATAACTATTAGTTTTTTTAAATATTTCCATAAAAGCTGAGGTACCCCCACCAAAGAACGGTAATGCTGTTAGACCTGATGTCACTTCCAGTGGAGCTGTTCTCAGTGATCACCAGTTGATTCCAAATTTTAAAAAGAAAAGGAACACCTTCGGGTTGGATTGATTTACTTTTGCAGGAATGTCACTGTTATCAGTCTCTTAGTTTGATTTTTGTTAGTATTGGGAAAAGCTTTGCCAAAACAACCCTGCAGGACTGATCCTCCCGGCAAGACCAAAGAGATAACATGTTTCTACAGTGCTGCCTTGTGCACATATTTAATCAGTGACCCTGAGGACAGGGTTGTTATCCCAAGAGGTGAGAAATTAGCTTGAGTAGAGTTTCATGGGTCTGTGATTTTGTTTGGACAATCTCAAATACTGTTTTTCTGTATCAGGCAAAGCCAAAGGGGGATGTGTCATGCTGTGGTCTCAGCACAAAAATGACTCCTTGCATTTTTCTGAGTTCATTTTCCATCTTGAGTCCTAACTTTGAAAGAGATTTCTAATGATTCATATTTCCAAGGAAACTGCACTCAAAATTAAGCAAGTTAGGCAGGCAAATAGAAATTTGTCATTTTAATATATCACTTAAATGCCAGTTTTATTGGGGAAATACTGACTAACTGTATTTCCTTGTGAAAGGGTTTAGAGGAAATAGGATACAGAAGCCAAGACAATGCCACTGAAATTCTGGAATATCTTGAGCCACACGGTTATTTATTTTTTTTCCCTCCAAATTGAAGAGAAGAAACTTGGCTGATTTATGTCTTCTCCTCTCTTCTTTTCTCTGGTTAATATCAGGTCAAACATGTTTGGAAAACAGTCACACACACAAGTTTGGGGTTTGTTGTGGGTTTTGTAGGTTGCTTTTTTTTTAGTTTTATTATTATTAAGTTATTATTTATCTGTAAGGTATAGACCATTTTTAAAGTATGCTTTTGTGGAAGAAGCACGTAGGATAATCAAACGACTCAGTAGCAAGGCTTCCTAAAGTGCTATAGCAGTTTTCAAAAGATGCTAATAAAGCTTTATAACACTGTGTACCATCATGCATTTTGTATAGGTTGCTTTGGGTTGGTTGATTGGGTTTTTTTTTTAGGCAAAATTGCTTTAGAATATCGTAGTTTATAAAAACATACTGAACAGTATAATGGAAGAATGTTAAAGTTTAAAACTTTTACCATCTAAATTTGAAAGTTTAGGAGACATGAAATACTCCTTTGCATAATTTTCCTTTGCATAAAAAGATTGCACTGTATTAGAGGTATTTTGAAATATTACAAATCTGAAAAGCTAGATGGTACAGTTTCCACTTTCGGTCCATTGAGACTAAAAGACATCGACTATTAAAACCACTGCAAAAAAACCATTCCGCAACGTTCAGACTGGTGTGCTGAGCTGTACCTGCTTTATTTTGTACGTTTGTTGCAATTTAAGGGAGGCTGAAGCTACTGATGGTTTTGAAATACAAATATTTCTGGTAGAAATAGATTACTGGCTAAACTGCAGGTTAGGCTGAAAAGGGTGCAGAGGTAATTCAGTATGTGACAATGTCTAAAAGGTAATGTTAATATACACCTACATCTTGTAGTACATACAATTTGCAGCTGTTCATTCTCACTTGTTCTTTCATACATTTCTGAGCCCTGGGTCCCAGGGAAGTGAAACTGCTGGTGACTTTAGAGGCTGTTTGTTTGAGCAGCTGGGTGTTGCGTTTTCTGGATGATTTCTACTCGGCTTCACAGCCATTGCAGCTCTAGGGGATGATAATTGAATTTTGTCCATGAGAACACTGTGAAATTACTAGGGGCACGCTATTCAGTACATGGGCCTTAGTTGCACTAAATAATGCTGTCAGTGCCTAGTTTGTTCTTGCTTTCTTAATAGCTTTTTCTTTTGTAAAAATTATTGGTATATTGTTTCGATTGTCAGGCTTCTACGCAGCGTCAGCTACTACCCTAGTGCTCCACAGAGCTGTTAAATTGCCTTACGAAAACGGGGGTGGGGGGTGGGTGTGTGGAGGTATATATCCAAATTCCCTGTTACGCTGTTCTCAAAATCTGACTGTTATCTACACTGAAATAAAGCTACATGATTACCTAAGGACAGCCACTATAGATAAGTATGAAAATCCCATCCATGTCTGAAATGTGTTCAGTGAAAGGCAGCAGCTACCATAACACAGCAAGAAAAGAAAACTTCTGTGTAAAGCATGCTGTGATCTCTAACATCACTGTAGGTTAGAAGAGAATTGCTTCTGTGATGCTGATAGAATATGTGGAGTATAAAACAATGTAAGCTGGTGGTGTTAGTAGCTACCCACCTGTAAAGGTTAAATGAATAGACAAGGGGGAGCAAATATTCCCGTAGACCTCTCTTGCCAGCCTAAAAAGTAAACAGAAAGGCTCCAGTGCTGCAGGGCAGGCAGGGAAACAGGGTTTGCAGGGGAACTGAACAGCGAAGTGTTAATGGGATTTCTAGCACATCCTAAAACTGCTTTCTGCTGCTTCCATGAGGCACCGAGGAGCAATCTGAACTAACACTGTCCCCCTTCTAAAAATGTTGGCATAGGGTCATGATGTGGGATAAAGTGGAGCTAGGGGACAGTGTTTTAAAAACCGTTTGGCAAAGCCGTAAATTACAGTAGCCCATTGAGCTGTTCCAGTTTGCGTCCAAGACCCAGCAAGTCTCCTGTGACCCACTGCCTTAAAGGCTTGAAGGAATTAATTGGAAGGAATCTGAGGAATTAATGGAATTAATGACATTGAGATTGAGTTGTGCCTTATATGCTATACCTCTCCAGACCTGCACGCGTCTGTTACTATAAACAGTCTTTCTGAGGGGCTTGTCAAAACATCCAAATCGAGTAAAAATGCTGGTATACTAATTATCAGCTTGAAATAGGCCATGAGCCCTAAATAAGCCGTTGTTAGGAGTATTTAATTAGTTTAGTTCAAATTCCTATTTAATTGTTAGGAAAAAAACTAAATATAGACAGGTGTAGAAAAATGGACATAAACCTGAAATAGAGAGAGAATTATTAATATAAAATTTGCTGTATCGATACTAGATAGTCCTGAGGTGTCCTCAAGTGCTCAAGTGAGTATGAGCCCTTCCAACTCTGTTATTGAAATCAACATTTAAGAGTGGTAGTAAAAATTTGTGGTACCTTTAGTCAGTGTGCTTAGTGTCTGCACATCTGTCTTTACAATAGGGATAACAATTTATTTATTCCATTAGAAGGTAGTGAGATTTAATGTCACAGAATCTGTGTAGGTCTGGGTAAATTTGAAGTGCTGGACGAAGCAGGGTAGGTGCATGGCAGAAGGTCTGACAAAGGTCTGAGCAAAAGGAAAGGAGCCTTCAGTCTGCTTTCTGATCAGCTAATGAGTGCCAATGAACTCAGCTAGGTTTTTCATTGAGAAAAAAGTAAGCATAGATTTTGCCTACCTTGCAATCCTATTAAAGAGTAGACGTACTCAGCTCTCCTCTCAGCCTGGAGCATGCTGGAGCAGAACTGAAGTTCTCTACTACTTTGCCGGTGTTCCAGACAACCTAGTTTCTTCCCCATCCTTCAAAACCAAGCAAATGAAACGAACCAAATTGCAGCGTACAGCATGTGATCTAAGAGCGAACTGTGAATTCATTATTTTATTTTATTATTTTACAAGACAACCTGGTATTCATCAGAAACCTCCCTATTAAGCAGCGGTGTTTTCTGCTTTGGGAGTGCAGCAGGTTTGGGCTGTAAAAGTAGCCTGTGGATTACGGTGATTTCCTGCGAGGTATTCTGCATTGGCTCCGCCGTATCAGACCTGTCTCTAACCGTGGTACATCACTAGCTACGCATGGGAGTAAGTCAGTTCAGAAAACTATCGTTATTCAGAGGCTGGAGGGGAGGGTGGAGGAGAGGGAAGGTCTGCTGGAAGCTCACCCACCGCTCAGGGCAACTGGCAGCTTATGAAGGGAGGTGGCAATCCCTCTTGGGGCTGTCTTACACACGTCTCTGTGAACAGGTCTGTGCGGGCTGCTGGATATGAAGGCCTTCCAGGCACACAAACCTTCCTTGCCGAGCAGCACAGCACCAGGGTGCTGCAGTGTGGATTTGGAAGGTTACGTTTGTATTGGCTGCGTTCCTCGTTCACACAGGAGGAGAGGCGAAAGACCTCAGGCTATCGCTGGGTGGTAGCTATTTCAGCTTGAAGACATGTAGCTGCCTGAGAACAGCATGCTTTTGTTTTGTTTTGTTTCTTTTTTTTTCTTCTGGTGGAAGTTTTATTAATTCATTGTGATTATTTTTAAGCAGTTGGCAGAGATGTGAATAGATGCTTTACTTCTCCAGAAGGCTTATGGAATAGAATTGCATAACTTTGTACTTTTCCTATGCAAAGCAGAATAAATTGGATGGCCAGTCTCTGAAAGATTCCTTGGTTCTTCCGACTCCTATTTATATCCAGGGACTATGAAATGACCTCTGCTGCTATGAATTGCCTCACTGAGGGAGGAAAGAGGAGAAGCTTGGGTAGAGATACCATGGCAAAGCAGGAGCTGGAAGCTCTAATGAGTTTGTAGCTAGCAGCAATGTATCCTGAGCAATAGGTCTTTTAATCTTTTAAAAGGTGCTTGCAAGCCTTCCAGAGAATCATTACTTTCTTGTTAGAAAGTCTTCTGTTAGAGTGCTTAATTATCTTTTTTTTCCCCTGGATGCGATGAAAATAGGTACAGCTGAAAATAGGTACAGTAGAATTTCTATGAGGAAAGGTCAACAGTTGTTGCGAGATTGCTTATAGGATTAGGAAGTGTTTCTCATTAGGTTTGCAGTGATTTGTGTGTATGTATCTGTTATTCAGGGAATAATGCCAAATTCTGGTGACATTGGTTGAGATATGGATTCTAACAGCTCTCTGCAGAGGCCTCTCTCTTCTTTGCCTTCAGTCAGGGTGGCTGCTGTGCCTTTGCGTCTGAAAACATCCGTCTACTTTCCTCTAACGTTAGTATCGCCATTACGGCCTGTGCCTCTGTCATGTACAAACAAGATGGCTGTAACAGGCCCTTTTTCTTTCAACTGATTTGGATTAGCAACAGTTGTTTCTAAACATGAAGATCTGTGCATGTATTTAATCTCCTCTCCTAGTAATAGTTGTGATGTTTGTGTGGTTGGTTTGGTTCTGGAGCCCAGAACTGTCTTGAGTTTTCCCCGGGGAAGCCCTCTCTCCTGGGAAGGTCAGCCCCTGCGGAGCATTGCTGCAATATCCAGCTTCCAGTGTCCACTGTCCAGTGTTTAGGAGCTCCCAGTATTGCAGTTCAGACTTTTCCTTTTTCTGTCGGCAACTCCTTGATTTCATTGAAAATGCTCAGTTTTAAGAAAGTTTTCTTCCTTGTGAGTATTAGGTACAAGTCCTGTTGAAGTCTTTGACAACTTTTGGTAGCTTTTGTGGCAGATGGCTCCTGATGCTGAAGAAAGTTGAGGGAGTTGAAGAAAAAGCAAATTCAGTCCATAGCTTAGATGAAGATCGCAAATACCCTGTTACTGTGACAGGTGCTGGTGATTTTGGTTTTTTTCAAGAGCAGACCAATGCCAGTCTCGAGGCACTGTAAGAGGTTCCCAAGGAGAAGGCTGTGGTTCTCGCAGCTGTTTGAAGCATGCTGCTTCACCCCAGTTTTCTCACTGTTCCCTTTTTCCTTTTATGGGATCGCTGCCTGCCCCTTCTGGCTTCGTGGTGTTGCTTGGTGCATTCTCCTTTTACTAGTGCCATGACAGTAGTCACCAGTGTTTCAACCTGTTCGATGCCTCATTAAAAGCTCTGTGCTCCAGGGAGAGGTGCCTTCTCAGGGTCTGGTATGAAGAATGGCTGGGCATCCGTAAAACTTCCTTCTCCTCCAGCATGCTGAGTCAGCATCCCAGCCCTGCTGGCTGTCCCTTGTACTTGGTGCTCTCTAGTGAGATTGCTTCAGTACAGAGAAAACCACAAAATAGATGGACTAATAAGCACAGAGTAATTTGGGACTGTTGCAAGTGTCCTTGTGCTTGCTCTCCCAGCTCAATAGGAAGCCTTCAATAAGAGTTTTCCTAAATAATGTTGCATGTGAAATGGGGAATTCAGCTCCGTTCTATTAACAAACAGCTGTTTCATGAGAGAGTGGGGGTTTTTTGCCTCTTGGTACATTCCAGAAGACTTTATACCTTTGCTGGTTACTGATTGATAGTTCTATGCTGAGCTCCCTTTAATTTTGCAATAAACTAACAAGGAGGCTAAGACCACAAGTTTACAGAAAATGACTTATTTACTCAACCAGATTTACAAGGATAACAAAGCCAGATTTAGTAGTTTCAGTGTGGTCCTAGGAAGGGCAGGAGGAGTACTTGAAAAATTGTACTGTATAAATAACCAAACAAAAATTAGTTTGCTTATTCTTCTGTGCAAAGCAGTCATATTTCAGTTCTTAGGCCAATTCTCTCCCAGGACCTGGAAGGGCTTTCCGCAGATTCAGGCACTGTGCTCTTCCCAACAAATGTGGGGGTGTTGGGAGTTTAGGCGCCTTAAATAAGTATTTTTATTTTTCCTATATGCTTCCAGAAAACTGGATCTGCTGAAGTCACATCAGTGGAAGGAGATTCTATTTTCACAACAACATGTAAAGATTTCAAGAGGCTATAAACAGTGGTGTTGATTTCTGGATTAATCTTAGAAGTAGCAATGACCTATCTAGAACATGAATGCTGTTTTTCTTAAGAATTTCTTGTTTACAGTTTTTTCCAGGTATCAGCACCAGTAAAAGCTGGAGGAGAAGTGATCAGAAGAGTAGGCATTTTTTAAAAAGTGTCTGAAATTAAGAACTTGAAAAATGTGTTCCCACTGTCTCCTTGTGTTTATCTCAAGGCTTTCTAATTGTAAGGAAAAGGATTCTTCTCGCTGTCGTAACACTTCTAATGGTTAGAAGGGGTTATTTTACAATCTGAGGCTGCTGTGATGAAATAAAAATCTTCCTAAGATTGGGAAATTGTGTGGTCAGTTGGTTGTGTGGTATTTTTAGTAGTAGATGTTTTCCCAGAAATGATTTTGAAATTTGAATCTGAGTGAATTTCTGCAGTGTTTGTAATTCTGTCAGAACTGGAAGGCTGAGGACTGTAAATTTTCACTTGTTAAAGAGCTGGCTTGGCCAGTTGCAAGTGAATAGGCTGAAAGGTTAAAGGCAATCGTTCATTGAACTCCATAGGAGACTGGGTGGGGCGAGTTTCCAGTGTTACTGAGCTGTCTTGATGAACTTCTGTCTTTTTTTTTTATTTTCCTGCTTCTTTTAGCAGTGGAGAGTGTTTCCCGTTCATGCACAGTCACTGGCTGTCACTGTAGAAGCCCTACTCTCTTTGTTCATTGCAACGTCGAAAAATAACACAACCTCCTTACATGCTGCACATGTCAGGGCGCAGCTGTGTGTGGAGAGGTGTAATGTTTTTTGTGACTCAGTGGTAATGAAAGTAGTTCTGGTAATGAAAATATTTTATTAGTTGATGCTGGAAATAGGAGCTCATCTTAAAATACTGAGTACTTTGTAAAATGTATTTTAAAATACTGTCTATTTCAATATGATAACATTAAAATATCGTGTAGCAGTTTTCTCACTGTTGAGTGTTCTGCTGGAAGGTATAATAAAGTTATAACTGGCATTGAACCTCTCCATAGCTTCCACTGAAGCTATGCTTGGATAGTGAAGATGTCCAGTATCTGTCAAAAAGAACCACAACAGAGGCAACTTTTCCTTACATACTTAGACTGAGGACTTGGCAGGTCTCCTGCACTCAACAGGGCAAATCTGATCTGTAGGTTAATGGCAGATCTCCAATAAAAAGTTGAGGAAGTGCTAATTCAGTGCAAGGCACTCTTTCTAGTAAGCCTGACTGGATTTGTGACCCCAGCCTGTTTCCAGTGAGAGGTGGTTTCTTTCAAGTGTGGCACCTCGCAGACCAAAGGGAGATGCTCTAACCTTCCTGTCGGCATCATTAAGATCAGACCTAGCGTTATATTCTATGCACACACATATGAAGCGATGTGTGAGGCTCAGCTAATTCTGTCCATGCACAAATGGGATTACTTATCAGAAAGTCACCCAGTTGTTTCACTCCACATCTCCTGTATCTGCCTGTATTTTCTCTCCGTATCACTTGGGCTTAACCGTTCCCTCAGACACCTGTTTGCAACTCTCTAAATACGTTGAACTATTTTAAAGGACAGCAGAATGATGTGTAAGCATGTCTTTCAGGTTAGAGAAGGAGACTTTGGGGAAAAGTTAATACATACTTTGGATGTAACACTGGAGTTGTGTAGTATCAACATTCAGGGCTTCAAGCTGAGTGTCTGTAGGATTGGAGACTGCTGGAAATGTAGGACCTTGTTTGAATGGCACTATTCACTGCCAGAGTATTCGTGACCAAAGTTTTGCTCTGGGAAAAGGAAAAGAAAAGTTAATACTTTGCAGTAAGGGTATGTGATTGAAGTTTTGAAGATAGATGTATGTATTCAGAGGAGTTCTCTAAATCCGAGTGCTCACCTTCAGAGTCATGTTCGAACTGTATTACAGTAAGTGCACAAGGATGAATATTGGTTTTTTGATAATAGGAGTACTGATACCCAATGGGAGAATTGGGTTATAAGTAAGCAAAGCTGCAGAAGTGTGACAGGGAATTTGATGTCAAATTTCATGCTTAGCTAAAGGCCTCCTGGCTTGTACTTGTGGGGGAACTGAATCTGTGTCTTGGCTCTGCAGGCTTGCAAAATAATTTTCAGTTAATTCCAAAATAAGCATTCTGTACATGCATATGGCTTCATCTCAGAGGAAGTGTGCTTATTCAAGATAGTATTTAAACATGCATTTAAGCAAATGCTTAACTATCAGTGAAGTCATGGATCTAAGAATACCCTTACAGCAATTCACATCCTCAGCAAACCAGAGAGGAACATTTGCTTGGGTAGAACTCGATGTTTTTAAACTGTTGTTTTGGTTTTTTTAAACAGTATAACAGGGTGTCTAGAATATTGTTAGTATTGAATAGTTGTTGAAGAACACATCAGAAATTGAAATCTAAGTTTAGAGGCGTAGCCTGAGTTAAACATAAAGGGTGAAGAAGATGTACAGTCCTACAGTGAACAGTGCTGTGGCGCTCCTGGTCAAAGTGCAGGCCAAAAAAGCTGGAAGATAAAAAAGAATGCAGTTACGTTATTCTTGTTGTTCATTTTTCTTTTGATTTTTGAAGCCTTTAAAGTTAGTTTCCCTTGGAGGAGAGCTATATGAAATACGCTGTGCCTAGGTCTTTTTTCCATTTAAAAAAGGTCCTTAAGCACAGTAGCTTTTCTTTAAAATGTGATGTGTAAATAACAAAACACGTGATGGCACAGAACAAAGATTATCTTGGCACAGGTCTGAGATGACTGCATTGCTTACACTTGTGAATAATGCGGTCACTGCAAAAGTCTGCCAATGAAAACTTCATACCCCACCAGTACGTGTGCGTGTATAAGTTTGTTAGCATGCTCTGTTTCAGCACATTTTCTAGTACCAAATCAAGGAAAAGCTTGTGTTGTGCCACACTCTTTGTGTATCTTATGCCTGGTTGCCAGAAAAGCCTCAATGGACAGCTGAGGCTCTGGGGTTTGTGACACAGTGAAAACCAAGTGGAAGCAGTGTTAAGAAGGAAAGGTCTTGCATTCTGTTCCTTATCCCTCCTCACTCTTGTCTGCCTATTCCTTTTATTTGCTTTGAACCAGTTTTGATGTTCATCCTGTCACAGGGATGAACTTGCTGGCTGAAATAAGTACCCTGGCAAGAAGAAAGGAAAAAGTGACTTTTTTTCTTCTGTATTATGAAATTGAATCTTACCTTGTCATCTGATGAGCAGGACACCCAGCAGTGGCTGCAAAGGGTTGTGTGCCAGGCCCTTTCCTGTCTGCTTTCAGGGGCTCATAGGTGCATGTAGCAGCTCTGGGGGAAACGGGAGGGAGGTATGATGTGTTTCTGGTGTGTTTGCTGTTGGCAGTATTGAAAGTTATACCTCAAGAACCTTAGTCCAGGTGTAATGCCAAATAAGGGTGTTATCTACTGTGCCTGTGTTCACTGCAGTGCGCATAAATGCGCAGTCTCAAAAGGTGCAACCTATGGTTAAGCTGTGCAGGGTGTTGGTAGCCAGCTGAAGTTTGTCCAGAGCTTGCAGACAGTAGCAAAAGAGCACGAGGGACATCACTGTGGGACTTTGAAGCTCTTGAACTCCTGTAGAGTAGATGAAAATTTGACTTAGAGTCTTTCCAATTTAGTCCTGTTGCTGTAGCCCGTAAAGCTCTCGGGCACCACCGTGCCAGTTTACAAGCACAGAGGTGGGTGGGCTGACATGAGAAAGGAGGAAGAGTTGTGGTCTTGGTACAGGTTTCAGACTCCATCACATTGTTGGTAGCTCACATCATGCTGCCTGAAGAAGACACGATGCCGTATGGCACCATCACTGCAGTTACGAGTCTGTGATCTGATACAGCTTATGTAGGATCTTGAAATAGAAGAAGATAGTATACGCCATATCATACTACTGAAAGTGTTAGAAAGCAGGAGGAAGGCATGATCAGAGGGAGGGAGGAGCAGTGGAGGGAAGAGCAGAGAAATTCCTCTTCCTTTTAGCAATGGCAAGCTGCTAATTTATTCCAGTAGCATCATGAAACCACATCTGCAGAGTACCATGTAGGATTCCTTTCTCCCTTTCTCCTGTGTCAAGTACAGCTGAAGACAGGCCATTAATTTCAAAGAGAGTTTGTTTGGAGGCAAGTCTGTTCTCAGTGCAAGTAGAAGGATCATTTTGGTTCTTGAAGAAAAAAAAAGTAATTTCTGAAGTTTCCATCCGTGAAGCGGAGACCAATTGTCATTCCAGAAACTGCAGCTGCTTAGAGATCCAAAGCATTAGGAGATAATGGTGTTTATGCCTATGCTCTTCTCACTGTGGTGTTGGCAGTGTTTACCTTAATGCTTTCTGTTATTAGAAAGAAGCACACATTCAAAGGTGCAAGGTACTGTTCATCTCTTGTGAGCAAGACCTCTGCTGATGCTGGCAGAGGAGAGCAGCGTGTGGATACTACAGTGTGTTGTTTATCAGAATCCTCTGATCCTGAAAAACACTGAAAAATCCTCTTATGTAGAGATAGCCCTGTGAAACTTTGTATTCTTGTGCTTCAGATCAGTGGGGATGTGTCCCTACAGCACCTTTCTACATGGCACTGTTTCAGCCAAAGGAAAAGAAGTGTGTAAATTGTGTGGAAGTTACTAGGAAAGGTTTCCTATTTGCCTCTGAAGAATATGATGCTTTTTGTAAGGAGCATCAAATTGTTCATTGAAGAATGAAGCTCTTCAGAACAGTAGTTTCACTTTAGGTGGCTGTATGTATCAACATACTGTTTAGTATTTCATTTTCAACAATGCTGCTTTTTCTACAGTTCTTGAACTCTTTGTGTTTCTGCAGGTAGTTCAAAGTTTTCTGAGTGTTGAATTTGCCGAAGGTCATAGTAGAGGAATGTCTGGACACTGTTCTGGGAGGATTCCAGTCCTTGCCTGGGCTGCTCTCTGCCTTCCATTAGCTATAAAAATTAATCTCCCTTCCCCCCTCCTTGTCTGTTTGCAGGTTATCTTGACGAATCAGATTACCACATCGTTGAGCAATGGCCTTGCGATCCAGGCAGACCTGGTGTCTCCAGCTGATGATTTGTCCCTGTCTGAAGGTAAGAGATCCCTTCTATCAGAACTGAAACTCTACACTGACACAAATCCAGATCGTAACTTGCAGTCTTCCCATGATATACGGGGGTCTGTGAGTCAGGTTATCAAGCCTAACATAAAACACTCAGGGAACAAAATTATTTTTCCGTTTCTTTGAAAATCCGTTTATGAAAAAAAAGTAAGTTCGTTTATCAACTAAAAGGATATGACACATTTTAAGGGCTGGGAATGGATTTTGAAGCAGTTAATACGTCACTCAGCGTTGTACTTTTATTCACATGCATTTAGAGCATTATTTTCTCGGTCTTCTGAAGCTGCTGCTGGGGTTCATACACCGACTAGGCTACAAATTTGATCTCGATCTAAGGATTATTAGTTATTCCAAAGAGAAACAGCCAGTCGCAAATGAAGAAGAACAAATAGTCAGTCCTGTCCCTTGCATTGTGCTTGTCTGGTTTTCAATTCAGTGCATCAAACTCCAGTTCCCAATATTGTGTGTATGTAAATGAGGTTTTGTGTGATATCTTATACTACTTTACATCTTCACACGTGTTTTTTCTGCACGGAATTAGAGACAAGCACGCTTTTTTGGGGTAATAGTGAGGACTTGCTATGCTAAGAAGAAAAGATAACTCTGAATCAAGGTTTGCAAAGTGATATAATAATTTCAGCTTTCTCCACTTGCAAAGAGTCCCCTCAGTCAGGAACAAATGCAGAGAAGTTCTCTATTTAGAGTTCAGTTCATAAACCCAAATATATGATGTTAAGTAATGCTCATCTTTCCTGCAGAGGCAGCAGCCTTCTTAAGCTTGTCTGACTTAACACAAAAACAGCTCAGGGACAAAACCAATGAAGCAGTGGTTAAAAATGACATTATTTCTGCAAATCATTGCACTGGACAAGAGGAGGAAGCTGAAGAAACATTAAACAAATTGCCAAAGAGTAGCGCATAACTTCAGTGTAATGCCTTAGCACTGATTGACATGTTTACTTCATAATTGTGTCAATAGGAGCTGGGGCAAAGCACAGCCTATTAAATCCTTTTGGATTTGTGCTTGTGGCTTTTGTTGGCTCCATCCGTTGCCAAAGTATCTCTGAAGTTCATTGCTTGAATATTGCTCTCTCCCTCTGTTGGAAAGAGTTGAAATTTGATAACTACGTTTGGAAGAGGAAGGCATCATTTTTCATCTTTATGATTTCCTTCTTAGCACAAAGTTGTTGCCCATTATCTCATTAAATTCTCTTGATCACAGTAGTTGTGCTTTTCTTTGTCTTTTAGTATTGCTTTGTATAAGCTTCCTCTGAAAAGAAAGGCATTGCTGACTCTCAGTAAAACATATTTTGTTCTTGTGGTTAAAGTATTTGGAGAGTGTTTGGAAAAAGCATGGAATAATTGTATTCTTTTTCAATTTTCCTGCAAGTATGAAAGATTTGCAGGAACTATGCTGTGTATGAGCCATAGTTAATAACATTCTGAAATCAGGACTACGTGAGAGGTGGTGTGATGATTTTTGTAGCAGTTACAGCTTGTTAATGAAGTTACCATGTTGTGTTGAAACTCACCATTATTTTCCACCTTTTAACCCAAGAATGAGTTAAAATGTCTTGGTGTTCTGTGTGTGCGCTGTTTTCTTTTGTTTCTCTCATTCCATGTTTTTAATTAGGGGTCTGAAGTGGTGGAATATGCCGGCATGACACTTGTTGAAAATAGAAACCTTTGTTTAGCCTCAAAGAAAGAACAGTACAGACAGCAGCAGTGCAAGCACCTTCAGTAATTCAAGTTTTATCAAAGGACGCAGGGGTGATAAGCCTTCCTTCTCTCCCTTCCTTCCTCCTTCTGTCAACTGGTGTTGACAGATGTGGCGTTTACGTGCTGTGTTGTATAGCGGGAGAGCATGGTGCGTCTCTGCGCTGCATGGTTGTCTCCTTCTGTCTTTCTCACTCATAATATGGCTGCTTCTGGATTTCTAGTTTGATTCAGTTTTAGCCTGTTCTGTCTGCCTGTGAGAAAAAGTAGAGCTTCAGCCCTATTCAGAATTTGATTTCCATGCTTATGTTGCAGTCAAAAGATGCAGGTGTGGACAGTCTCTCTTTTTTAACACTGAGGTGTTGACCTGTCCAGAGAAAGTCTCCCCTAATTTATTTCATGTTAGCTATTGAACAGCCTGAAAATACCAATACTTGAATCTTCTGGCGATCTTGGATGTTTTAAAATTAAGTATCCTTAATGAATTATTCTTCCTGGATTAGTGTGATATTTGTAATATCACTCTTTGCTTCCTATTTCCTAGCTGTGGAATTTGCAGGAAAGAGTGGTTTGGTGAGTAGCCCCAGTGCACAAGGTGGGTATGTTGCAGAGGCAAGAGTAGTGGCCAGAATCATAACTGGGTTTTTACCTCATTCTTCCTTTTCATTCATCACCAACTAAAGCTGAGTTTGAACCAGTGACCTGGATGTGAAAGGACGCGTGACGCATTGTTAGTCCTGTAAGCAACTCAGACCCTCTGGTTTGTGCGTGTCTAATAAGTTGTTTTAATCCTGTCTGAAATCAGTCCCCTCACTGTAAATGGTTTACTAAAAGGATATTCTTTCTTAGAGAGAGGCAGACATGAAAATTTCAAACTGATGTGCTATTGGAAAGAAGTGGGATGTTACAGTGGCTCTTGGTTTTGCTCCTGATTGTGCTTTAGCATGGAATTGCTTGGGTTATGTGTTAGATTAGGCAAGAAACCAAGGAAGCTGTTCATCTGATGTGTGACAGAAAGTTCATCTGATGAACAAGCTGAAAGGACATTGTCAAGCTGTTTCAGGCTCAAAGCTTGTCGTCTTTAAAATTGTAAACTAGATGTTAGATTTTTATGAGAGCATTAAAGGCTTTATAAAAGCAGCACTGGCTGTAAAATCCCACCACTCATGTAGCAGTGTAAGAATTCTTGAACTGTTTGTTGGTATTCCGTGTAGGAAATGGTTATGTCCCACAGATTCACAGATCTGGGCGTACTGCTGCTTCAAGACGGAAAAAAGAATGCTTAGTTTGCCACAAACTAAAGTACTGAAAAAATACAAAAGTTTCTTTACCTGTGGGCTGAGTCTTTGCATTCATTTGGCCTTTACATACATACTGGCTCATCAACTGAAGGATTTAATTAAGCCTAATGATGTTTTTTTGCAGCAGTCATGTTAAGACTGTCACTTTTTTTCTAGGGACCAAACTCAGTTTTTCCTTGTAGCCACACCATTCTTACATAGCTGTACCACAGACCCTGTCATTGGAGGGGATAGACTGGAGGATGATGTGAATTCTGCTACTTAATTTTCATCCTTATTTTCAAGCCTTATTTTGGGTTGCGGAGATGGTCAGATGAGCCCAGGACTGTCACTAGACTTGAAGATGCAGCCTGAAGAATTAATGCTTTATTATTTAAATGTGTAAAAAGTAGCTCTTACCCCAATTAATATAATTTCTGTAATAATTACAAAAATATATTTAAGCTGCATGAGGCTAAGTGAACAGTAGGAATGGAGTCCAAATGTCCACAACAAAATATTTAGTTAGTGTTTCCTAAGTTACCTGTGGCTGTGACTGTACTATTTTTGTTATTTAAGGAAAATTCACATGACTGGATCTTACCTAATGCAGAGTCGATAGAAATTAATTCTAAACCTGTGTGTTAGAGCACTAGCTGGATGGTGAAATTCTGTGTGGTTCAAAGAGATAGGACAGCATGACCTACTTCCAGTCCCTTCTAGTCCACCAGTGCCTGTCCTCCTAATGCATGTGCCCAGCTGCAGGCTCTGACTTCCTCTTGCGGACATCGAAGCCAAACTCCATCTTTCTCGGAAAGGGGCGTGTTGGTATGAACAAGAACAGCAGCCCCCGCTCAGCGGGCACAAAGCGCCAGGCAAAAAATGGAGTGCTGTCTTGGGCTCCTTCAGTCTCAGCTAGCACTTTCAAATATTTGTTTGGAAAAGTCAGAATGATTTTGTGTTTAAAATTGTCTGTAAACTTGCGCTAGCTCTGGGGAGGCCAGCATTCAATCTTCTGCCATTTGTGTTCATCAAGCGATTTGTCATAGCAGTGTATATTTTTAGTGCCTGGTGTGAGCAATGAGTTTAGTCTGACCTTTTCATCTTTGCTGCTGTGATCTTGAATTCTTTGAAGCTGTTGAGCAAAAGTAGGCTTTCGTGCTGTGGAGACTGCAGAAAACTAAGCTACCATAATATCTCCCACCCACATGATTTTCCTACTTTAGGAACAGAAGATTTGAAGCTGGAATCTTTGGCTTGTCTGCTTTGCTTTGCTCTTGATCTGTCAGATTGTGTTTAAATAATTTTATTCTTTAAGTCTCAGTTTACCTTTTTTAAAATATGGACTATATTTTTATTTTGGAAGTTTTTTCCTTTCTTAATATTTTAAGATATTCCTGTGGGAAAAATGATGAGTTGACCTGCTGTTCACCCCAGAGTATGACCAGTTCTGTAGTTTATGACTTTTCTCCCTTCAAATCCCTTTTTTCAGTCCTGGTGCTGCAACAGGAGAACTGAGGGGCCCCCAGAGATCAGAGGCTGTTGGTTGGTTTTGGTTTGTTTATTTATTGATTTATGTATACACTTATGCTTAAAGTTGGACCTGCAGGTGACTTAATGAAAATAAAAGAATATTCTGTGAGAACACAAACATACCTGTTTTGCAGGAACTGTGAATTTATGAATGAAGCAGCTGTTAAACAAGTTTCTAAAACACTTCCTCCTTGTAGTTTTAAAGCTAATGCAGAATAATGCACGTCCTAGCAAAGTGCTCCAGCATGACATGAATTTAAATGGATTAGGGAGTATCATAACACTTTTGGCATGTTTTAGGGCTTTAGTATTTTAGCTGAATGGTCTGTAAACCTGTTGCAGGCTGGTTTACACAGTTTTTCTTGAAAGAGGAGATGGTTTGTCTTGGATTGTTGAAACAGTGACGTTAGTTAATTATAAGTATTTTTTTAATAGGACAATTAATAAATTAACATCCTTTCTTTTTAATATGAATCCACTCTGACTTTCTGAGACCCAAATATTTGGTGATAGTTATGAAAACCCTTTTATTTGTTATCATTATGGAATAATCTGTGGGGAGATTAGTAGGCCTCTTTATGAAACTCAAGAACCATGTGGCATGGCGTAGGAAAGATCTTTTGACTGGGACTGCTGTCAAGGTTAGTGAATTTTGGATGCTCAAAAGGGCAATGAGTGCAAACAACACTAGTGGTATTGCCAGATTATTTGGAAGGTGAATTCCAACAATTAGTCCGTGTCTACATACTGAAGAGTAGATTCCCAAGTGAGACTGGTGTGCAAGCATAAACCTTGAAGGCTAAAGCACACCTCTGAAAAGGTAATGGAGTTCTCTTCTTGTTTTTCTGGCTTATCAAGGCAGTCAAGTGCTAAAAGATATCTTTTGCCCTCTACAGCCATGATGATACAGGGTAACATAGTGAGATTTGCCTCTGCTTTTACTTTGGTATGAATTGCCACTTCTCACTTGATCATTTGGTTGCTGCTGAGGCCCAAGGCCAACTACTCTGTCGTGATGGGACAGGAGAGCTCAGTGAGTCCATCAGTCACGGGATCATGCCTTCAGGTCCAAGCCCTAGATATCTCTGACTGTAGTGGAGGAGTTGATAGAGTCGCTCAACTCACTGGTTCCCATTCATATGGAGCTATAAGGGAACAGCTGCAGTTGTTTCTTTCTAGTTCTTTATTTTGCTGCTGGGCTTAAGGTCTCAGCTGTCTTTTACGAAACTGCCCCAGCATAGACCCTGGAATCCCCTTCACCAGCCAGCAGTGCTGTGGGAAGCCTTTTCTTCCTTCAGTCTGTTCTGTCTTTGAGTAACTTCTCCAGCTTCAGACCGTTCATGAAAAGGATTGTTAGATGTACAGGCACCGGAAAAGGATCCTCCTCTTCCTTAACCTGCTAAAAGTCAGGATAGTATGTAGCACATCCACTTCAGGATAGGTAAGCAGTGAGCACCAAAAATAGGAGGGACTTTCATAAAGCTCATTTAATACACATCGGAGGGAAAATTGAGGCTCTTTGGCGTATGATTTTGTTCTTGTGCTTGCATTGTGTTTGTGTTTCTGGTAACTCTGTGCTCCCAGCAGCAGTGGAGTCTGCACCCCAGTGCTTCAGTGGAAGGAAGAAAGCCCTTCTGGCTGCTGAGAATGCCTGAAGGAAGTGCACCATCATTAGAGGGCCTGGAACAACTGATATTAACCATTAGGGGAAATGATACTGTGATTGTTTCTGCAGAATGCAGGGTTGCGGTGGTGTATGGAGCACTTAGATTTCATTATAACAGTGGTCATGTCAGCCAGTACTAATTCTGATGCTGTATTTCAACAAGTGGGAAGTAGTGACATAATAACATCCAGCCAAATTTTAACGGCTTTTTAATCAAAAGATAAATCTTTCAATAAAACAGTGTTACAGAGACTGTACATGTCCGTGAAAGTTTTGTGCTGAATGACATATGCATAATCACTTGGTCTAGACTACGAAAGGGCTGGAAACTGTCGGCAGGAGCTTTCAAAGGCCTCTATATATCAGTTTGGGAGAATCTCCATTCCTCGTTTCCTAATTGCCATGATGATAGAATACAGAGTTTTACTGCTTTGTTGTGGTTTCTTTCTGAAGACATGATATGACTTACAATCATTAATCAACCATTTGTAATCCAAAATCCCTTCAGGTACGTTTGCTGGGAATCACTCATCTATTTAATCAGAGGCCTGATAACAGAAGTACTTACAGTCATAGCTGAGTGGTAAGGAGTTACCACCTCTTGGCTGCTAAGTAACTCACCTCAGCTGAGACAAAGTGCGACCGAGTACACCTTGCACCTTCCAGTGCGAAGTAAAATGGGTTTGCATAAATCCTTCTACCCACACTAGTTTACTCCTGTGTTCCTTTAGCTGCAGTATGCTGAGAGCGTGCATGGGTCAGTCACTGAGCTTCAGCTGATGGCATAGAGCTGTAAAGCACTGTAATGAGATTGCAGATGGTCATCTCCTTATGCCCTAAAAGTGTTTAAAAAGAAGATTGACTCATATTTCAGTGTGGGTGAATATAGAAACTATGTTCTCTTACACCTTGGAGTTTAGACTTTTGTTTATATCATAAAAGCAGCATTTAAGAGACCTGGTTATTTAATGGGGGTAATTCCTTCTCCTTCTCCTTTGCACTTTCTTCCCATCCTGTGCAGAATAGAGATCAACCAGCTTTTTTACTGTGGTCCTGCAAATCAGTGGTTTAAATCAGGAACACAAGACATGGCGTGGCTCTAAATTCCTTCTGCAGCACTACATTGCACACCAGTGTTGGTGGAACTGTTCCAAACTAACTTATCTTTCAAATTACATTGTGAAAAATGTATTCAAAGGTGGGAAAGAGCTAAAAACCATTTGTCTCTGTGCAGAATGACCAATTAAATTCTGTGTTAACTTACTATGGGTTATCCTTAGATCTGTATGAACAGAGGCTGAGGAAATATATATTAATTGAATCTTCACCATTCAGTAGCATTCAGTCCCATTTCTTGTGGAGTTCTATAGTACCAGCAGTGGATCTCTCATTTGGTGGGACTGGGAAAGATCAGAAGGATTTCTATACATGGGAAAACATCACTGTGGGAATTATATTTGGCTTCTGGCATTACATGAAGCATATAAGCATATGGCTTACTTGCAGAACTTGAACCAGTTTGGAGTGACCCTAGGTGCAGGTGTTATGCCAAAAGGGAAGGTGAGGATGAAGGGACAGGGGCTGATTTCAGACTCTGATGCCTGTGTTCTAGTTGCAGTTCCAGCTGGGTTTCCTCTGGGTTTACTGCAGGATGTTTGAAAAAGTGGCTCCTTGTTAATCTCAGGCAGCCTCTATGATTGATGATTCCCCTTAATCGTAAAAAGAGCACATTGGTGTTTCTGCTTAATTTGTGTGTATTTCCTGCTTTATTATTGTAATAATGATTTATTGTCCTAAATGATGGAAGTTTTATAACCTACTAGCCTTTTTTGGAGGTTGAATCTGGGTTCTCTGGCATGTGAATGAACTTCTTGCTAGTGATGGTCTGCTCCTAAAACATTACATTAAACACAAACATAACATTATAATAAAAAGACAGTATATGGTTGATGTGGTATCTCTTAATTTGATGAAAATAGGCAGCTTGAGAGTGAGCAAATTTCACATGCTCAACATGGGCAAAATTCATCTAATCTGGATTCTGCTTGTCTTCACATAACATTAGTTATGCTGAAAAATAAAAATAAAAGAGCATTCAGAGAAGAGCAACCCAGTGGTCACAGTGCTGTACAGAAAGATGGCTGAAGAAATGGTAGAAAGAGGAAATGCCTGGAGATTAACTAGAGGAAGGCTTTGTTTATACTAATTTCTACTCTCCTAAAATGTCCTGCTGTTGCTCCAGTCTCCCAGGCAAGCTGCAATCTACAGAAGATTCCTGCCTAAGCTGGTGCTTAATGAGGTACACATCTCTTCTAAGGCAGGGTAGAAAAGACAGTGACTCAAGTATGAATAGCTCCACTGTTAACAATGGAAAATTTGTCAGGAAAAAGCAAACCCCAAAGCAGATGCTACTACCATGTAAGCAGCCCCAATTCTTTGGGAGTAATTTGAGCCAGTCTGATACCTGGCAGGGAAGCTGTGGTTTCAGGCTGGCACATGGATGTGTAAGGGAGTAGTTTGGGCACATTTTAGCTGAATATCAAGAAGTTGTTTCTGAGCGTGAAATCTGTTAGACCAGCTGTTCCCAAATGGTTTCTGTTTGTGCCTCTGTTTCTGGTGGTGAACTCACCCCAGCCAAGCTTGCGACCCCAAATACTAACATAAACAATCGCATCTCTGTCAGGCTTGCAACTCCGCTGTGTGCGGCTGTGACCCTGCTGGAGGTTACGACCCCTGGTTTGGGAATCGTTGGGAGAGGCTGTCAGCTAGACCTGCTGGGGAAGCGCTGATATGCCCCATCCAGGCCAGGACCATCACAACAAATGCCTTCAGATCTCACAGTAATTTGTAGGCCCCTGCCACCAGTTGGAGAGTGCAGCCTATTAGAGCTGACATGTCACTTTGGTACATCAGGAACATCTCGGAGATCAAAAGGTCATAGTCCTCCCACGCTGCTGCAGCCTTTCTTCATGGACTCGCCTCTTCATCTTACTTCCCCGTCAGTTGGCTGGCAACAAGCCCCAGCTCCCTCACGGTGCAGCTGATCTGGCCGTGACTGCTGGATGTGTACCAGCTGCAACTTCTGCCCCACCGCCTCTCCGTCCTGCTGCTGCTCCCAAGCCACCCTTTCCAAAACGGTTCTCCCTCAATACTCCTTGCCTTAATGCCGGGATTGATGACTGCTTCTCTCTGCTGAAATAATTAAAAGTTATATTCAAAGTAATTAAAAGCTGTATCAGGCAGTGCTAGAGGAGGTAGGCTGAATCTTCCTCTGTATTTTGTAAAACGAATTCTATTATTCATATACCCATGGATATGAGCACAATCTTACAGATATGGGATGCTGATGGAAAAATAAACAGAAAGTGGCTTCATGTGATTCCTGCTGTGGTCTGTAAAGTGCAGGGTCTTTGATAAACCATGCAGACAGCCTTTTTAGTATAGAATGCCAAGTTACCGATGTTCTAATTAGAGATCTGATTTTTAAACTTTGGTTTGCTGTAATCTTAAATGGAGTTTATAAACAACAGAATTAGATTTCAAATTTTTTTCTTGAAAGCATTCATTACTGTCATATAAAATAGGGACATTTAAAAAGTGAACTCACTGGATAGTCCAAGGCCATTGACTTCATAATTTACAGTCATGGAAGTTCAACTGTAATGTCACTGCATGAGCCCAACAATGGGAGGACCCTGCAACAGATAATTTATTTTACTTCCTTTTTTTGTCAATAGGTCCTGGAATTGCTAATGGTGGCAGAAAGGAGAGAGGAGGAGATGGTGCAGAAAAATATTGCAATTGCTTATCGTTTGGATAAAAAACTGTCTTGCATAAGATTGGCCTGAGTTCAGTCTGTGCCTGTCTTGTTTCAGAGCTCTATGTGGAGGCTTTGTTTAGAGATGTTGCTGGTCTGGTTTTCTGTCAGAAAGGTGCATAGAAAGCATCCAAGTGAAAACGAGAATGGCAAAGTCAAGTTGTAGGGCATGTAAGTCATGCAAGTAAAGTCAGGTGATCTTACTTTATAGTCTGGTTACTGTACGCACCACTCCCAAATGAAAGAATTGTCCAGAACTTCATATCTGTCTATCTGTAACTTGATCATCCCTTAAACACTAATTACATGTCAGAAAATGGAGCATAAAGTCTCCTCCATCTGTCCAGGTTGGATATAGTGCACAAAGGAGCATATCCGATTCATAGTACCTCTTAGGTAATCAGATTAATATCTCTCCAAATGAATTTACCCTTTTAATACAGAGTCTTTCATATGCCATGGTTCACATATCGTGTTCTGTTGAAGCTCTGTGGCTTTTCAGTAATTTCCTTGAAATCTATATGTGGTATGTCTGCGCTCTTTTGAGCTGTTCTTGGGACATGCATCAATTAAATATGTTTCTGGCACTCTCTTAATGGCATAGTTTCCCTGGAGTCAAAAACCACTCCAAAAACTGAGATCATTTGTTTAATTTAAAAGCAAAAGGGTATGGAACTACAATCTCAGACTTCAACAGCTATGCCCCTATAGCTTTGAAGGAAAGGGAAAAAAATCTTGATGTCTTACACACAAAATAATTTTTTGAGTTCTTAAAATAACCGATTTCATGCAGCTTTTTGCTTCCCTTGCTTATCTTTTAATTTTAATTCCTTTTTTATATGGTAGAGTTTCAACTTCGTATCAAATTTCAGTGTTTGTTGGTTTTCCATAGTGAACCAGTGGGGCTGGGTTTGTCATCTGAGTCTAAGGAAGAACTGTAAATGGGGCAAGATAGTTCTTAATTAGAATTACTGATAATCAGTCTGAATCCAGAATAGGAGCTGACTGCTGTTTTTTCAAATATATTGAGAGCAGGGGTACATAAGTTTCCATATCCTACCAGAATCCTCCAGTAACATTCATACTGTGTGTCAAATATCTCTTACTCTGCATCTGCAGTGGTGTTTTCATTGAGATCAGTAGCGTGGTTTTGAAGAAAGTCCTCAATGACCTTCATTTTCTGTGTGTTTATTCATTATGTGGGGTGGTTTTGATGTGCATCAGCTAGAGAACTTTTGTAGGAAATTGAACCAGAAGTTGCCCTCTGTGCTAGCCTGGTGTGCTCAAAACCGTCTTGGAGGCAGAGGATCAAAGCCAGTGGCTGGTTCTCAGGCCGCAGCCAGAGTAGGGACATTCCCACCAGGGAACCAGAGCAGGTGACCAGGCTGGAACAGAACAATGATGCATGTACACGTTAGCCATAGCAGGTATCAACACCAACATTTTGGCCTTCCGATACTGTTGTGCCAAATTATTCTCTAATATAGACTTGCTTCTTAAACATATGAACTGTTTTCTCTTACGTGTTTTTATGTGAGTTGGTCAATACAGAGCACTTCCAAAGATCAGTAGGGGCGGTTAGTAGTAAAGCCGTAGTGCCTGTTGCCTGACCGTGGTAACATGGTTACTGAGCTCAGGTCATGCTTGATCACAGGAATCAACAGGACGCATTTCCACAGGATACCAGCTGAAATTCTAGCTGGTAGCATTTGACAAGGTCATTTGTGCTGAAGCCTGAGCTGCCATTTCTTTCATTTACTGTTGTTTATGCTATGAAATAGGATGTTCTGCCTGCCCTTGGCCTATAGTCACATCTCAACTGCAGTGTGCACATGCTCCGAGTACTAAATTCCTGGTTCCAGCCATCCTCAGCATCTGCTGCTTGAGTGATCTTTCAGAAGTCCCATCCAACTCCCTTTTTCCTTACTGTTCCCTCTGTTTTTAACTTTAATAATGTTGATGTTCTAAGAGTTGAAACAGTGGCTGTCATGTTTGAGATTAGTTAATGCTGTTAAATTGTTACCCACTGGAAACTGCTACTTGCTGAAAGACAAATGTGTTAAGAAGATGGGCCTGCGATTTTCCTGAAGGTTTAGAAGTCTGTAAACCTTTACCTGTTAGTGTTCAGTAGGAATGAAGTTTAGGCTAAACTTGAGTGCCTTCAAGCTAGTATTGTGCCTGTCAGTGACCAAATCTGAGTCTCAGGAGGAAAAATTCATGGCGGATTTAGGTTAAATGCCAAAACCTTCATGATCCTTGGAGCCTCTAGTTTGTTCTGTTAACTGCTCAACCAAAATAATGCAAACTAGCAAAGACTGGTCATGTTATTTTCCTCCAGGTTAGCATGAGGTAACTCTGAGCAGCATGAGATCAACATGTCCAGTGCTTTATATCCCTGGAGTTCATTGTCTTGGCTTATGGTCAACAGCTGCCCAGTTCTCCTTTTCCTGAGGGTGCATTTGCTTTTTAGTCACCACTGTGACAGTCATGTGAGCTAGCGTGAAATGAGCTGTTGGGATCCAGAGGGTTCCAGCAGCAGATGAGTCACAGAGGCAGAGAGGTCAGCACAGGCTGATCTTTCTAGTATTTACCATGCACAGGGTAGATATATCCTGAGATGAACCTGCCTTCTGTTAACGTGAAATGTCTTTTGTCTGGATGGGAATATCCTATGGGTGAGAGGAGGCTGTATCACCTTCATGCCATTTGGACTTTGTAAAGGACTTTGGAAAACTCACTTTAATGAGCTATGGATTTCCCTTAGGTAGGGATACTTTGCTTTCCTCACTTGTTTTAACAAGGTAGATTGAAAAGTAGTTGTGAGCAAGTCAAATGGCACGTAATTCCTGTGCAATTTAGGGCAATTTTGAGTTTATTATAGCTTCAGCCCAGGATTTGGTCGTTGTTCTTTTGCATCATTATTAAGGTGGTAGAAATTCACCTGCAGTTTGGTGTAGTGCAGTTTTGAATCATACATATTTCAAACAAATAAATGAATGAATACAACTTGCTGTGTCTGTAACACAGCAAATTTTTAGTGGCCTTCAATATGAAAAATTATTTCTTTTTTTGATTGTGCTGAAAATTTTTGTAACAACTGTGTTTTCAATGAAAAAAGCATTTTATCAGAAATGACGCATTCTGTGGAGATGTGTTTGTGCTGATAAAATAAAAATCTTGAAGACAAGAGAGGAGATGAGGCTGAGGTTCTTGGTCGGAACTAGAGACACACTACACAAAATAACATCTGGGTTATTGTCTGTGCATTGTTTTTTTTTTTTCTCTCTCACTATTCTTACACCTCCCACCCCATAAAATGTTGTTTTGCAAGGTCTTGCTTTTGCTAAACCAGCGAAGAATAAAACAAAAATAAAACTATTTTCCAATCAGCCCTACTTCTTTGCTCCATATGAAATTGTGGTGCTTGCCCAGCATTTTGCACAGGTGCCCGTGGTAGTGGTGTGCCATATTCTACTTGCTCTGATACTCAGTTGCCTGCCAGTGGTCCCTTTCCATGTAGTGATGAGCGATCACTACACTCAATGGTGCCATTGAAAATGTTTGAGAGCTTGCTGCCCAGTTTCAGCAGTTTAATTGCTAATGATATGTTGTTGCTTCAGAATTTAAGAGCTGTTTCTGGTTATGATAAAGTTGGTTTAAACCTGCAAGCTTTTTAAAACTGAATTTGTTGCTTCCTCTTTGCAATGTGGTTTCCTCCTTTGGCACCTTCAAAACATTGTGGTCTGGGGTGTTGGGTGAGGTGACGTGTCCTATTTACACTCGATCGGAAAAGACTGCGTCACGGGCAGTTGAAGGTCTGTGGGGTTTTCTTAGTTCAGATGCTCAGATGTGGCTTCCTGTCATCACCTGATGGCTTAGTCTGAAAGCTAAAATGACCTTGCCAACTTCAGTATTGTCTTAAACTTAAGAGGGAGACAGGCATAGATTTTAGTGTTGCTTGTGTGTTCTGCCTGTGTGGAGTGAGCACAGTGATGATCAAAGTACTGCATGGCATACTCCCTCATAGTTAACCTCAGAAGAAAGCCACTTATTTGTCTCCTTGGCTGCTTCTGCTGCCTTTCCAGTCTTTTCTCCATCTCTAGGGCCATATTTTGATATTGATTGAGTTATTGAGGCAATCATGCTCTTGTTGAATACACACAGGCATTTCAAACATTAAATCAAGGCCTAGCAATACCAACTCATGTCTGTGAAAAAAGACTGGATGGCCTGAAAGGAAAAAATCGTTTTTGCCCCTTACTCCTGTAGTCATGTGGTGCCCTGACTGGTGGTGGTCAGTATAAACTCCTCAGGCCAAGGACTTATTCCTTCCCTGTCTAAGCTTTTGTAGCCCTCAGTGTCCTGCTACTATTAGCTAACAAACCAAATGATGATAATTTTGTTTGTCCGTTTTTATCTTCTTTTGTCTCACTTGGGCATGAAGTGGCAACAGAGTGGACTTTAATACAATATCCTTCCTCTGTCCTGTCTCCGATGATGTTTAGAGATGCCCTGTGCTTGCAGGTTCTGTGATCAGAATGGTCATAACAGAACAAATAGACAAAACTTTAAATGTTTATCCAGATCTCTCAATCCACTAGCCACTAAAAATGCCTCTGCCATTTCCTAAATCCTTGCAAAGGAAAGCGTTAAAGCAGCCCTACGATAAATGTGTTTAGTTGAAGGGCTCTCAGCTTCTTATCTGATGGAACTACAGAGCTCAGCATACAAAATAGTGTCATTCATTGTTTATCCTCAAAAGTTTAGCAGGAATGTGTCAAACACTGCTCAACAGCCTCAGCTACAGCCTGCCTCTTGAAAGTAGCTGGTGATTCTAGTTACCTCAGGTTCTGGAGTCTGTGTTGAGGTGGCTTGAGAGCCCTAAAGGTTTTCTGCTTTGTTTCATTTTTGGGTTGGTTTTTTTTTTTTTTTTAATTTTACAAAATCAAGCCTTTAAGTATCAGACCCTTCGCATTAGGGTCCTGGATAAATTGAAGTACTAAAAAAATGTTTTCCTGTACTTTTTTTGTTCTTTTAAAGAGACCTTTACTTTCTTCTCTTATCCTTTTTCTTTTGATTACAGTTGTTAATATCACTTCCAGGTTCTTTCATGTTTCCTTCTGCATTTTTCTGTCTACCTGTTTGTTTCTTTCCATCTACACTCTGAACACTACAGACTGCCCAGAGCAGTTGCGCTGTCTCTATCATCAGCAGTTTTCTGAACCTGGCTGGGTAAAGACCTGAGTAACCTGGTCTGACATTATTGCTGTTCCAGCTTAGGGCAGGATATAGGACTAGAGACCTCCTGAGGGAATTTTTCCAGCTTGAAATATCCTGTGAGTCTATGAGGCTAGTTTTTTGTCTGTTTTATACTTTTTCTTTCTTACTATAATTTTCTATTTATACTTTATCATGCCATGTCTGTTATACCTATTTATTAATCTATACACAAGGCTACACATTTTGATGAATCTCTAATATGTACTTAATCTTATAACTGGGGGCTCTTTCAAAAGATCTTGTTCTCTTAATAGCTAATTCTTTAATTATAAATCTACTTATTTTGTTGCTTTTTAGCGGACTGATGTTTTTAAGATTATCTTTTCTGCCAGCTCAGGTTAATAAATACTTAATATATTTCAAGATGGAATGGTCCTGCCTGATGGCAGGAGGAGAAAAATATTTTCTCTTCTGGAGCCCTCTGGCTGATTTTAGAGTGTTTTGAACAGAACTTGAAGAACTCTGCTTTTTCCCAAAATCTGAACTCTGCAGATAGGATAATTCTGTTCCTCTTGAAATGAGTGATGAAGTTTTTTAATGGAAAAACTACTTTTGTTGGTATGCCTTAGCTAGTGAGTAATAGCATACATACAGACCTAGGACATGCTGAATTTTGGCCTGATGAGAACCCTGGCCTGCCAAATCTTTTGCAGTACACATCCCCTTGTAATTCACAGCCTACTTCTCTCCTCTAATATTAATCCCAGGCTAACATTAAACTACCAGTAAGTCATAGCCCTCAAATGTTGACATTCCTTGAAAAAGTAACTGGGTGTAACGTCAGTGATGAACTTACTGCAACGAACCAGATGTAACCAAGATGTGTTTAAAGAGAGTGTTTTAAATCCCACCTCATGGTCAACATTAACGTTTTCCTAACACCTAATATGGGCTAGATGAAAAGAGTTTTGGTGCTTTCAGTGTATTGACACAAACAACTGTGCCTTCTACTTGCATTTGTAGTTAGGAAAATATTTGCTAAAAACTACGTGTACTTTTTAATAGATTTTAGTGTTACTATAAGGCACCAAGCTGGGAGCTCTGCAAACCGTACTCTCTTTCCTCTTGTCCTTGGTCCATTAAGCACAAGTGGTAGTGGCACAAGCTGTTCTGCTGGCTTATCCTTGCATTTCAGCTTTGATCTGGAGACTCCACATGCAATCAATCAGCATGGAAGCTCAGGCCCCCATTTAGTCCTTTCCTGAATTTCTAAAGCTGTTGTGAAGGTCATCGATGATGTAGATACTGCAGTATGTAGTGGAACGGGTAAGTTGGCAAATTAATTTTACATCAGACTGTAAACAGCTGTCTGATGGTGGTGACATTCAGCTACTACTGACCTATAATGGATCCAAACCAGTGACCTAAAGGTGGAACACAATTTCTCCTAGAGCTAGTCAGCTTTGTGACTTGGGCCAAACTAGTGACCTAGCAGTAAAACTGTGTCTTATTGCACGGCCAAAGACTGAGTCAGAGACTCCAAGTAACTATAGTTGATAGACCTCAGTTTTTTAAGCTTTAATATGCTTGGGCAGAAAATGTTTGAAGAAGTTACATCCAAAATCTGGCAGATATAAGTCGTTTTCTGACCATCTCTTACTAACAGTTCCCACCCGCAGGTTCCCTGTGGTTCTAAACTTAAGGCCCTATATATGATATATATATATGTCTGTGTGGATGTGTTTATACCAAACTATTTTGTTACCTATATTTGTTTGAGTTATTTTTTAGTTATTTCCTTGTTAGTGAAGAAAGAATGTGTAGGTAAACAAAGGCTTTTGCTCTCCATCCAAACTGTTCTTCCAGCAGCCTTACTGACACGATAATCCAGTGTCTGTGAAGTTAGTTCGTGATGGGGAACCTGCTTCTGGCCTTTGCATAAATCTTGGAGGAGATAGGTCTCTGATAAGGGAGAACTGTGCTGTTTACACTTTTATGCTTGTGCAACCAGCACTGCAAAAGGAAACAAATAAAAGATAACGTAATGCAGTTTTAAAAATATATTTGTTCTTTGGCCTTTACAGACAAATATCTGATGGACAGGGAAAGTCCATGTGTTACACTCCTGTGTTGTCGTTTCCAAGATACAGTATGCTCTCCTAAAACGAAAGGTCCAATCGATACTGAAGATGACTGTAAATTCTTGTGACTAAAAACTATTAATAAAAGAGTGTGTATATTCCCCAAAATGCCCAGATTAGTTAAACTGTTAGTGCACGCAGGAGTGCTGGGGTGCTAGAATGAAGGGGTACTTTCCTTCTAAATACAAGCAGCAACTAGTAACTTTTTTGAAGATTAATTTTCACTTGTGGGTTGCAGTGGAACGTTGCCAGATCCATTCCATCGATGTGATGATTTCCCAGGCAGTTCCCAAGATGAACAGCAGGACTGAAGGCTTTCCCCATTTTGACTCAATAGCATACTTGCACACAACTTTGATGGGACATCTTCATGGCTCGATGGGTTATTCCATTTATTTCCTTGTCTGGTGTTTAGCTCCTTTTCAAAGATTAGCTATAATTCTGTGTAGTTCTACTACAGCCAAATAAAGGCAATGTAAATGAGAGGAAAGAATGCAAGTTTGTGCATACAGCATAAGAAACAGACTTAAACCATGATCCTGAGATTATCCTGGGGTGGGAAAGTAGTTGAAATTTCCTCTGCAGAAGCTGTCTTGCTAATGAGCTCTGGCAAAGAGCCCCTCCATGGGATCCTCATACTCTAGCAGGATTGCCAAGGAGAAAGGAGGAATGCTCTTTATTACTGTACCCAGGACTGGTAAACTTCTGTTGGAATTTGTGGGCAATTTTGATTCTCAGTCTTTGGGGAGGATAAGGAAATACTGAGGGAGTGTTCAGAGACCACAAAAACCAGTCCACATTGTAGAAAGGCTTTTTCTTGTAAGGCTTCAGGAGTTTGGTGAGAATGTGAGATTGCAGAGGTACTTATGCTTGGCATTGCTATTTGGCAGTTCAGTCTTCAGCTGTGTGGATAAACATGTAAGAGTGTGTAGCGACTGGAAGGAGAACTGATAAAATTCAGTATTAGAAGGTGTAGCTTACTAGCAGTATGGGTGTTAGCTTTGAGGCAGCTCATCTGTGAAGCTGGTATGCTAATTATTGATATATATTTTAGACAACATGAAAGATCTGTAAAGAAACAATCTTTAACCTGGCTTCCTGGGGTGCAGACCAGAGTAGATGCTCACAGGAAACTCTTCTGGCTATGTGTACTGCCATGATTTTACTGCAAGGGAAAAAGACTGGAAAACAAAAAGCCAGCTAAACACGGTCCATTTGGTATGTTTTATAGATGAAGACACAAAACTTATTTTGCACTGTAATCATTGGGTTTCTTAACAGTTTTGTCAGAACCTGGCAAAGAAGTGGATCTGTGGAAGAAATTAAGACCTGAAGTCATCCTAAGGCATGAGAGAAAGTGCGTACTTAAAAAATCTCTACCACATTACCAATATTTAGATGAGTTTTTCTAGAAGTTGTCTCAGAAACCTCTTCTTTCATTTTTTAGGCATTATGCCTAAGGAATAATTTATTCATGCCTGTGTGGTTACTGTTAGTTTCTGCATGCAGTGACATGCCAGCTTGGTGAGGTGCACAAACCAGCCTCAGTTATCTATGCTTTCTTTTGGAACATGGAACTTCTGGGATTTTTGAAAACAGGGGTGGATGGTTGAAAATTACAGTCACCAAATATATAAAGCAGGATTCTCATAGAAATAGTTCTGTACTGTGTTGCAGAAGAACTTACCTTCCTTTTTTACTGACTCTATGGGCAGAAGTTTTCAAAGCCTCTCACTGGATGCCGCTTTTCCTGGCCACATGCTGCTCAGTCCTTTGTGTTTGTAGTGCAGAAAAGCAGAAAAAGCGCAGAAAAACTCCTTTGAGCTGTGGCCCGTAATATTTACCAAAACCCCAATCATTCCCTGAGCCTCTGGATGCCTCAGGAAGCTCTGCAGGTTTGCCAGTGTGTTGGATGCAAAGAGCTCAGATGAAGACTACAGGTCAGATTTGGAAGACGTGGTGTGAGGTGTGACTGCTGCCCTGTTCTTACGGGAAGTATTTGAGTCGTTGGTTGCTGTCAGTGTTATTATACAAGTTGTTAGCTTGTGATTCATAGGCATCAAAAATGTGTCCAAAATAATGCCTGCCTCCAGCTGAGTGGGATTTCTGAATTATACTGAGGCCATCAGTGACTTCCACAGCAATCAGTATATGTGTCAACCATTGCTCTCTGCTTCTGTATAGTTTGGTGGACTTAGATCGTTGGTGCAAAAAGCACTGATCCAGTACAGAGCAAGGTCCTAACGAGATTAGTGACTTACATAAAGTCAGATTTTATTCCTTTCTGGTTATGTGCCTATCAATGGGTTATAAAAAGTGACATTTTTTGAGGGCCAAGTTCAGTCATCTCTTAAGCAGGGGCACAGTTGAGATGGAATGAACCTTTGAAACAGTGAAAGTAGGATGGCACTGTCTACAAAATCTTCAAACACTGACACTTGTAAATTGTATGTGACTGCCTTGCTATATCCTGGTGAGGAGAGAAAGTGGTGAAGAGAAGAAGCTACAGTACTATGATAGATTTAAATCACTTGATCCTTGGGAAGCACTGAAATCCATGAACAAAGCCTCTTAAGCCTCATGAGTTAATGGTTTTATTTTCAAACATGGGAGATGGCAGATGTAAGTATGTGAAGGTCTCTGGATGGTGCACAGAGTTGGTGTTCCAGACTCTGTTCCATGTCCTTTATAAGTTAAGGGTTTTGAAGAACATGGCAATAGAACAGTGCAGTCAGTGAACAGAGGGACCTAGTCAGGTAGAGGAGTGAAACCTAAAAGTTCACACTACTGATTGACCGAAGAGATCCTGCAGGACATATTTGTCAGCATCACAGGCAGGATGCTGTTACGTATGTTATAATACATCAGTAAATATTATGTGAATAATGAGCATGGCCCAGCATCTCTCATGAACCTGAAGAGAGTTACAGGAGGAGGACAAAGAGTGGGTGGTCTGGGTTTCCCTATAGAAAGCTTCAGACTCTACTCCTTTGCAGAAATGGTGACTGCTGTAAATACAGTAAGACTAGTGATGATGAAAGCTGCTGCTGTAACCATGGCTCTTGAACTATTTACCAGTGTGTGAGTCCCCAGCGCCCTAGTACAGTTGACTGGCAGCTTAGAACCAGTAGGACTGGGCTGGCAGCCTGGAAGGTGATCTTTAGAGAAAAGGAGGGATTCATCTTTAACATTAAAAAGTAGCATCCAGCTTGTAATGAACAGAGGATAGCATGAAGGAATGTTCATGAGACAAGAACAGTGATATGTGAAAATGCCTGTGTAGGCCAAGATCCTCAATAGGCTACAGAGAAACTGCACTGAAAACTGGTAAAGAAGTGACAACAGCGGGGGCAGTATGTACTCAAAAGACAGGAGGTTCCCACCGTATTAATGTTAAGAGCTTTAGGACTAGATGAAGACCTAGTCAAAGAACATGGCCCAAAGGCACAAACATCTTCCAGAACAGGTAAACTCTGGTTTACACCTGTAGAGGAACATGTTGTGATACAGTTTGCAATTTGGCATATTCCTTGAATATGGAGGAATTCCTCCTCCATTTAGGAGTTGGCATTGGTTATTTGAAAGTAGAACGTTACTTTGGTTTCTGGATGAAGACATTTGACAGAATGTGGAGCTGTATAATAGAAACGTGTGTATTCTCCCGTATTATGTCATATCAGGTTAGGACATGGAACTACCATTGAAGGCAACAGAAACGAGCCTTAAATCCTGCCAGCTAAAGTAGTACCCAGGATCTCATTTGGCAATTGATGGCTCTTATAAAGGCTTCTGGTAAGACTACAACTGAAGCACTCAAGTCATTAAATCAAAAGATGGCATGTGTAAACCATGAGGGAGTCCCTCTGGATTTGTCTTCCCTTCGGGTAACCCAATTTCGTGTTTTGGATTAATGAGATGAATCCTGAGGGAAGATACTAGACAAGAGAGGAAATTTTTGAAGTTGCTTTACCCAGTTCACTCTGAGAAAGTACAGTGCAGTCCTTATGGTGTCTGCACAAGTGCTTATACATTCAGACTTATGTACTTGTAAGACTTTTTTACTTTCTCAATCAAAATTAAATACCAGCAACAATGTTATGAACCTTTAAAATGTTTTGTGAGTGAAGATGTCTATTTTGGGGAGGCAAGTTTCTTATTAATCAAGCATTATTGTATTGTAGGGTTTTTTTTCCAATAAGTGCCTCATAATAAAAGTCAAATCAAGATACTCAGCAGGAGTATCAAGGATCACAAATGAGAAGAGTTGAAGAGATCCTCTGTCCACTCAAGAGGAACCGGGCACCTCTTTCTCAACACTTCTTTCCCAACATGCCCAAGACACGCTATGTTTGGAAATGAGATTCATTTTTAAAGTGACCTTTCTCTGTGATTTTTATGCCTTCAGAAGGAAGACATTATGTGTCTTGCAAATGGCATGTTCTTGGTACATCTGACAAGAAGGTGGGAGAGTCAGTGAACAGTGGCTGTTGCTTGTGTCTTACTGTGAATTAGTATCTCCTTTTTGGATTTCGTTTCCTGTTATCTGTCAAAGCCCCCTTGTGTAACTTCACTTCCTCCAGAAATAACTGCCTCTCCCAAGTTATCTCATGGTGAAGTGGTGGTTTCAACTTCCTTTTGACTGAGTTCCAACTTAAACGTTGGTGGATCTTTCTGTTCTCTTTGGTTGCTGCTCACTCTGCTCATCTTCGTAATTTTTTATTACTGAAATTGCAGAAAGTAGATTTATTTCCCCATGCATGCAATGGTCTGCTCTGTGTCTAGGAGAATAGTTTCAAATGTTCAGTTCCTAGCTTTGCCGTGTTACAGACTGCGTTCGATGCAAGTGCTGTGCAGTTCAATTATTATTTCATCATTGCTTACACCTGATCATGTTGTAAACCATTCCATATAGAAATATATCATCATCATCCTTATCCTGAGAGATTTTGTCAGGAAGACAGGCAGGTGAAGTTGCAGAGGACAAAGCCATGCACTGTGCAGAATGCTGTATGTATATGCTGCCAGAGAACATGCTTTGTATAGGTAGTTTCTCCAAATATGAATTTTCTAGGTCCTGAGCTGTTGAAGAATGAAAAAAAAATCAAGGAAGTTTAGTAAAACGAAAGCAAACTCTCAGCTTACATTTGTAAAGCCCTTTTTCTGAGCCGCTGCAACTGATCTAAAAACACTTTAAATTCCATTTCCATACTTGAAGTTAGGTTTCTTCAAAAGACAGGAGTATCAAATTCTAATGCAGTGTTTGCTTTCAAAATACATATTCTCTGGGAGATGAAAACAAGAATGAAACAGCTGTAACTCTCACATTCCACCTATTTCTCCTAAATAAACACAAAGAAGGTTCAGTATGTAGTAGAGGAGATAGCTACCTATGTGCCTCTGCATGTGTGTACACATGTAGATGGATTTATTGATAACCACATACTCTGAAGTCTTTTACAATTGATCTATTGGGGCAACGCAGATGAATGGTCAGTCCCTTTATGTTTTTCTTTGGAGTTCTTACAATTATCAGATCTTTTTTCATCTAACAGTGACATGCTCTGCTTTGAGAAATTGCAGACTAGTCTTTGGTCAACCATTCATTAAAGAATTGATTTGAAAAAACAAGCAAACTGGTCTTTGAAACCAAAAGCTGGGTACCAGCAGCTTTAGGTGCATTTGCCCAGGGTAAAATTTGGAGATGGACACGCTAGTCATAGTTCTGAGAGAATATGGGTGCAAAATTTTGCATATGTAGGTGTTTGCAACATGGAAGTTTCAGGCATTATCAGTTGTTCTTTAGCTGAACACATCAGCCAGTTCACATCTTCCCGTTTGTGAGATTTGCAGTCCTGGCGTGAAAGCATAAAGCTTTTTAATGAGATAGTAAAACTCCCTAGCCAATGAGTCCTGTGTCCTGGGCTCACCAAAAGCACGATGACTTTGGAATTTATTTTTATGTGTTCAGTGTCAGAAACAACATTCTTCTAAAACACAAGACAGTAACAGATCAGGATCGGGGTTGGCAGTAAATACAGCTGGTAAATGTTGCTGAAGGAATGACTTGCATGTCCTAAAGAATATGAGAGCAGTGCATGATTTCTCTTATGTATGAGGCCTGGGGAGAAACCTTGAGAAGAGAATTAATATTAGAGCATAGACCAATCAAAAGAACCCCCTAAAGGAACTTTCTAGTGTGATTAGGTCTGTTTTTACTAGCCCGTGTAGTATCAGGTCTAGTGACAAAGCTAGTATAACATCAGCGCACAGCTTTTGGAGTACGAGGTATAAAGCTGCATCCCTTACAAACTCTTATCACTGTAACAGAATTAATCCTTTGTGTGTGCAGGCTATTGTTTTGCTTTGATGGATTATAAATGCTGGTAATTACAGCCCTTCTTTACAGTGTGTAATATTTGCATACAAACGTTAGCTTGTATAAGCATCTCTCCCTTCTTCCCAGATTTGCCATTTTCATCTTTTTTTGTGCTTTTTGTTTGTTTGTATCCTTAAATTTGTTCATTACAGGGAGTCTTTAAATACAGATTGTTTCTATTTAAACATAATGGGCCTCATATGATGGAGAACATTTTTGTGCTCTAGTAGTGTAACAGACTCAATGTGTCCAATCGCAAAAACTACCGTATCTTCAAATAGATAATTCATCTATTCTTTTAGGGCACTGATTCAGTGTTGAATGTTAGCAATGTTTAAAAACTATCTCCGCTGAAAAGGCAAACCGTTAGGGACCTAAACTTCACTTTTGAAATGAGTCAATGTCATGTTGAGCAAAATGGATGGAAGTTTTCTGTTGAACTTCAATCTGGTATTGTGTTTTTATGACAGGTGGTGAGGTCAAACCAAATAATAATGGTTGCAATATAATGTCTTCATAGGAATATTTTTCAGAGTACTAAGAAGTCAGAGGGTGAAAAGATTAGAGTTCATAAATACAGGTTTGGCTAGCACTGGAATTCTCTCTATTAAACACTTTTCTCTCTGACTCTGCTTGGCATCTCATCAAATACAAAATCAGGCCTGATACTACCTTAATCCTAAGAAAGAGAAAACCAAAGAATCCTCCATATTGGAGTTATTATACATTAACTTTTTCTTTTTTCTTCACAGTTTAAGAATTTCAAATGAGCTAATGAGTTAATCAAAATTCTATAGTCCATTTTTTGAAAATGTAAAGGGTAATTTAAAATCCTGAAGTCAGATGGTGGTAATGGCTCTGGTGCTCCTTGTGATTTACCCATTGTAATGATTGTAGATTCTGCATCCCAGCCAGAGTTGTTGCGTCAGGGTAAAAATGAGACAAAGCCCATTAAGGTCTCAAAAAGTTTAAAAGTGACTTCTTTAATATACATGGTCCTCTGAGCACAAAGGGCAAAGAAGTCAGCAGAAAAGAGCATATATATTGTGAACTGGAAAGAAATCAGTGCCTTTGAAATTGTATCCCTTGCTTTGCCCTAAATCTGACGGCAGCTTTTAGCTTCCACCACATGTTTACATTGGAGATCTCTCTTTGTGCATATAGAGTTTGTTCTCTTATGAAATGATGTCTCAAGGGAAGGATAATTTAAAGCCATTTCCATTTGTTATGTCTGCGCCAAACTAGGCTATTAGGGGCTGTTAATGCTGGATAAACTCAAAACGTACAACCACCTTCATCTGTGGATTATAGAATCTGTCCAACTAATTGCATGCTGATATTACCGGAATAAGGACCTATGGGCAGTTTCATGTTGTAGCCAGCACCAGGATCATTTTGTAGTGTAGCCAATGTCAGGGTTGTGCTGATACTCAGAGATGTGCATCTGACTTCACTTTAGGAAGGCTGAGTTTTTAAAGGTTAAACACTGATGATAGCCAATGTAATTGTAGGTTTCTAGGTTAGGAACTCTCACTGGAAAGCCTTTGGGAAAATGGATTGTGATTTTGTAATTCTAGACCTAGCATAATCTTATTTTGCATAATTATAAGTTCAAGAACAGCCCTAAGCAGGGGACAAGTTGTAAGCTGTGCTTGAGGAGTAGCCACAGATAGCACTGGAAGTTTGAGGCACATCACTAAGATGAAGTTTTTCTTTCTTCTTCTTCCATGCTTTGGCAAGAGAATGATCTTGTAACGGCGTAGCATTGCTTCCTTTAGCTACAGATTACCATTCCTTCATTGCTTCAGACAATAGCTTAATGAATTGTATGGCTGGGAGCCAAGAATCAACCTATTCATCTTTACCTGCTCCTCATTCACTCTCTGACCAACAGCTTCTGTCGTAGTGGTAAGCCTGATTGACCATGCTTATGCTGGGATCCAAGACAGAGGGGCTGGTGGTAGCCTACATGAAAGGCACGCATTCCTGTCTGTGTTGTACCAGGCTAGCTGTACCATTATTCTTATTGAGACTGATACCAATTATCTGCCGTTTGTAATTACAGGATACATTCAGAAGATTTATGCATTTGTTGTAGGTTCCACTTTTGTAAGTGGAAACTTGTCTTAATCTTGTATCTAAAATATTAAGCTGCAAATATTGGAAGAACTTGTTTTCTGGAGAAAGCCTTCAGTATTTCTTTTGCTTTCTTTGACTGGGAGACGGAAAAACAAATCACTCATTTGGTATGTTCCAGATTACACCAATGGTGTGGAGGCATAAAGGTGAAAAAGAACAGAACAAAGTTCTAATCACAGACGATACAAAACCGGTGTTGCTTAAAATTTCCTGGTCTCGCTCATACCCTAATTTTCTAAAAGTAATGGTTTTGCATCCCTGGATTTCTGACTGTCTCAAAAGGCCTTGGAAGTTTTAGCTCGTTATGAATAACCAGGGCTAGAAGAAATGAAATTGCCTTCACAGTGGTTATTAATTATGGAATCTTTAGAAGCTTGCATTGTTTTTAAGGTGCTCAGATGCTAACTTATCCAAATAGAGGCCAGAATTTGCTTGGCTCATTCACAGTGATTACCTGTGAATACAGCATGTGAAATCTGGTCATTGTTTTTGTGATTCCAGAAATACTCTGTATGTGAAATACAGCAGGGAGCAAGAAGGGAGCAGTAGTTTCGTGTGCATAACAATGGTTTTTTTGTCACAGTGATGGGGAATAAGAAATCCACTGATTTCTGGCCAGTGCTAAGTCAGTGATTTTCACTGATAATGGAGACCTGATTTTGCCTGCCACGTACAACTGTTGATTCTTCACTAAATGCTATTTGTAATCCAGGTGGGCTATGTTGTTTGCTGTGGGGTGCTCTTTCACCTCAGACAGCTCTGTCCTAACCTTCACCTGAATGTCCACAAGAGAAATAGGGAGCTGCTGAGAAGGGCAGCATGCTCCAGGGCTTCACAGTGAGCAAGTGTGAGAGCAGGATCAGGAAGCATAAATTCAGGTGCTTCTCTAGCTGTCAGCCACAAGCATTTGATGAGATAAAGCAGTGAGTGGAGTCACGTATGTCTCCATCAGAACAAGGAGAAAACTACTTGGGAACTGTGATCATGAGTCTCACTTTCCTCAGTTGCTCAATGGGATAAACCCCTGTGCAGATATTATCTAGGCCTTCAGGTCATGAGGTGGATGCTTTTTGTTAAAATATCTGTAAGTTCTCCCAAGACATGTACTTTGTATTCATTCTGTTCTTCAGTCCTTCTAATTTTGAGCATATCCTTTCAATAACATGCAGGGGAGGGCTGACTCAGCTATGCTGTGTTTGTATTTCTTGTTTGTAGATGTTCGCTTAACAACACGTGGAGCAAAATTCTTGAAGAATTTAGATCTTAGTAATTTTTAAATGACAGCTAGCAATAAAATGGGAAACAATTTGCCTCTGTGTTGTTTTATTAATCAATTTACTTTTGGCATATTTCTTTTATAATTACAGCATGGTTAAATGTACCTCATAGTTGTTTAATTTCTTCGAGTTTTGGAGGTAACGGCAATTTTGACAGTAAAGTTCAATGTTGTATCTACTTGTGTTCGGTCAGGAGCAATTGTCATGCATTCCTCAGACTACATCAATAGCAATTGCAACAGTCACTTCAACAGAAATGGAGGTCTTTTAATTATTTGGAGTTTATAAATTAAACCTTTTGAATTGGATTACGTGACATATAGAAATCAGTATCAACTGTGCTGTTTTCATGTAAAAGAAGTTTGAAAAACTCATGGAAAGCAGGGATTTAAAATTAAATAGAAATTGTATATAAAGTTCAGCTGAAAATAATATTTAGTCCTGTTGACTTACTCATTACTAGTCATTTGTAAGTTTTGGAAATAATTACATATTCAGCTCCTGAAAGTGTGTCTTTTTAGGAACCCAAATTACAAACATATAAAGAACTCTCTGTTCTTAGATTCTTTTCTTTGGAGTCATTGTTTTCATTTGCTGGTTTTTTAATCAGTCCAATACAAATAGTGTGGTATGTCTGTATAAACTTACACACTTAACTTTTGGCGTTCCTCCTTGTAATAAACTGCTTTTGCTGAGGAAAGATAACTTAGGTTAAAAAACCCACGGACTGCTTTTTGTATAAGGATGCTCTGTGCAATTTTGGACTTGTGTTCAAGGTAAAAGACTCAAGAAGTTAATGAAAAGGGAATTAATCTTTCCTCATGCTCACTGGCTGGAGATCACAGACTTCAGGTTTTGAGGAGACAGAATAAAAAAGATCTTCACTGCCAGTGGCCATAAGGCTGAAATGCTTTTATTCTCTAGAGAGCCAGAACTCATCTGCAGCTTCCCCTCATTGAAACGCAAGACACTTCAGTTTCCTGTTTAGTTTGTATCTAAGTGGATTTTCTTTTAGATTGTAGATAGTTTGTGTATTCTTTGCTAAGGGTTATTATTTTTTCCTTTAGCTGCCGGCTTGGGAATTGCTTGAACAGTGTTGCTTTATTGAAAAGGATTGTGTGCTACCTTGGCCAGGGAATCCCAGAGGAAGCAAATACCATACAAAATCAAAGCACAGTGTCTTCAGGTTTCTACTTGCTGAGTCTTTTAGCAGTGATCTGCTTCAAGTAACCTTGTGGGAAAGCAAATTTTTAGTGGTTCTTAATGTCTGCGGCACCACTTGCAATGACACAACATGGAAAATCTGTGTTCTTTCTAGTGGGACAATCATAGTGAATCTTTGAGTCTGGCACCCATGGTGATGGTGATACAATTACGGCTTTTTTATTCACTATATTGATGTCCTCCATTGGTCTGTGGACCAGCTCATGTGAGTGTTTACATTTCCTTTGTGGCTTTCATCAGCTTTTTGTTACTTCAGTGAAGGATCTGTGAGAGTCTTAAAATTTTTCTGAAGACCTCAGTCTTCAAGTTTGCCTTGGAATTTCTGGTGGAATAAGGAAGATACCATTAGCTGAACTGGCTCATTTTGCCAGGCTGCAGGAAAAGAGACTGTGCTCCTTTCAGGTCACGTTAAAGCCTCCCATACCTGCTGCTGGTCACTTGTAGTGAATTTTTCTAGTGTATTAGCTCTTTTAATCTCTGTGGGTTTTTTCTAGAAGAGAAAAAATATCCTGGTAGAAACCTGTTTTTATAGCTCACGTGACTATTTCTTATGGAAGCTTTGTGGACAGGAATGGCAGAGAGTGTAATGTAAATGTTTCTTTCCAAAAAGGAAAGAAGCCAAAACAACGGCTCAGAGGTCCGTATTTCAAAATACAACAGGCAAGCGTACTGTCATTACTAGGCTATGATCAGGAGGAGGACCTAGGCTGTTGCTACCCATTGAGATACACGTTTTTTGCCCTTTCAAGTCTAGAGCTGCAGCCTACATCAGCTAGTGAAGGAGGAGCAGGTGATCCACATACCAGTGCCAGAACACAGAAATCTTGGCCAGTGTACATTTCAGTTTGAATCCTTATGAAGCGCACCATTAATATTTCAGTATCATGTCTAGAGGAACAAGCAACTGGCCTTGCTCCTGTAACTAACATTTGCCTGTATTATTGTACCTTACACAGGTAATTGTCAGCAACAGCTCCAAGCAGGCTAGCAGTAGGGAAAGGTCTCTACAAAGCTAAAGAGAAATATAGAGAGGAGCTCACACAGTCTATTTGACCTCTACACAAGTGCTATCACACAAGTGTTCATACTGGAAAAATGTTGCTGTATTCATAAGTAAGGTGCTCTACTGCCAGAAAGAAATTATCGTCCTCTCTTGGATCGCCTAACTTTGATTTGTAGCAGATCTGAACTGCTATATATTTCTGCATGTGCAGTGGGGAATAAAGAAAAAGGATATAGACACATGAGACAGAAAGAACAGGATTTGGAGAGAGAAGAAAGAAAACTGACCCAGGCCCTTTTGAGAGCTTGAAGTTTGCTACTGAGCCCAGTATATTGATCCAGGATGGAAAGCGCTATAGACTATAAACCTGGTTTCTCAAAAAGCATCCCTCTCTAATCCCTTGCATCCATTGAGGACCTCTTAGTATTGTTGTAAAAGGCCTGTTTTCCAGAGTGATTTGATTCCCATAGCTATGGGCAAAGGCACCCAAGCAGCTCTTGTTTGATTAAAAAGCTGAATTGTTTGCTGGTGACTGTAAACACAAACAGCTGCTTTCTGAAACCACACCAAATGAGAACCAGATTGGTACTTATGCTGCAGGACAGAGTTTTAAACAACTCACTAGCTCTATCTGGGAATATTTTCTTTGAGAAAATAATTGAGACGAATGTTAATAAATGTAGAATAAAATGTGTGTGTATTTAGCTCACCTTCACTCTGCCCTGATTATTTTTGATGCAGCCTGATCCTCCAGTCTTAGAGCAGAACAAGAGCAACTAGCTTGCTTCAGGTAGTAATATTTACAGGGACTTGAAAATACAACCAAGAAGAAGAACCTTACAGGATCAGTCAACGCTGCCTGTTTTCTGTTTCACAATGACTTTGTTTGCATTTGTTTGGGGAAAGAGAGAAGGTGTGTGATGCTGGGGACCCTATGCTGGCCTTACTGCACTGAAATGATTCTCCTTAGACTGGTTTTGTTGATTTTGATGATCTTGCTTTTCTAGCCGCAGAGTACACGAGCAGTGTATAACTGTTGCTCAGGGATGTGGTTTTGTGGGTTTCAATGTTTAATCTATTTCATTGTTCTTTGCAACCAAGTATTCTGAAGGTTATGGGCTACCTTTCCCATGTCACTGTGTAGCTACTGTCCTTAGCAAATACTGTTTCATAGGTTGGGCAATGATTTTGATTAACTTTGTTGTGTATAAGTGCTTATTGAAAGGACCATCAACAAGGTGAATAGATAACGTTAGACAGTTCCCTACCTGGGACTACTAAAACTGAAAGGTTGTGAATAATCCTGTTTGCTGGTTCACTACTTTCTATTCATATGGTCTGTTTTTCTTTTCACTCTGAATAGGCAGTGAAAACCAGTTGTGTCATTGTTTGCAAAGAACAGGGAGCATGAAAAGCAGTATATAAAGCCCAAGTTTTATTGCAGAACTTAACTTCCCATTTCTCAGATGCTAACTCAGACCTCTTTACCATGGTTGGGTTCCAAAGCTTTCAGATACAGTCCATGTATGTAGTGACACCTACACATTTATTATATATAGATATCGCTTACATATGCACACAAGTCTTTTCAGAAGTCTTCTGAAATTACAGGACCAGGCATCTGGAGACCTGGCTTCTGTACGTGGCTTTACCATCAACTTCCTGAAGGACTTAAGCAAAGTTGGAAAGTTTTTTCACACAATTACATTGGACGGTACATAATCCTGTTCTGGGGAATAACAAATGTCAGCATAAATCTGTGCTGCATTGTAGATTCTGCTTTCCCCGGATGAACTGTGAGAACTTGGGCTGTTGAGGGCTATTCTAGCTTTTCACCTTCCTTGCTGCTTGACTTTGTGTCATGGGAAGCATTTTACTACCTTTAATCCAAGTTTTGTGGACTTGAATGTGTTTAGCCTTTGACCAGCTCTAAGGGCAGTGCTTCTCTCCCCATCTCCATTTTTCACTTTGCAGTGTAACCTGCGGGTTATCAGCAGCCTAAAGCTGTCTTTCTGCTGATTCCCCTTTTATGTGCACTGGGGATAATGCAGCTTTTCTAGAGAGACCACAAGACTTGATTCATTGATGTTGTAAGAACTGTCAAAATCTTGTGACAGAAGCGGAAAATTTTGTTGACATTGGAAAGAGAGGTGGCTAGAGCTGTAGTCTGGGTTCCAGCTGTAGGGGTATTTCTATTAACTAAAAAGGGATTCAGAACCTTATACTGAGCTGTTTTTATGAACTTAAAATAATTGAGAACAGTTTTTGTTTAGCGCTGGCTATTTCCTGAATATGTTTGCAAGTCAGACAGTGTAGTGCTGGGCTTAAAAGCCTGGCTCCAGCTTCAGATGCATAAAACAAAATAACAAAAGAGAATTTATCATGGAAAGGTATATTAGCTTTTGAAAATTTTCGTGTTGCAATTAGTGCTGCTGTTAGTAACAGAAATAGTGATAGTGATATTGCTCTCTTCTTTTTCAGCCTATAAAGAAGATAGTTACTTCAAAGGTTGTTTACTGCATGAACTTCCTGGTGTCATGGCTAGAGGTTCTGAAGAAATTCAGAGAAAGCTATGTTGGATGTCACCTGTAGTTTTGAACATAACTGTAGCCACACTATTCTCTTTTGGTCTAGGAGAGAGTTCTCTTCCTGGTGCAGCCAGGAGCATCCTTTTTAGCTATGACAGCCTGAGCTGAGTGTAGCCACTGCACAGAGATACACAGTGTTGACTGATCTCCAAAAATTTTGAATCAGATGCTGAGTGGAAAACACAGTTTTGTGTTAATGAATTAAGAGAAATTTACATTCTGGAACCAATGGACCTCAAAAAATGCTAGACTTCACTTCTTAATAGAATCAGTAATTTAGTCTGGAGATCACAAATACCAGTCTTGCTCTCCAGAGCAGTGTTAATAGAGGACAGTCTTCTGTTTAGGTGAGAAAGACTAAAGATGGAGCAAACAAAAAACAAGAGAAGACTGAAAAGAATGAGTGTTTTGTGTTCAAAGTAGTTCAGCAGGCCTTGGGAAGTGCATGTGTTTGGGTACTGTTTAACTCACTTTGTTCCTCCCAGCATCTCCCATGACCAGAAACTCAGTAACAGACATGGGATAAGCACCAGCTATAGATTTTTCTTCATGCGCTACGTGCATCCTTCTCCTTCTCCCTTTTTCTCAGTGCTTCATTTACTTCTTGGTGGTCTCTGTTGTTTGATCCCTGTCTACCCTTCTGAAGTGAAGTGGGAGTTTTGGTTCCTTACTAATGGTATAAAAAAGTACAAATCAAAAGCAGGAGATCTGGAGCATACCTTCAACCATTAAGCCTGAGTCACCAGCCAGGCGGGAAAACCGCTTGTGCTGGTGGGAAAGGCTGTCTTGCTCTCTCCACTGAGATTCCAGTTTTGTTGCTGACTGGCCTGCAGCTAGAGCTGGAGGCATGAGAAACACCTCTGTGCTGTGCGCACGGATGGCATGGTGGGGCTGTCGTTGGAAGATGGGGCAGCAAGGACGCTGGCCCTCCCACAAAACTGCTTCCCCATCCCCCTTCCTTTTCTTTTGCAGTTGCACACAGCGCTGTGGCTCGGAGGTCATTTGTTTCCCACAGCTTCACAAACCACTGTAGCAGAAAGGGAGACAATGGTCCCTTACAAGGGGCGATGTGAGGCCTTCTTTCATCTTTAATAAGCCCCTTCACTTGCACTATGAAGCCTGGTGTGTGTGTGTGTGTGTGCACAGTTCCAGTGTGAACCACTCTGCAGCTTCCATTGATGTAAAGCATCCAGGTTTTTTGTTTTCTTTTTCAAATGGGCAACTCTTGGCATGTTCCAGCCTGAGGTGGGTTTTCTGTTCAGCACAAGCACATCAGGAAACATCCCTTCTCCTTTTCCCAGAGCTATTAAAATCTAGGACCCATCTGGTCAGTTGTCGGTCAGCTGAAAGACCGAACTGGAAAAGCAAGGAGAGGAGGGGAGCAACTGTCTTTAGCTCCCCTCTGCCAAATGCAGGCTCTGCTTGTTGCTGTGCCTGGGCATGGTTGCTGACTGAGTGTGTCAGGAGGGCGCTGAGAACAAGCACCCTGGCAAAGCAACCAACTGTCCTGTCACAGGATTTCCAAGCAGACGTGCAATTTGAAAACTTTTCTTCTCAGTGACTCTGCTAAAGTGAGCAGAAAAGGAAAGGGAGTAAACAGTATGATGAAATTCTACGGTGCGGGAGTTCAGAACAGTGGTCCTTCTAGTCCGGGATACAGTTTTTACCATTGTTTTCTGCCTGATCCTTTGAAATGTCACTACTTGAGCCACCCTCTAAGTCTGGAGAACTGAAATAGGAAATCTTTAGATGCCTTCTATGTAACAGAGAGTTTGTGCTCCAAGGTAGGAAACTGTTTCTCCCCCATCTTGGTAAGCTCAGAGTAAGAACATGCCAGTCACAGTTTTTCCTGCTCTCTGTCCCCTTTCAAAGCCCGTGTTTAGCCTGGACTGCCTCTTGCTAGAGCTGATTCAAATGGCTCACTGTGAGGCCCCCTTCAAGCTCAGTGCAGGCTTATCTTAGGAAATGGCTTTGGTAGTCCAGGTCCACTAAGGCATTGTGTCTTTCTTCCTCGCTACTGCATCCTGTTCCTTTTGTGCACAGTATTACTTCAGCAAGGGAAAGAAAATCCTTCTTTTCACTTGTCTCAGTGGCTATTGCTATTCTCAGCTACTTAGTACCATGCAGCCCCATGTTTCACTCTAGTGTTCTGGATGTTGTAATGGTCCTAGCATGAACCTTTTGCTTAGCCTTGAGACCTGACCTCCCTTTCCTTAGCTTGCACAGGTTATCCATTTAACATAGCACAGCCTGGAAAGGACATCAAAGTACGTGAAGAAATGGTTATGCAAAATTGACACTCAGATTTCAGCTATAGTCTACTGCATGGTTTCCACCATAGAATAAGTATTCTTCTACCTATTGGAAATGTTATGTTAGAGTGCACATTTCACTGTTTCTGCCTCTGACTGAGCAATTTCGAGGAAAGGTAGAGGACCATTTTCTCAATAATATGTGAGACAAGGAACCTAAGCAGTCAGTCAGATGATTCCAGGCAATGCAACTGGACAGCTAGAGATTTCTTGGCATTTTTAAGCTGCCCAGCTGAGAGGCCAGTATACAAACCCATTTTTTAACACTATCCCGATGAGAATTATCCACGTTTTTTCAACTTTCAAATGTGAGATATAACAAGCAAGTGTTAAACTGCTCTCAGAACAATGTTTATTGATTCTATTGGCCCACACATTGCTTTGGCAACTAGCAGAAACTGGAGGATCTCCTGTGAGAACATTTGTCTTTATGGAGAGGTATTTAGCGATGGTGTACTAGGGCTTCCAACTGATCTACACAACCCTACTAAAGCACAAAAATATCCTTCTCCAGGATTCAGACCTGATAAAGGAAGAGTAAAAAAACCTCCACAGTGGATTTTACAGAACACGGTGCAATAAAGAATTACCAAAAACTTTTAAAGAAACTAGGGTAGCTTATGGAGTAGAGGTACAGTACAGAAACATGTAACTGTTCTTTGCTCTGTGGAGTTTCAGGGGCTCTTTACATTCTGTGCTTTTCATCTGGCATCCTAGCATCTTTTCCCCAGAAGGAAACCCTAAAAGTTGCTTAAAAGCTGTCTACAAATTATGCAGTGTCACCAGTGAGACCTTTGGAGTTTTCTTTGAGCAGGTAAGAGGTAAGAGATGTGATGCTTTGTGGATCAGTACTAGGTTCAGTTTTGCAGTATTATTATTTTATCCCAGTCCAATTTTCAAATATTTAAAATACACTGTTTTAATGGCACTATGAATTCTATCCTGTGGCTTCCTCACACAACTCACAGCGCAGCGTGCTCATTGCTTTATACTGTCCTGCCTCCTTCTCATGACGCTTTGCCAGCTCCAGCCAGTTTGCTGTTCACTGCTATCGCAGAGCTCAGATCTCCCCACCCCGCTCTGCTTCCTGCCACTGACCCCATTTCAGTCTTGGCTCCCCTCTCCAATTTTTCTCTCTCCTCCCCTCCCTTGCCATTGGCGTATCTTCTTCCTTAAGCTATCCAAAAATAAAGTGGATGTTTGTGCGAAATGTGCATTCCTTAGTAGTAACTGGCTATTAGCTATACCATGGGGAGCAATGAGATGTTCATGGTGGAGACATTACTGTTAATATGAATACGTTAAAAAACTGGATGACAAATGGGAAAAAATGAACCTGCATTTAGTGAGAGGGCTTGAGATATGCTTGGGACAGCAACTTAATCGCAGAACAGCAATTTAATTTCCTTTTTCTCTTTGTGCATTGGGCTGGCATCTACAGGCAAACAAAAAACCTCCAGTTAGAGTGTTTTCCATCTAATCCATCCAACAGTCCCCTTCGCTGAGGACGTGTTGATTCTGAGCAGGGTGCATGATTCATCACCCTTGGGAGATGAGGCAAGGTTTGGGGCTGATCTTAGACAATTTATCTTCCCCTTGCCCCCCCACCCCCCCAACTCCCAAATGTGTGAAGCAGTTTTGTACTAGGAAATTACATCACTGATAAAATCTTTTTAAGGGGAACATCCACCACGTTACGGCATGGAAAGTAACGGAGAATTTTTGCTGTTAGGTAATGGTGAAGTCAATTTATTAGAAGCTAGTTTGAACAAGGCAGCAGGCACAACAGACACTGGGAAGCACTGAAGCTAATAAAAAGTAGTCTCATCCTGAGTGGGAGAGCTGCAGAAGAAAAGTAAAGGTACAAGGATCTGAAAATGCAGAGTCATGCTTCAGATCCTTGAGACTGCAGTTTGTTTACCTCTGGGAACCAGCTGCAGAAGAAGAATCTGAATGGTCGTTTTTGAAAGAAATGTAGCTATTTACCTTGCAGAGAGAGTGGGATGCGGTTTTCTGCTGGGAAAATTAACACACACAACAGATTTCCCTACTGTACCGGAGCAGGTGGGACTTACAAGTACCACATATGTATATTTGATGTGATGTTAATCAATTAAATGAGGCATATAAAAAGAATGAATAGTCAAGTCATTAACATTCCTGTCTGTGCTCCAACACTGTCCAGTATGAAAGGGAAATAGTTATAGCTGAGTTGATAAATACTTATTTCAGTTATATTTATTTCAGTGGTTTGCTCAAATGAAGAACATGTGCATCCCAAGCAACACTTTCTTCTGAGCCAATGCTGAAATGGTGCGTGTCCTCCACAATGAGCCACTGCTGCTAGATACACCGGCTTTAACGGGGAAAGCAGAAGTGAGATACAAGAACCTTTAAAATCATTTAAGAACTTATGCTAGCAACAGAAAAGCAGCATGTTAATTCCATTAATGTGGCAAAACTCCCAGATGGGTAATAACCAAGGCTGTGCGATGTGTTTGCCAGAAAACCCAAAAGGTACACAGAATTTATGTGTTAGAATTCATTGCAAACTCGGTTAATCTGAGGGCTCGTTACAGTGTATTTAGAGCAGTCTCTGATTTTATGGCTTTATTTGGTTGTGATTCTATTTGGATGAAACTCTGTATTTTTCAAAAGCACTTTGGTTTAGGTTTTCCAGGATGTTTTTGAATCTGTAACTTTGAAAGAAACAGCAGTAATGTAGCGCGAGTGCCTGACTTGTAGTTACACAAAAAAAATAAATCCCAAACCAAACCTAACCCATCCCCTAAACCCTCCAAGCTTCTGACTGTTACAACAGATTGGCTAATAATCACAGTATGTTATTGTAGATGTCATGCTGCAACCAAGTTTTTGCCGATTTTGGGGGTAGGTGTTCAATGTAAGAAGTCGCCCGTGGGGCAGAGTTCACTGGGTTGTTCTGTGTACATTTATTCTGTTTTTTCTGCTGGGTAGATATGAGTTGCTGAATAGAGTTTGATTCACTTCTTACCCCAAGCTGCTAAACAGTAGAGCTGCTGAGCAGGCTTTGGGTTCTGACCTCAATGTACAGCAATCAAAGAGAATTGTGTGGTCTAGAGAGCGTGTAAAGTAACTTGATGCAGGAGTTGTTATCGTTTCTGTGGTCAGGTTTGCTTTATGTTCATCCTTCTTGTTTTCAAATAGGCTTCCAGTCATAATACACAGAATCTGAAATATTTATTTATCTGTTTACAGATGGAAGATGAAGCTGTGAAAGAAACTGATTTGAAAAGAATTTTGTATTATGGTGTTGAAGCTGACACCAATTTTAGGCTGGGAAGAAACAGAATTCTTTGTTTCTTAAGTCATTATCCACATTGATATAAATATTAACAGTAAATGTTTGATATGTTTGGAGTTTGATAAGTTACAGTGTTTGGCCTAGAAAGCACTCCTTTTTACAAGAGAATTAGTAAGTTTCTATATATACCTTACTGCAGAATTTCATGCCATAAATGAACTCGTGTTGCTCCTTGCTAGTTACTGAAGGTGGTGAGCTCGCAGTTGTAGGCAATGAAACACTGGCCTGAGCATACCAGGGTTCTGCTAGGAACACTGTTTCCTTTTTTTTTTCCGTGGATCTTTTTCTCTGAGGAAGAAAAAAAAACGAGCAGTATAATGGCTAGAATAAGAACAATTTGGCTTTTTTTCAGCCAATACATACCTTACTCTCTAACACTATATTCCAAATTGATTCATACTCTACATGTATTTTGCTTTGGATATGACAACACACTTGTGGTCCGGCAAAGTCCCTTACAGTGCGTTATTCACTTGTCCCTCTCTGTTTGAACTAAGATGATACTTTTTAGGATGAGAGGAAATGGGCTCAAGTTGTGCCAGGGGAGGTTTAGATTGGATATTAGGAAAAAATTCTTTACTGAAAGAGTGATCAAGCACTGGAACAGGCTTCATGGGGAAGTGGCAGTCACCATCCCCGGGGTGTTCAAAAAATGTGTAGACATGGCACTTCGGGACATGGTTTAGTGGTTATGATAGTGTTGGGTTGACAGTTGGACTTAATCTTAAAAGTTTTTTCCAACCTTAATGATTGTATGATTCTATACCATACAGCTATGTTAACCAAACTCAGCACTATTGCTGTATGTTGTCAAGGGGAAGACTAAAGTTGGTCTATGTTGCATTAATGGCAGTGTCCTGATAGAAGGCTGCATCAGCTACCTGCCTTTACATGAGGATGTAGGAGATGCAGGTGAGCACTGACTGTGGCTTTCACACCAGTCTCTGTTCTTTAAAGAAGAGTCTAACAGTGGCTGTGCACTTATTAGACTCAAAACAAAGTATGTTGTATTATTTTAAGTTTAACCCCACAGTAATGCCTTGGAGAGTATACTAATACAATTAAATGTATTGCTGTCATTTAAAAACTCTAATTTCATCAAGGTTACAATGGTTATTGCTTAAATAAGTCACTAAATCTAAAGAGAAGCCGATGGAGAATGACTGATTTCAATTTTTCATGAGTGTCTTCTCACTGTAGTTAGCTGTGAGTGTTAACTGACAAATGACCATGGTGCCTCTCACTCTAATCTTGCTGTATCTTGTAAATAAAGTAGGATTAGACTGAAACCACCATGATAAACTTTTGTTGGGCACAGAATAGTGTTGGTTGTTCGGTAAGCATCTTATTTCCTGCTAGGTTAGCATTGAGACAGTCACGGGGGGTGACATAACGAGGCACTGTTGTTGAAATGCTGTCTTTCACATGAAGCACGAGCCTGCTACTTTCACCGTTTGAACTCATTGAAATTCCTGTGGCACTTCTCGCAAGAGATAGGATATAACATGTCTTGGTGAAATACAAAAACCTGATCCTACAAGCCCAACCTTTATTTTAGCATAGGTCAAGTCATTTATTTTTCTTTGGCAGTGCTTGTCTTTAAAGTAACAATTATATTAACTTTGCCTGGTGAGATCCCGGGAAATGTTCTAGATGTGGTAAAGTTTATGAGTATCCCAACAGAATTTGAGCAGCTTTTCCTAGGCATTAGGTTGTCTTTGCCACTGTAACCTTTGAATGACAACTGGTGTGTTTGAGCCTATATTGCATGTACAAAATATGTCCACATTTAGGGTTAAGTATCATGAGATTATTAGTAAGTACCAGTTCTAAGGTACTCAGAGGTACGTTGTGTCTGTATATAAGCAAAGGTAAGGGATGATAAATTTGTCAGAGATGCAATATGACTGTTCCCCAATTGCTATCAAACCTTTGATAATGTAAATTGGTCTTGCAAATTGCCTCTTCTTGAAAGTCATTTGGTTATAGAGGCCTTATTAGAGGCCTTTGTGCACAGCCCCAGCCAGCAATGATCAGTAGCAAGACTGGTCAGAAGACCTGGAAGACAGTTATGTGATAGTTTCCCAAACCAAAAGTTACGGCATGGCTCCAGGTAAGAATGAAAATTTCATAATGGGGAGAAGGGAGGGGAAAGGGAAGTGCAGTTGAGAGGCAGTTGATTGACTTTCCAGCAAAAGATTAAGGCTGTGGTTCTTTGTAATAGGAGTGGCTGGTAAATTATATTTCTGTTGTGCAATAATTCAGAAAATCTTTCTAGTTGGAATGGAAGGACAAAAATTTAAGCATCTGCTCAGAGTTGCAACATACTGGTTTGAAAAAATGTGAATGTGGATGCCCTCCCCCATTCTTACATCTCCTAAGCTGTTCCCTTGGAAGTCCTGGGTCCTCGGTCCACAGCCTGGGCAGGCGGCCAGAGGGTGGGCTGGAAGGGAGCCGCGTTCTGCAGGAAATCAGCTTGGCAGGTATCAGCCTGGCCTATGTCTGTCAGAAGTTTTACTGGCATGTATGTGTTTTTGCAAAACACTAGGCATTTAGAAGATTTATTTATTTTTTTTTAAAATCAGGGTGGTTGGGGTTTTTTTACTGGCTTTGACTGGGCAATATTCTCAGCATAGCCAGTGTTGGAGTGCAAAGTATAGAGGTTATTCATTTGGTTCAGTGGGTATGACTCCAGGTTAGCCATGGCTGCAGGCTGATGATAGGCTTCTGTTCACTAGAGACGGCTGGAAACTACAGATGTGAAACTGTTTAAGCAACTAGACCCAAATCTACCATTAAAGATGTCCCTAGAAATCCTACTGCCTGCTGGAACAGCTGAGTGCACGTACTTATTGGCAGGTGGAAATTAGAAAGCTGTAATACGCGTCTGCAGTTAGCAGCAAAGCTTTGAATCCAAATACCTTTTGTAAAGAGAGCAAGTACAAAAGAGTGCTTCAGTTTTCTGGCTTTTGGTGCATAAGCTGTTGCTTTAACAAGAAATTGGGTTTAATTAGATTGGAAAGGTGAATTTCTGAGCTCTTAACAAATTCTGCCGTGCACTTCCAAAGTAGCTTGATATTTTTGACTGTGTGACTCTAGAAGTGGATGGTGGAATAGCTACATCGCCTCTTTTTTGAGCTGACCACGTATTATGAGCTTTGTTTTACCTATCTTAATGATACTACCAGGGTCAAAATTTAAACCTGAATACTTATTGTTTCAAAGTAAATTATGGAAATCCTATTACTCATTTGCAGAACCAGTTATTTAATTTCATATGATTCATTTTCATTCAATATTCTTTACAAACTGTCTTGAGGATTAGTCTTCCTCCTTAAAAATGTTAGAACAATCCGTTCTGGTTATCTACTCTGAGCAGTTATAAATCTCTTCGAGTCATTTCTTTGACTAGGAGCGTTGAAGCTCATCCATTAGAACAAGCATAAAAGACTTGGAAGAATTGTTGGCCTTCAGTCAGTACCAGATATCTGGGCATTCTTTGTTTGTCACTGAAGGCTTTAATTGTCTAAACAGATACTAACAGGCCAAAACATTCTCATCATGTGCACCTCCCGTGGCAGTAGCGGGGATTATAGAGTGTTGTCATGATCAATATCCAGGGGCAACTTCCTAACTACTACTTCATAAAAAGGTTTCTCTTTATCATGTTTATAGCATGGCAATTAAACGAAGAATGTTGTTTAATTTAAAATTACAGTAGATGTATATGTCTACAGCATATTTATTTCTGTGTATTTGTAGAGCACATTCGCTTCATATCTGAATGAATCAAACCAGCCTCCTTAAACTATCACTAACCAGAGATCCAGCATCTAGAACATGTTCACAGGCATTGCCTTTGGGAAAATGCTTGTTTTTTCTCAGTGTTGTTATTTCAGAGACTCCACACAGTGTCACGGCTACTAGACTCTGTGCTTTCCAAGTGTCCTGTGGTTCGGTGGCAAATTAGTTGCCTTTCTTCATGCAGAGTCCTCAAAGAGAAATTCTACATATGCTTTTGTATTTTTCTGCTGGGTTGAAAGTGTGCAGATAAATGTATCTTTCCACTTCCCCAGACCCCGTTTTACGGTGGAAATGAATCTTTCCGCATTATTCGGTCCTTCAGCTTTTGGTGGCGCTTCCTGCATGAGATTGGATGTAAGCTTCTGTGAGGTGGCTCTGTGCTGTTGTTGTGGGTTAGCTCTGAATCTCACACTCTGTTCACCTAGGCCGCCTGTCAGCCTTCAAGTTACAGAAACTTTCTACCAGTGTAGAGCTTTTCTGAGAGCTTGTGTAAGGGCAAAATTCAAAGTTGGTTTCGCAAGGAAGGAAATCAAGTTGTTTAGCCACATACACCAAGACTCTAGTCCATATTTAGTTCTTTCTTAAATATGTCAAGTTGATATTATCTTTAATCATACTGTTATTTGGTAAGAGAGTTAATATCATAATTGTTCTACTTTTTAATCAGTGTTCTTGTTCATTTGCTTTTCAAAGTGAAGGGCTCAGAACTGTGGCACAAGTTCTACTTGAGAAGCATACATGGAATTCCTCAGGGATTGTACTCAATCATAGCGTTCAAGTTGTTTTACATGCTCCAAACCTGAGTGTGAAGAAATTTGAATTGTTTCAAAGCATAATATAATTAAATCTTAGAGTGTATGCCTGAGGTAGGATAGGTAGCTGCAGAAGAGGTGGAAAAGCAGCAGTTACCTGTTTTTGCTATGTGGGATAGATGGTCTTTCTCTTTTGTCACACCAGGCAGAATGAACTTGCCCATGGTGTGGCTTCCCAGAAGCAGAAGTCAGTTGGCTTCATCGATGCCAAGGTAGACGGCAAAGTTACAGTGCGGCTTTTTGGAGAGGATGAGTTAAATACATGTATAAAGCAGGAATGCCTAGAATTACATCTTTGGTCAATGGCTAATCTTGCTTTACTTTCTGTGTCACGCTGGAAAACTGTCACATGCTTGACACCACTCACTGGATGTGTAGTTTAGCCAGTCACCTCTACTTCTGTTGTCGAAGTCAGAAGTAGTTGTCAGAACTTCCACTGCAAAGCCAGTATGGAGAGAATAGGGATATGTCATGACCTAGGGAACAATCCTTGCAGGGAGCTGCTAGCATAGTCATCAGCCAGGTAGCCATTCCCCTGGTGAAAGTAAGAGAGTAAACCAGTGTAGTATTTTTTTCATGTGTCACATAGTACTATTTTAATATGACAAATAGTACTGTTTATGAACCAGTTAGGATGGTGTGACATACTACTTTCTGCAGATCTTTTCCACCACCTTTCATTTCCATGATCACAGCTGCTTTTCAGCCTGAGTTGCAGCTTTTCAAGTTTTTTGTGTGACACCATTGTAGGACTAGTCAAACTTCCAGTTAGGTGTTAGGTAGCATTTGTCTTTTGCAACTTGTTTTTTCTTCCCTTTCTCCACAAAAGAACAAGTACAATGTGGAGTCTACCTGTGGTGAGGTTTTAATGTAAATGTGCATGCTGCTGGCTATCTACGTCAAAAAGAATTTATATCCAAAGCAATGCTCTTTGCTTTTCACCTAGAAGGTGGTGAAACTGTGAAGTCCAGGGGTTAATTTTGCTGTCTCAAAGTGAAGGATGAAGTTGCACAGATGGACTCGGTATAGGAGGCTTTACCTCTGGAGTGGGGCTGTTCGTGTCTTCATTCTGGACCTCAGAAGGTGTTTCAGACACACTTGGATTATGGATATAAACCTACTTGAAAATAAGGACAAAGAACATAAATGTTTTACTGGAAAGCCAGTGTAGCGAGTGGGGAAGCTGTCAGTGGGCTGTACTGCTGGGGAGAAGTGCTGCAGGACTGTGTGTGGCCGGTGACTTGACACCCGGCTGTACTGAATTGCTGCCAGCTGGGCAGAAAGTGGCAAAGACAAGTATGGTGATCTCAGGGGGAGCTGAGCTCAGCAGAAGTGGTGGACATCATATACGTGGAGCCTGCTCTTGGAAGCTAAGCATCAGTGAGATCTAAATGCTTTCCTAGCCTGTGGATAGCACAGAGGAAAGCACAAATTCGGCTTGGTGGAGTTAGGGCAGAAACACTGTAGACAAATGTGCTGTCAATGCCTCCAGCTCAGAATAGCGTGATCTCTTGAGCTTCTGTCATATAATTAATTTAGCAAAGTCTTTCTCAGTCTGCAGAGTACTCGAAGGCAAATCATCATGTCTGGGGAGGTGGGATTTCAAGTCCAGGATTCACTTTAGTGGAGCACAGGCAATAACATCCATATTGGGGAACACACTTTGTTAGTGGCAGGACTTACCGACTGCTGTCTCATCCTCTCTGGACTCAAGTGTATCTCTCACAGGTTCCTGCTGCTGCTCTGTAGATGCTGTCACTAGAAGTGGGTGATGAGAATGCCATTGAAACTCCAGAGGATTTAAAACAACATTTTAGACTGAGTGCTGTCCTTTTACTAGGAAAAGCCATTCTCTGGGTTATTCTGAGTGATAGTGTGAAGACTTAATCCTTTTTGCTCACTGCCTACATTGTTCAATTTTTATGTGGGGTTGGAAAATTCAAAATAATTGCTATGGCTTTGGGCTTCTGTTACACCTCTCTCCATACTCTTTTTTTTTAAAAAAGGAGAGGCTTCTATTGAAATGTAGGAGATTCTGAGCATTGCAGACCATATTATTAGGTATAACCTGAAAGTCTAAATCCTCACCAAAACATCATATGCAGTTTGTCACATCATTTGTTGCATCTGCCAGTGCCAGGAACTGACCTAAGCATGGAAACTCAATCCCTTCACAGCTCCTGAATGTCTTCGGAGGCTACAAAACCCTTGGCAGGATGAGCAGAAGGAAACCTACATCAGGACTGTCTGCTTAACATCTGGACCTGTGTGTAAAAAGTACTTAGTGCTTCAATGCAGAGCCAATTTTCTGGCATGTGAGAGTGCAGAAATTCGCACACCTGATCATCACTCTCAATCTTGCTGTGATTCCAAATTTTCTTTAAGTACACTATTCACAGAGAAAGGGATGAATGAGGTTACAGTTAGTTCTCGTGGCAAACCCATGAATACACCAAGAGGATTGCTGAAGGAGAATAAGCACGTGGATTTCTACTGTGACTGTATGGACAGTCAATGGAATCCACTAATCTTTATCTACCCAGTCGTTCTAAATGTTGTCATGATATTCTCAGTTTTGGAGTAAACTTACTCATAACAAGCTGTTGATTTTTATTCATGTTTCTTTAAAAAAAAAAAATCTTATGTCTGCAGCTTGCTATTTTACTTGCAAATGTTGCCAGTTTGAGCTTGAAAGGTAGGAGACTGATACTTAGGTAATCTACCAGCATTTTAAACACATTTTTAAGTTTAGCTGGAGTATAGGTAGTTTGGGGGTTTTTTTGTTTTATTTCTTTCATTCTTTGATAAGGCACCTAAACCACAGAATTCTTTTGGAATTAGTACTAGAACAGGTAATCTCATCTCGGGTTTCCAGGCACATGGAAGTATGAAGGTGCTTGGAAACAGCCAGCCTGGATTTACCAAAGGCAGATTGTGCCTCACCAGTCTGTTTGTCGTGTATGATGAGACAACTGGCCTGGTGGATGTGGGCAGAGCAGCTGATGTGGTTTAATCTTCCTTTTAGCAGGTCTTTTTGACATAGTCTGCCATAGTGTCCTTGTAGTCAGGTTAGAAGTAGACTAGAAGAACAAACTACGAGTTAGTGGAAAATTAGCAAGACCTCTGAGCTCAGAGCAAGTGGCTGTCAGTCATTCAGATTCTGCCTGGCAGCTTTTTCAGTGGTCACTACCGGGGCTAGTGCTGTTTTAACATTTTCCTTAAAGACCTGGGTGAAGGGACAGCGTATCAGATTATGTTGGTTAAAGATACTGTAGACCCCAGACCAAACCATCTCATATGAATAATAAGCTGTTTGCATGCCAAAAAAAAAAAAAAATAATGGGAGCAATGGTCTTCAATATTTGTAAATGCCATTTGTTTTCCCAGAGATAGTCTTAGGAAAGAACTTAGTAAAATTACTCTGCGAGATGATGTCTGCCTTTGGTTTTGAGAGACCATATAGAAATGAAAATGTGAGAGTGTTGGCAGTTCATTCTAGAGTTGCAGGAGGTTGAAGAATGGATGTCTTGACAATTTTTACAGCAGTTTATTGACTTTACAATACAAGAATACATTTTAAAAGTCCTGTAAGTTTCTAGCATGGGGGAATAAGACACAAGCATGGAGTGCTCTGCCTGGAGTTATCCACAGCCACACCTGACCTGAGCTGAAACGTAGAGAAAATAGAAGATATACAGGAATTTGTTCTAGATAAAGAGCATTTGTGTATCTGTTGGGCTACAGCTAGACAGATTCAAAATACATAGCAACCTCAGATGGCTACTTACTGTCCAGTGGTAATTCATGCAAGGTTTGTATCGTGTATTTTAAATTGAAATAGCAAAATAAGATTGACAAATGTAGCACCTGAATTTGCTATAACCGCATCAATACTGCCAGATTTGAGTAGTAGGATTGGCCTTGCACATGAGGCTCAGAAAACTGACTTTTAAAAGACATATATTTGGGAGATCTTTTTCTCCCCTCTTGATTCCTAAACTTTGGTAATACAATCATGAGTGTTTTCAAGCCACTCTGAAACTTGTCATGACAGAGAAGTGGTTATGTGCTGGGTGCAGGAGAGAGGAGAAGACTGCATAGGAAACCGTGAGACTTTTTCCCATAATCGGTTGACTCCAGAAACTGAAGTTCTAAAAACACCAAATATTGCATGGTGTGGTTGAGTAATGACAGCATATGAGGTTTTGAAGTATATTAGTACAGCTTGGATATTCTCTCACGTAGTTTCTTTGGCAAGTTTTGGAGATTGCCAGGACTGCAGAGCAAATCTGAGAGGCAAAACCGGCCCCATTCCTTCTGCACCTTCCCCTACTGTTCAGGTTCCAGTTTAACACTCTTGATGTTGCTATGGGATCATCAGTGATTTAAAAATATTTTCTTTTATTCCTTATGAAATAACGTCACTGTGGCAGCATCATGGAAAGAAACAGGATCAGCCCTAGCTTTTATGGGGAAAGACTGTCCCTTGCTTAGTAACCACTGATGCTCCATGAACCACTGGGCTTTTCAGCAGAGTTTGCCATGAGAGTGAAAACATAACTGGTTGAAAAACGAACTGCTAATGCAAGCCAAAAGATGATACCATCCAAAACTTTGTGAGGGAACCCTGCTGATGGCTAAGGTATCAGAACTGACTTGTCGGTGCCAGGCTAATTCCCCTTGCTCTGAAGCCAGCTCGAGCTTACCCATTAAGCATTGCGCTGTTCATTAGAGAATATCCCACGTTTACAGTAATCATGTAATTGCATACAAGTGCTTTCTGCCCAAGTGTTCCTTAAACTGCCTGAAGCAGTTACAGTCTAGAGAGATGCCCCAAATTATGTTTTTATATGGACAAAATGGATAGAGAATAGGGCAGTTTGAGGGCCTAGTGTACGCCTCTGAAACTTCTCTCGTTGTGTAAGGTCACCCTCTGACACACAGAAATGTTTTATGGGCATACTGGAATATAGGGCTGTCCCCTTTCTGATCTAAAAGGGTATATTCTGTCTTGTAATACTAGATAAAATATATTAATCTTTACTTGATTATTTTTTTCTTTGAAACAATTCAGTATAGTTTAGAAGTTTATAAAGAGTGTTGAAAAGTACAAGGCCTTGTTAGCAGACATTTCATTGCAACCCTCTGGATTAGTTCCTCTGGACATGCTGAATTTTCTTCTGAAATTATCCTCTTGGCAGGTGAAATTCTTTCCACAACAAAAATGAAAAAATTGTCTTTGTACATAATGGCAAGTAATTTTTATTCTAACATTTCGGTGGTCTTTCAGCCTTTGGCAGCCTCTTGCTTTGCAAAGTTAAGCATGCTAAACTAACATCTGTGCTTCAGAACTGGCTTGAAGAAGGTAGGATTGGCAGGCCAAGTGAACTCCCCCCAGCTCTCATCTCTAAGGCTCCTGCTGCGGTGCCCACTGATGCACTTCAGTGTGGCTGCCCCTCTTTCCTACCTCTTCTCTGTGCACATGTTGCTGTAGTGCAGGGGTGCTGGGGGCCTCTTGGAGTTTCTGGTGAGAGGAATGAATTTTGTGCTATTCAAAAGAAAGTTAAAATCCTCCTCTTCATGGGTCATCCTGCCATATATCCAGCTGTGTTTTCAGTGAAGATGTCTACATCCTCGTTCATATCCAGCATCACGTTGCCATTATGCACTGCTGAGGTGCTGTGCCTTGCAGTCAGCATTGGTTTAGGGCTGGACAAAGTTGTCTTCCAAAATTAGTTGAGGCAAGTTTGCTTAAATGCCTCTGTTTCAGTCCTGGCCCCGTGGGAAATACTAACTCATTTGCTGCGTGTTTTAGCAGTGCTTTGTTTGAACACAGCCTCACAGTGGCATCACTTTCCCTGAGGCATAGTCTTGGGTCTCTCACATAGAGATCCCGCCTAAGATTTCCCTGTAGCTCAGAATAGAAGGTTTCTTTTTCATTTAAAAAACCCCCAAACCACCACCACAAAAAAGGACTGTGCATTTGTTTATATTGCACAGCTATGGAGATCACATTTGTACTGCTGCTATCTCCTATGTTGAGGCATCAGCTCTCCTGGCTGAAGTGTCGTCATGCCAGCAAAGTACTGGAAGGCATGCCGTTATGTTGTTGGGAATGACGTTTGTCCTGCAGCTGGGACAGTCTCCTGTCACAGTCCCTAGCAAGCCAGGACCCGGTGAAGCTGCAGCGCTGGTAAAGTGAGACGTGTCAGCCTCTGCAGCGAGACACAAACCAGGCTCCCAGCTGCTGGTCGCTGCTGCCATCTCCCAACGCTGCCAGCCAGAGCAGAAGTGCTAACCCTCACCACCTATCCCAATTACGGCCCCAGCAGTTGTTTTCTGCCTCCCCGGAGTAGCTTAGTAGTTGAGATGCAATTAGTGCTTTTAATTTCCTGACCTCAAATATTGACCAGTGGCTCTGTTTCATCAGTGAGAAGCATTGCTTGCAGCTCATTCTTGTAGGGGAAAAAAAAGGCGGCATTTAGTGTTTCCCTACCTACTGAGCACTTATAAAAATCCCACCCAGCTTGTTTATACATATGTGGGAGATGTTTTAATTTTTTTTTTTAAGCAGTAGTTTGTATGGTCAGAAAAAGTGTAAATCACCATAATTCTTTAATTTTTAAAAATCTCCCATAGATCAGCAGATAACAAAAAAAAAAGGTACATCTACATCCAGGTTTATCATCTGGGCTATTATAGCTGTCAAATTAATTCTCAAGTTATCTTCTCTGCAAGAATTTTTAATAGCTATACATTATAGCAAATGAAGGCCGAGCTCTTTTTTGAAATTTATCATCCTGTTGAAATGACAGAGAGCTCGTGTGGCATGAAAGGTCAGTCACTACATTATATATAACTTTTTGTTTTCATCTCCTACTGTTCTTGCAGGGGACTAAAAATGTTTTAGGCAACAGATGTGGAACACTTGAAATATTTGGAATGTGTGGGAATATGCTGAGGGACCACCTGTCCTGCAGCGCGAGAGACAGAATCGGTTTGTGACACTGGCAGTGAGCAGGAGGAGCTGTACACTAACAGCAAAGCAGGAGGAAAACTGTGGGGTAACTGTACTAGGTTGACTTTCCTCAAGGAAACATAAGGAAGGAAAGTGAATCAACAAGTTCAATGCTCATTAATACTTAGCCAATAATCCACATTTCAGAGTCCCTTAATATGTCTAGCCTGGAGCAGTTAGTCTCAGGAAGCTCATGGTTAAGAAGAAAAGAAACAGATTTTATCTGATCTAGCCTAAATAAGGTATTTTATTTATTGTTTGGCTACTTCTACTAGTCAGATCCTATCTATTTAGTTACAAATTAACAATTACAGCTAGTAATTACTACATTGGCTATCCTTTGTGAAAACAAAACAAAAACCCCAAACTATTTACATATTGTAGAAAACCAAAGTTTTGATAGTAATTTGGATTCCTGTAGACACTGAAGATGTTGAGGTGATTTGTTGCTGGTGTCTGTTTTCTTACACTTTTACTATTTATTGACTAAAATTAGCAAATGTTGTTTCACGGATGAGGGAACAAAGGCACAGATAGGATCAGTATGTACCATTTGCATTTCTTCATTTGGAGTTCTGGCATGTAAGCACCCACAATTCTCTGTTATCTTTTTCCTTCAATGATTTTTAAAAAGGAGGATATTAAAATTGAGATAATAGCTACTTCCCCGCCTCAGGGAGGGTTTGTGAAGATAGTTAATGTTTATATCAGTTGCCCCTTTTCCTCCCTGTTAACTGTGGTGTGAAACTACTGTTGCTCTGGCCCAGATCACGGTGCAAAGGGAAGGCATCGCTCAGTGCTTCTGCCCATAGGCAAGCGGCAGCTGGGAAAAGGTACGTCAGGCTCTGCCCTGAAAAATGAGAATGGTGCATAAATGAAAAAGAAATTCAGAAACTCGGATTCATCCCTCGCTCAATGGACTTTGGAAACAGTGAAGTCTGGTTACGTTTCCTGGCTCTCTAAATTTGGGGTATGGATGTGAAGTTGCCCTTCAAAAGTGAAATCTCTGATAGTCCATGCCCAGAGTCAGTGAAGGAAACAGCTGTTGGTGCCCTCTCTGGATTAGGAACACTAGAAGAAGTCAGGACACACATTAGCAGTGTTTCCCACAGCGAGTGCAATTCTCCCTGCCCTCGGATATAATGGCTCGCTGCTGTATACTATGCAAACAAATTACACGTACTGTGGGAGCCACAACTTTAAATTTCTTCACCTTTTTGCATGCAAAAATCCGGCATTAATTATGCTTTTTTATATTTAGAGCTCCTCTTCATTAGCTGTAGGGAGGTCTTTGTGATTAAAGGAAGCAGGTTTCATTGAGCCAGCCGAGTTCTGCTCTGTCCTCTTTTTCACCTCCCCTCAGGGCAAAGACCAACAGCTTGAGGGTGACCCCTTCAAGAAGTTTCGCTGAAAAGGAAGATGAGAAAGGCTGGACAGGCTCTTTCTAATGCTCTGTGCTGGAGCCAGGAAAAGGCAGCTGTTTCTAGCCTTTCTGGGGTGGTTTTTTTGGGGTGGTTTTTTTTTTGTGTGTGTTTTTTTTTTTTTCTTTTCCCTTTCCTGATGGCTGAGATCTGGGCTTGCTGCCATATCTGTTTGTCTGTCTGTCTCATGTTGTTTTTCTCAGGGAGCTTCAGAAGCCAGTTGCCCACAGTCAGTTGCTGGGAACAGAGGTTGTTCCTTGTATCGTCTTAACTCTCCATGCCAGAGTGTTCATGCTTGAATAGGAAACAGCAAGATCTGTCAAAATAGCCCTTTTCTTTAGGGCTTTGAGGCTGCATTCTCCATGGCCATCTGTTCCCTTTCACCCTTTTGGACAATGTTGCTATTTGAAACCAACCACTCTTTGCTCTCTCCCTTTCCCCTTGCCCTCCCCCCTGCCCCCCCAAATCTGGGAAAAAGGGAAAAAAAGTTGTTTCTGGCCCTGAGTGGCCTCTAGAGGATTCAACCATATTGTAGTCCAATGATTAAAAGTGATGTTTTGCAATTTTTTATTTTTCACTGGCTTTAAAAAATGTAATATATCTCAGGAGAGAAGAGTCACTGCAGTCAAAAGATCATTTTGGATTTATGCATTACTCTCCACAAAGCACTTCGGTGTCCTGTCGCTGCCTGATGCAGACTACACTGAAAACTTGGCACATCTTGGGATATTTTGCATTATAGCAGGAACGGAAGGAACCTCCTATAGCTAAGGCTGTATAACTGTTTCCCTTCTTACGCTCTGTCTTCAGTCAGAAAAGCTTATCAGGATGAAATTTTCCAGTCTTGATGGTTGTCCAAAATTGAATTTATTTGCTTAGTTTCAGATAGAGTGAGTCATTCCTTTTTAAGAATGAGTCGAAGCAAAAAGCATAAACCTCCTCCGCTTTTGTATGGGCGACTGCGCTGTGAAGAGGAGACCTGACTTACTGAGAACCTCCTGGAAAGTCTGTGTCAGTTAGGGAGTGAAGCCAGACCCCTGTAATCCTCAGTCGTTTTAACATCCTCCATGTCATATACTGCCTCTGTGTGTGTGTATGTGCCTAAGTACATAAACATATATGTATTTCCTGAACAGTGAGTCACTGTGGTGTCTGCATGTACTAAAACAGTTTGTCATTCATCTTATAATGAGAGGGAAGAGGTTTTGTATATGTAGCTGTGCAATTAAAACAAATGTGACTTACTAACATATGTTGTGAAGCTACTCCAAGCTGTGATTTTGAAGGTACTCCAAGCACTCAGGTGCACCCACTAGGTGTATGTAGAGTTCACCAGGCCAGCCCAGAAGGCACTTCTTCAGAGAAGAGGTTGCATCCTTCAGCTCGTGTCACAGGCCCCTCTGCGCTGGGAAATAGGTGAGGCCAGTGAGACCTATATTGGCAGCACAGACTTGTGGTTAAATACCAGTAAAGAAATGCCACAGTCAAGCCTGATGGTCCTTGTTATGAGAAGTAGTTGAGTCCCTTGTTCTGTGGTTGATAGTTAAAGTCACACGTAGCATTTTTCGTATTTAATGTTTCCTAAATGTTATGTTCCTAATCAAACCACCAAAACATTCTTTCAGTTTAGTTTGTGTGATGGATAGCATTAAGTTTGGCCAAATCTGAACTCCAGATGTGAACAGCTGCAATTTGCAAACAGTCATCTCTAGCCCCCAGTTGGCTGACCTCTGTTTCCATGTTGCGGGCTGAAAAGAGAATTGTTTCATCCTGGAATTTTGGTTTTGATAACTCTGGCTCACAATGCAAGCTTTACAGCTCTTAAGATTGTTGTTTTTATTTACACCTAGAGGGAGTTGTTCTCACTGTGATCTGTGGGGCCAGTGTTAAGAACACTAAAGGCTAAATTTTCAAATAAATGGGGATGATCATCATGCAAAGTAAAGCAGTTTGCATACAAAAAAAATTCTCAACTTGAATTACAATTTACCCTTGACTATTACACATAGTCCTCCTTGTTAACAGCCCCACCCTGGACTCTCAATTATTGCATGTTTCAACCTTCTGTATCAAGAAATCATCACTCACTAAATTTGAAAATGATCCAGAAAGAGATCCATCCACTACTGTAATACTCCTGGGAGGGAAGGGGACAGATAACTCAAGTCATTTAAGTGAATAACTTAGTTGAAATTCAAGCTAACTAAACTAATTTAGTTCAAATCCATGGAACTAGGCTGTGATCAGAAATTGTTATTTGCTAAGGCTTTTTGTGGTGAATATATTGAGAAGGGTCCACTGCGGTGTAGGCTGAATGTCAGCACTAGTGTTAACTGAGCAGACTCAGGTGCTGGCAGTGATCTGGCTATAGCAGCTCTTCGTGGCTTCTTAGCAGAATTTAGTTACTAAGGCAGATCTTAGTGCTCATTTAACGCTAGCTTGCATACACCTACTGTCCTTTTCTGCCTGCCATGTAGGCATACCATCAGCCTTCTCCCTGGGAAATGGACAGCCGTGTCAGAAACACCCTGGGTATGTTAGCACTAATTGGTGCTTTTATTGGCCGCTTTGATGGGAACTCAATGTGCAACAGAAACTCGACTCTTTCCCTCCTACCCCATCACCCTTCCGCACCCTGACTCTCAGATGTAATTTAAGGTTCATTTGCAGACTGGCTCCTGCCTTGCTTGGAGTAGTGCTGCTTTTGCCGGCGCTGTGTCAGTTTTGCGGGTACGAGAGCTAAGCTGCCAATGCTGTTTCTTGATCAGAACATATTTTATTGAAAAAAATGTAGACTCTGGGAATACAGTCCGTGTCTCAGACTGCAGCGTCCCAACGTGACCATACTGCTGTGAGCTGCATTCAGAAACTCACTGCAGCTTCAGAGCTGCATCTCCCTCTCCTCCCCCAAGATGTATTAGTTTTTGTTCTGCCTTTCTGGGATTCAGCCATTTAGGCTTCCGGACTCAGACTGTTATGTTGGGGTTTGGGTTTTTTTTTTGACCCTGTCAAGGAGGAGTGTGACAGCTGGCTCATTTGGTTCTAGCCTGGAAACTTCGGAAGTGGCAAATCCAGATGATGGGTAAACACTAGCAGAGACTGATGAAGTTCAGCAGCTGAGATTAACCATCCTGGGAAAATCAGATATGATAATGCCATGGCTGTGTAGGTCAGAGGGCCGAGGCTTGCAGCATGCAAGGCTTCAGTTGCTCTGACAGCAGGATTCCAAATCTCAGTTCTTTATTCAAGCCTTAAGAGACCTACATGCGTGTAATTCTAGCATTCTGCCCCCTCCCTCCTACATGCCTTCTGATTAATATCATGATCTGTTTAATTCCCTGAGGGAACTTAACCAAAAAAATACAGCACAACTTGCAGCATGATTGGTGAGGTGATAATTAAAAGCATTTTCTGGTTCACACGGCTCTACCATTGCCAGATGCCACGACTGGGCAAGCTTTGTTTTTCAACCTATGCATCCTTTATAAGTGCAGGCAGGCAAAATTCCAGATCTGGGTTGTTTGGGGTTTTTTTTTTTCTTTCCACTCCTTAGGTCAATGGTTTGGGATTTTTTTTTCTGGTCTTGGAGAGGCAGGAAGTGACTGCATAGGAGAGGTTAGATGGAAGAAGCTGCTTTAAGTTTTAGTGGTCAGCTATGTGGGAAAGAACTCTGGGTACTAAAAGAATAAAGTAGAACAATTCTGGAGTTTAGAAAAAGAGGGAGTTTCTCAAAAAGCACCATTAGAAAGGGAAGGAGGGTGAGCTGAGGCTTAAAGAATTTATCCTTGATTATAGAATGGAATTGACTTAACCGTTGTCTTCTACTTGATCTTTACGGTCCCTCCCACCAAAGCACTGCTTATTTGGTCATTTGCAACTAGCAGTGCAGCTACAACAGAGTGCCGGAAGCTCATCACCTTGTGGTATGTTGTCAGGCCACAGAGTCAGAAGATTTACACTGGTAAAAAGAAAGTATCTGTTCCCAAGGATCTCAACTCTACAATTCCCTGATTTGAGCCCTGTTTCAGGTGCTGTAAACCACCAGCTGTCTTCCCACCTCCACAGATCTCCCGAGACCTAACCATTTTGGTCACAGCTGGTAGATTGTCTGGCAAGAAGTCAGACCAGCTGGATTTTCTCGTTTCTTAATGTCAATTCCTTTTTTAGGTCAGCAGACAGAAGTCTCAGTACTAGCATGTGTGTGCTTCTCTCTCTGTCTGTCTCTCAACTCAAAACAGAATCAACATGAACTCACTGATGTCAGGGAATGAGGTCCTCTGGTGCAAAACACACTGGTAGCAGTGCACATGCCCCATAGGATTAAAACCAAACCAGCATCTGTCCAGTTCTTTGGAGGACCCTTCCTACATCTTGACCTGGATAGAGGTCCCAGCTCATTTTTGGGGGTAAAGTAATGGTTACTTGAAAAAGCTTCTAATGTTTCATGGAGAATAGTGAAAGTCCTTATTTACATACAGTTTTGCTGGCCTGACACATAGTTTGGTTTATTTTCCCGCATTCCTTAGGGAAGGTTCCTTCTAAGTGGGGAATAATCAGCAGCAGCTAAGAGGCTCTTAAACTGCAGTTCTCATGAAAAGAAGGTCTTTAGGTCAGGAAGTATCTTTTTGTTCTCTGTTTGTATAGTGGTTTGCATATTGCAGATGAGAGCTCTAGGAGTTGCCACAACAGAAATAATAGATGGCTGCAAAAAAGACAGCAGGAAGGACCTTATTCTTTATCTAATATCAGATTAACACTGTAAAAATTACCCAGAATGCGTACACAGATACACCTAAATATAACGATAAAGAAGTGTGAAAACTCACCTGCTTGGGGCATATGAGATTAATAAACAGTGTTGTCCAAAACGAGAAGTGAACACATTCCCTTTCTGACACGTTCACTGCTGTCTCCATCAGAACTTTGCAGCTGAGTCTGTAAGTGACAATTTTCAGTCTCTTGGTGGTGATGGCTGAATCGGAACAGTCTTTCAGTGTGCTTTCCAGCAGGCACTTCAGTGCTGCAGCAGCAGCATGGTTACAAACTAGGGGTGGTCAAAAAAATTTCCGTTGAAACTCTTTGGTTTTTTTTTTTCAATTGGGGATTAGCAAGGCTTTGCACTTAATTGCTTCGTTTGCTAAGTATATTTTGATTACTATACTATTAAAAACAAGAAGGAAAACTAAAGTGCACATCATTGATTACTAAATGATTCCAGCTAAAATATTTTTACTTATTTTTAATTAAAATTTGAAGTAAACTGGAATAGTCAGGAGGGTTGCACAGATTTAGAACGATGTGGGTTTAGGGACTAAAATTGCCAGATTTTCTGTCTGTTAATAAAAGGAGGAGAATAAGCATTTTAAAAGTTAGAATTTTTACATGGCTAGTTCTGTGGCCCAGCTTTCTTACAGCAGCAACTGGTTTTCCTGCCACATGTCCTAAATAATAAAAGACTGTGTGAAGGCAATACTGTGCTCTAGGAAGTAAGTTTTGATTTGTCTCCTAAGATGAACCAGCCTCTGCTGTTGATAGGCCTGCAGAACCCATTAGCTGGAACAGATCTGTACAGTTGGAACATGGAGCAACATTTGCTTTAGTGTCTGTTTGTAGAAATTGGTAATTTGTGTTTGGTAGTTGCCTGGGTGTATGTATATGTCTGTTTTGGCCTGTGCTTTGGGGGTGATGTCAAATGGTGGTCTAAGTAGCTGTCTTCTGCTAGGGCCATGGCTTTAACATAAAGGGCCCTGTTTTCTTCATCCTCACTTTTCTCTTAGTTTTCTGAAGGTAGAATATATGACAGGAAGAGTTTGGGGTGGACCTTGGTTGACCAGTGCAGAGAGTGAGATGGTCACCAGTGTAGGGTAAAAGAATCAGAGTCACTTTTTGTCTAAAGTAAAGCTGTGGAGAAGGGCTGAAAATGGCAGAAGTCAGTTTGTGGGAGTTTGAAGGGCGCTGTGGTTAGTTACTTCACAGATAAGTTTGTCCTGTGGGTTGTTTTTTGCTGTGTGATGGGTTTTTCCACCACTGGATATTTTTGTACTTGTACTTTCTGACTAGTTGAAGATAGAAAAATAGATTGAAGGTTGAGGGTTCTTTTTTTCCTCTTTTCTCTCTTCTTTTCTTTTCTCTTCTCTTCTCTTCTCTTCTCTTCTCTTCTC
>VZZY01021344.1:0-17982 GCA_013400335.1 Eurystomus gularis | reverse complement strand
TTTCCCCCCCTTTCCCCCCCTTTCCCCCCCTTTCCTTTTTTTTAATTTTAATTTTTTCTCTCACCCTTCTGGTGTGATGGTTAGAGATCTGCACCAAAAGTACAGACTAAATGCAATGCAGGTGAAAAGCAGTGATCTTCATGTGCTCTGCCAGTGGACCGGAAAGCGGCACAGCCTGAGCAAGAGGGAAAGTACTTTCATTCTTATTGCATGGTGTGCCATTTTTGTTGAGCTCGGTAGTTTAATTTGTTATAAATATTTTCTCTGTACCTTTTGAAGAGCTTTTTCCTCCTTTTTGATAAATTGAGCTTTTATCAAGATGATTTGGCTTAAGATTTGAAAGATTTGGGGACTGGTTGCTTCTCTAGTTTGTGATTTTACTGTCTCGGTTTTGTTATTTCACTGTCATATTGTGCATTGATCCCTTTTTTGCATTTGATGAGAAAAGAGTTTTGAATTACCAGATTGATAGAAATTGCAAAGGGGCCCAGTAGTGGGCGTGAACCTGCCAGGCAATGACTCTCTCATCTGGAAAGATAAAAATCTATATGAGAATGTGGAAGGGGTGGAATTCATTGCTCTATGCAGTTACACCAATAAGGAACAGGGTATTTTTTTAAATCAAGAGAATCGCGTTCTGCTTGCAAGGATTCCTTGCATTTAAAACTCTTGTTTTAAGAAGTCTGGTTTATTTTATTGAAGACACTAATCTAATTATCTTGATTTTCATAGGATGAGACATTAATGAAACGGAGGTTCCTTTATGATCAAATTCACTTCAACCGTATTTGCAGCAACTGGGACTTGGTTGCATGAAGATTTAGTCTTTAAAATGGTACCTCCTTATATGTAGAGGATGAAAAGGTCTTTGAAATCATGTCTGTATTTGGAATTCTCTGTTTAGACATAACAGAATAATTCCAGAATCTGTATTGAGCTGAATAGCTTTAATCCTACTGTTTCCTCCAGTGAAAAAGGGAACATGGAATAAACCCACATTTCCTATCTGCCTGTATGTAGCGTTCATCTCAGTGATATGTTGTTTCAATTGCATTGGTGGGGGGAAACAAATGAAATTAATCTAGCTCTTGTGTATAAGTAGGGCCAAATGTGGTTGCCCAGTTCTACCGACAATTCCTTCCAGGGCAGTGGAGCCTGGCGCGAGCCTCTTCTTCTTGGAAGCAGCAGAGTGAGGGCCTCAGCTGAAAAATCACCCTTTCTTCTTTGTTGTTTTTTCCCTGGTTGTGGAGAGGCATTTACTTTGCATTTGACTCGGACCGCAAAAAGCTTTATTTTCACTTGTGACAGCTGTTCAGTGAGAGTGAAGCAGCCAGTACCACCTTTGTGCTTGCAGTCCAGATCAGACATGGTCTCTGCTGGTGTCTCTGCTGGTGCCCTCAAGAGCTCAATTTCACAGGAGATGGTAGAACAGGTACCTTGTGCAGTCCTTGGCCTGTTTGCTGATGTGCTCTTTGAAGATCAATTTAGTGCTAGTTCTTTCTGTATGAGGAGGGAAGGAGTGTTTACAAGAGTTGAAATCACCACTTCATTTTACTTAAGCTGGATATGACTATATGAAGCAGGGGATGCTTCTAAGGTCTTCTCCCACCGTTCTAGCATGCACCTTCACCTCCTGATGCTAGGATCCCATCTCTGTGCTTCTGGATACCCACTCCCTTTTTCCACATACTGCATCCATAAACTGAGATATGCTACCTTTCTCTTATCGGTCTGTCAGCCCTATTTTCTATCTCTCCCTGGTCCCTCTGTTCCCTGTATCACCCATGCCCTGAGCAGAAACCATCACACCAGCAGTGACTGGAGTGAGAGCTGTGCTCTAAGCAGGCTGGAGAGACAGGAACTGCTGCCTGTCAGCTGATTGCACATCGCTGGTTCTGTAGAAACATCCACCCCACAGCACGGATAAGCACCTTCATGTCAGCACTCTGAAGTGGTTCAGGTTGGACACTTTGGGGACATCTGAGCAGAGACCAGAGTCCCTTATGAGCCTGTTTTCTTCTTGGGCCAAGGTTGGTGTGATACTCCCATGTCTAAGTATGAAAATACCAGGGTTGGGACGAACAAGGCAACGTGTGCTGAAAAATACCACTCTCTCTTTGAACAGTAGTATTCATCCACTTCCTCTGTCTGGTTCGTTAATGACTAAGTAGTGGTTGAAATAACAGAGAAGATAAGTAGGGTTTTTTGTTTTAAAGCCATGTTTGAATATAAATCTGTTTTCTTAGCATATCCTCTTTCCTTCCTCTGAGACTTTTACTATCTTTTTGTGTTTAGAGCAAGGAGAAGGAATGAACCACGTGCTGTCACTGCCCTTGAACTTCTTTGCAAAGCTGGCGCTGCTTCCCTCTCAGTTTACTTCTTGTTGGTTTGTCTCTCTGTCTGCCTAATGCATCAGCTTGAAGGAGGACCTCTTATAAAATGGAAGCCTTCCCTGTGAGGCATTCCTTTCCACCCTGTAAAAAGTCTTTGCTGTAAATTTGCTCCAGGGTTACTAACCACTTCGCACCAGAGTCATAAATTTGAATAACTTCTCAGAAGAGGATTTGCCTGAAAGCGGGTCACACAAACAGCCCTCTTCAGACAGGGGCTGACACAGCGTGGTACAGTGGGCTTTCTCTTGTATAATAAAATAAAATAAATGACAGCAATTAGCTTGCTTGTTCTGCCACAAGCCTTATACCTCTAGAACTTCTGTTCGCTTTGGGACAGGTTTTAGTCCTGGAAGGAATGCAGAGTTAGGAATTGCTATGGAGTGATGTCTCTGTAATATCAGCAGGCTGCAGACATTTAACCGCTTAAATGCCTGGCTGAGGATTGCAACAGCAAGATGTTACTCCTTCTGTTAGCTAATAACAGAGACACATCATTTGAGGGAAGTTTGGATGTGAATTTTGTGGCAGTGTTATGCCAGCAATAGCTACTTCTGGAATGTCTGGGCTTTTTGTCTGTAGTCAGAGGCCCCCAGGCAGCGGTGGGCAAATTGCTTCTTGGTGGTGTGGAGCAGTGGCTTCCAGCTGCATACAGAGGTGCAGTTACAGCTGCTGCGAGGGGAACACCACCACACCCACCAGAACTCACACCTACCTGCCTCACTTGGATGTTGTGAATCCTACCCATTTCTGGCAGGTGGGAGGGAAGGACAATATTGGCTGCAGGAGGAACTTGCAGCTTATTCCACATGACAAAGAGAGGATTGCAAAACTTTAAGGCTACTTTGCTGTTTTTTATTCTCCCTTAGCCTGTTGGTACAGTAACGGCATTTTACTTCTGTGGTGTTAGCACAAAACCAAAAGTTTGCAGAACTTAATGAACTTAATTAAGTAACTTGGTTTAAGTCATTTTAAGAGAATTGAATACAGACCTCCCAGCACCCTGCTTTAACACTCGAACCTGTTCTCTCCTCCAGCAAATTAAATCCATAACATAGATGAAGAGAAATTTTTATTATCAGCACATCCACCTTCCCAGTAGAGATGGATTAGACTAATTAACAAAATAGCATTCTTAATACTGAGGCTTCCAGTTAGGTGCTCCTGTGGCGAGTTACTCAGGTGGAAGTTTGATGCTTATCAAAATATTAATACGTTTGAGGAAAGAAAAACAACCGTCCTTGCTGGATGGCAGAGCTGTAGCCTGTTTTCAGACTAGAACACGTGTTGTTCTGGGCAAGCGAGTATCGTGCGTGTTGCAGTGAGCTCCCCCAATGTAGGAAGGAATTCAGACAACTACAGGGTCCAGACTCTTGTCAAGCTATTGGCTTGAACCAGATGCTTCACTCATTTCTTCTGTACACCTTAAACATTTAAAGACCAAATCCAAATCCAGCTGATGTTAACTGAACCTTTTATACTTGGGGGGAGGAGGTTTGAGGTCTTCAGCAGAGTCCTGTTAGCACTCAGCAATCACTCCAGGCCCTTCTCTGCTGCCTGCTGCTCTTCTCTGCCTAATGCAGCCTAATACAGTGTCCTTCTCATTGCTCGCAAACCACTGGCAGTGACACAAATAATGATTATCACTGCATGCCAATGCTTTTGGTCTTACCCTTTACTGGATATTTTTCCAAAATAAAAGCTTTAGTGAATAAAGAAATTATGTTTCTGCTCTGAATAGTTGAGAGGAAAAAGTAATAAACCCCACAACCTTGGAAATGTAAAAGCAATAAAGGGTTTTAAACCTGAATCTTCCAGAAGCTCTGCTGGGCCCTGAGATGACTTTATTATCTCAGTACTGTATTGCTTCCAAAACCTAGTACTTAACAATTTAAGTTTCAACATTAACTGTTTCCTTACGAATGAAAGAAATTTACTCTTCATGGAAGAGGGGACTAAGTGTCACTTGGGAGAGCTATAGGGCGGTTGTCAGGACGTGTAGGGTGTCAAGAAGAAAGAGGCAACTTTTCTTTTCACTTGTGCCCTGCAATAAGACAAGGGGCAATGGATACAAGCTAGAGCACAGGAAGTTCCACGTGAACATGAGGAGGAACTTCTTTACTGTGAGGGTTACAGAGCACTGGAATGGGCTCCCCAAGGAGGTTGTGGAGTCTCCTTCTCTGGAGACATTCAAGACCCTCCTTGATGCATTCCTTTGTGACCTAGTCTAGGTGATTCTGTGACCCTGCTCTGGCAGGGGGGTTGGACTCGATGATCTTTCGAGGTCCCTTCCAACCCCTAAAATTCTGTGATTCTGTGATCTCTCTGTTCCTCTTACACAGAGCTCATGCTAAGCAAAGATGAAGGTCTCAGGCACCTACCTGCCTGCATATGTATATGTGTGTATGTATGGGTCTCTAGTTTCACTACAAGAAAGTTCAGGTGCAGTGGCAGTTCAGCAAGATGGATTGTGTAGCATTATTGGAAATGCTTCTTTATGTTGTCATTGCTGATTGCAGCAAAGTGCGTTTTCCTTCAGGATTATATAAAGCTCATATTATTTCAGAGACACCGGGTATTTACTGCTAAGGGGCTCCCTTTGCAAATCTCAGAAAATGTGTAGGATGCCTCGTGGCATGAAGCAGTATTCTGATTTTTAGACTGGGGTATTGAAGCACCCCATTCTGCTCCTTTAGCTTCCCTTTTTGTTATGTCATTATGTGCTGTCACTCTGCAGGCCTGCTTCCCTCTCCTTTGTGCCCATAGAAAACTAATTTGCTTGGGGATACAGTGCATGGGGCACCTCTAGATGTTTAGAAAATGTACCGTCTCTCCAAGACGGTAGGTACTGCTTTGTAAGGTATCCTTAATTCTTGGCACTTTGTCTAGGTATCAGAGGGTGAGATGGAGAACTCACACCGCAGTTGTATAAAGAAAACAGAAAAGTAGGAAATTCATGTGATAGTGCCATCTATTAAGTACCAGTTGTGATTACCTAGCTTAGAGCATGATCTGAGATGACTGATTAGAGATTCCATGCTGAACCCTGCACTGTGGTGCAGTCCTGACGCCATTTCTTTCATATTTTCCTTCAGGAGCATCTGGAAGTGGGAAGAGGGAATCTGGTGTTGTGACAGCAGCCCTTGGCAACACGTGGAGTCACAGTGTCAACACCAGGCTCATACTACAATATCACGACTTGCTGACAAGACAGGTAAGAACTTAACAACGAAGAGAATTTAGATAAAGCTACAGCAGTAATGCTTGGTCAGTTGTGTCCTTCAGCCTCTGTGGTTATGCCATGTGTGTTGAGAACCTGGCACTATACAGTCAATAGCTTATTTGGGGTGGGGGGCAGTCAGTGTCCTTTGCTTTTCAGGCATGACCAGTCCTCCAGTGCCTCCCTGTGTTAGGATGGACTTACCTGAGTCACAGGGCCTAGTGCTGGCCCTGAGCTTTTGATGTGTTTCATGTTGTGAAGATGAAGGGTAATCCTTAAAGTGTTCTCCTGAGCAGAGATTTTGGGGCAGAAGTAGGAGGCTAGTCCTTTCATTGCCATGATGGTTTTGCTGTCACCCTTTCCAATCTTTGCGTCGAATTTCAGCTGTAACTTTAGGACAGGGAACACTCTATCTTCTGCAGCTGCTGTTTGCAAGTGGAAGCTTGCTGCTTGCACCAGCGAGCTTAGCTTTGAGCAGTAAGTATGGTACTAGTTTTCCGGAAGCGTACTTCCAAAAAGGAGGATGCTTACCCTTTTCACTACCAGACCTCATGCCTCTGTGTGAAATATAGTAGCATTTTTGACTGCAGTCTTCACCTCTTAATTTTTTAAAAAATTAAGAACTAGAAGGCAAGACATTTGGGATTTGATTGAGGGAATAACTTTTTTGTTGTTTTTAAAAACATTAGAACCCATGATTTCATCTGTCCCTTGGGGTATCTGCGGTTATAATCTCTTTTGGCTTCGTCTATTCTGTTTTCACACTGATGTAACTCTTTCCAAAGGCTGTGACCCACTGTCTTAATGTTACTGATTTTCTGCCCATTAAAGTAGAGAGCTGTCAGAAAAACTGCTACATGAAATTTGTTCCATATTACTCCTATAGCATTACTACCAACATGTCCACATTGGTGCTCCTGGTTTTACTACCACAACACGAGGTTTCTCGCTTTCCAGTTGCAGTCTTTAGAGGTGGAGAACAGTAAGCCACCTTATTTTATTCTGTATTCAAAGTAAAATTATAATGATGGCACTTCTGTTCTGTGAGCAGTGGGCACTGTGAAGCAGCAGTGGTCCTCAGGTAGACTCTCAGGTAGCAGGTTAAGTGTGTCAAATCCAGGTAGAAAAGACATCTTCTGGCCTCGCTTCTGAAGACCATGCACAGTACAGAAACATACTCTCACTGTGCTGCTTTTATAAGTTCTCTATATTCTGCTTCTTATTCTAGTCTATAATGAGTTCTCCTTTTCTACATGTGTGTGCAAAATACAAAGCTGTTCACAAATTTCCTGGATCGCTTTGGAGGTAATATGAGAAGTGGAATTGGCAAGCGGAAAAGGGCAGAAACTGGGCTCTGTGCTACTTCATGATGCACAAAGTCAGCTAAAGAGGATTAAGAACATTCCTCTGGTGCTGGAAAGAGTGAGCAGTTTTCCTCAAGAACATTCAGATATCAAATGTAGCTTTTCCTGATTTTATTTGAGAAGTAATAGATCAGAGGTGTATGAAATGTTGTTTTCAAGCTTTTAAAATTCCATTATAACAAGTATATTATGAACAGCATTAAAAAAACATTTTACTCAGTTACTGACTGGGTTTATCAGGTGCACCACCTTGCTTGCATGTGAAGCCACGGGCTCATTCTGGTTTAGTTAAGCAGAAGAACTAAATCTATAGTGAGGAAAAACAACCTTTAATGTAAACAGTATACATTATTAAAAGCAATTTGAAACAGAAGTGTGATATAAATAGTGATATGTCTGTGAAGTCCATGAATAAAATGGGATATGTCCATGATGTCCTGTAAGTATTTTCCTGTTCCTAATATATGTCCTTTTTTTTTACATAAATTCTCTTTTCTTACGCATATAATTCTTTCAGGTAGACATGGAGTTTCCAGTTAGAGGAAGGCATCTAGAATTACCCTACCCTTAGCAGCACTGTATTGGTTAAATCGCTGTAGTTTTACACACATATATTCTTTTGTAATTGCTTCGTACCTACTTTCAGCAATGAATTGTAAATAAAGGTGCCTCAGTTCTTGAGATGCCATTTCAGTCATCGTGAGGTGGTTTTGCCAGAAGATATTGGATATCAGGGCTTTGAAAATCAGCACTTTTAAAGGAAGGTCCAAAAATTCCAAAGTCAGTAATCACTTTTACAAATTCTCATATTACTGTATTTAAAAAAAAAAAGAAGCAGCCTGTGATTATCTGTGTTGTCTTGGTTTTAAAGCAAAATTCTGCTCCAGGAAATTACTGAAAGCACACAGTTGTTCCAGAGATTTGGGTGAAGAGTAGTGCAAAACCAAGTTTTCCCCACTTTTCACAGTTTGTAACCCTGCAGAATCAATACTGTTCAAGCAATAACCTGTGTTTTGTTCTGACTTGCACAGCAGACACAGCCTTTTCTTTCAAAAGCTAGAATTCATTCTTTCTTCAGTCACTTGACCTCCTGAAGATGCTCTTTCTGGCTCTACTTTCTCTCCTCCTTTCCCTAGAGGAGCTGGGACAGTAGTGACAGTCTGAGGGATCTTGCCTTACATCTGACTTCCATGATAGTTGAGCCTGTGTGCTAATCCTCACTGGGAAATCCTTTGCATCAAGAGAGAAAGCACCTCTTGAGATGCACTGGGCTGTGAGGCCCAAGGGTGGCATTCTTCAAAATATGAATTGATAATGTTAAGGAGGATTCCAGCAAGCAGTTTTCCAGAACCGTAGCATCTTCTGGACAGGCCAGGCCAGTGGGCTGCTAGATGCTTGTTCTTAGTCATGCAGTATTCATTTCTGGGAAAGCTCGGGGACGTAGTCCTTGTTCCTGAAACTTTGGGGAATTCCGTGGCAGCAGGTGGCAGAACAAGTATGCAACAAACCTAGGGAAATGAAGCATAGAATTCCTACACAGGGTTTTTTATACATATTCAGTAAAAGATTTTGTTTGTCCAGCAGACATTTTTTCAGCCAACTATCCCTTTTTCCACCCCACCCTCCGTATGTCTGGTGAACATTAATACGACAGCAGCCAATTCAGCAAAGTAATGAAATTTCTGGGACATCCTGCCTGCCTTAAAATCAATTAGGTTTGCTTTATTGCTTGGATAGAAACAGTTTTCTGAACAAACAGATGAACTTTCCTCTTTTGCCCTCTTCTAGAAGCCAATGTTCTGGGTTTTGTTTCCTCCGGGACAGAAGCAGAACCACTGGGGGAGGGCAGAAGGTTTCCAATCTGTATTTAAATTCATTATGCCACCAAAACCCACAAGCACAGACAACAGTAGGAGTCTTTTAACTGCTGAGGTGGGACTGAACTGCATGACTTCCAGTGTGCAAGGGTGGCATAAGAGCTTGGGAAAACATGGGAAAAGTTAATTGTTTTGTATGAATGGGTTCATGAAGGGAATTTGCTATTATCTTTATGGATACTGATACTTGCTTCTCCCTAAGCACTCTTCTAAGTAGTTACTGATTGTATTTGTTTTCCTGAAATCCATACATAAACATGCAGACTCTTTGAGTTTGGGCCAAAACCAACGGGGCTGCACTAGAAACTGTTGGACTCCTCAGTTACCCCTATGTGTATAATTATCCTTCTTTCCTGAACTGGAGTCAGCAGGCTCCGAGGTTGCCGTTTTCATGTGTGCTCAACTGCCTTTAGGGGACGGCATGGTAGGGTTTAATACGTTGACATGCTGTATTTAACGTTTTATTCTTGTCTGTTGGAGACAGGGTGCTGGATTAAGTGAGACACTGGCCAGATCTGGTATGGCAACTTCTCTGGGCCTGGTTTATTTTATAGGTTTCAAGGGATTTGTGAGACTTGTTTTATGTTGAAATTCTCAGATGGAAAGTGCACACAGAAGTGTTATTTTATAACAATTCAGTGCTTTCCTGTGGTATTTTCAAGAGAGAGCATTTGGAATCACAGGATCATTTAGGCTGGAAAGGACCTTTAAGATCATCAGGTCCAACTGTTAACCCAGCACAGCCAAGTCCACCACTAAATCATGTCCCCAAACACCACATCTACATATCTTTTAAATACCTCCAGGGATAGTGACTCAAGTGCTTGCCTGAGCAGCCTGTTCCAGGGCTTGACAACCCTTTTGGTGAAGAAATTTTTCCTGATATCCAATCTAAGCTTCCCCTGGTGCAACTTGAGGCCATTTCCTCTTGTCCTATCACTTGTTACTTGGGAGAAGACACTGACCAACTTGGTGTCATCTGAAAACTTACTGAGAGTGCCCTTGAGCCCCTTCATCCAGATCATTGCTAAAGGTATTAAAGAGAACAGTCCCCAGCACTGAGCCCTAGGGAACACCAGTTGTGACTGGCCACCAACTGGATTTAACTCCATTTGGCCCAGCCACNTGACAACCCTTTTGGTGAAGAAATTTTTCCTGATATCCAATCTAAGCTTCCCCTGGTGCAACTTGAGGCCATTTCCTCTTGTCCTATCACTTGTTACTTGGGAGAAGACACTGACCAACTTGGTGTCATCTGAAAACTTACTGAGAGTGCCCTTGAGCCCCTTCATCCAGATCATTGCTAAAGGTATTAAAGAGAACAGTCCCCAGCACTGAGCCCTAGGGAACACCAGTTGTGACTGGCCACCAACTGGATTTAACTCCATTTGGCCCAGCCACCCATCCAGTTTTTTACCCAGTGAAGTGTACACTCATCCAAGCCACAGGCAGTTAGATTCTCCAGGAGAATGCTGTGGGAAATAGTGTCAAAGGCTTTACTAAGTCCGGGTAGACAACATACCCAACCTTTCCTTCATCCACTATGCGAGTCACCTTGTCATGGAAGGAGAGCAGGTTAGTCAAGCCTTTCATAAACCCATGCTGACTGGGCCTGATACCCTGGTTGTCCAGTATGTGCTATGTGATGGCACTCGAGATGATCTGCTCCATAACCTTCCCAGCACTAAGGTCAAACTGAAAGGCCTGTGGTTCCCTGGATCCTCCTTCCGGTCCTTCTTGTAGATGGGTGTCATGTTTGCTAACCTCCAGTCAACTGAGACCTCTCCAGTTAGCCAGGACTGCTGATAAATGATGGGAAGTGGCTTGGTGAGAACTTCTGCCAGCACCCTCAGTACCCTTGGGTGGATCCCATCCAGCCCCGGATTGAGATATGGGCTGGAGCTTTCATTCTGTGCCAGGTGAGCTGTTGTGCAGCAGTCTTCCTGCTTCAGGTAAAGTGTTTCAAATGCCTAAGTATATAGTGACTCATTTTTACAGAAGAGTACAAAAATCCCTTCTCTTGTTCAGACTAACACCAGACACAGCTTTTATTGTGTCCTTGGTTACAGACCAGCTGTTTTGTCTTGCTCTGCTTCCTATCATATGAATAAGCCCTGCATAAGCATTCCAGAATTGCACTGGTGAAGTAACCATGGTACTCGCTGGCGTGGGGAAGGGCTGGGAGAGACACAGGGGGAGTGAGGGTGAAGTCTGACATTTGTGTGACTTGTTATGGCCAGCTGCCATGTTCTTTACCTTAAATTTGTTACAATTTTAGTGAAGCGGTTCTTTCAAATTGTATGAATGTTTGGCTGTAACTACGAGTCATTGAGAATGCATATTAAAAATAGAGACCGTGTAACTTGTTGCATTCACAACCGTTTCAGAGCATAAGTGAGACTAGATTTATCTCTCCCTGCAAAACATTGAAGGTGGTTGTTACATGGACTCTGTAGCTGTCAGATAGCTGTCCCATTTTAGAGATAACACCAGGTGAGGTCTTCTTCCATAAAAAAGGGAAGCAAATAAACCACAGAAAATAAAACAATTTCAAAGAAAGCAAGTAGGCTGTGGAGAAGAAACTTACACCAAGTCCTACTGTCTGGGGTTAACGCTTCCTAAATTTTGCCTTAATTATCTGGAGGATAGCAAGTACAGAAAAGAAGTTTGGAAATGGCATCTAACTTTTATGTGTTGAAAGATAACAGAAGATTGTAACCTCATACTATAAAGAGTTCTTGTTACTTTGGTGAGATGGTAATGTTTGCTGGGGAGAAAGAAGAGGCAACGAAGTGCAATCAGACAGAACATGTACTGAAATCACTCTGAGATGGAGGCAATGAGGTCTAATACAAACAGCATCGGTGTGGTTTTTTTCTATTAGTTTTGTAGCAGTTATAGCTGCCTTCTGAAGCAAATGGAGAAGAAGAAAATGCAATGGAAAAAAGGTATTTTGAATAGTCTTAAACATAGTTTGGGAGTTAGATGAGGAGGATGGAGATGGCCACTAGTGTTGAGAAATGCAGACAGAAAGCTTTTCGCCTCCTTCAGCGGGAGCAGAGGAGAAGCTGGTTCGGTCTGTGACACAGTGAGACAAGAGAGAGCGCATAGAGCAGGCGGCAGTGAAATCAATGTTTAGCCAAAGGAGGTGACTGAGAATGTGTGAACATTGCCCACCATTGTGTGCGAAGCAAGAAGTATTGCTCTTTACATTGTCTCCTGCTGAGCTAGAATTTGGGGAGACTCAGAAAAAGAATTCCCAGTACCCTAAAGCAAGTACGGAGAAAGCTCTGCGCGTGGGTTTTTAGCAGAAGTACTAACACAAATGAAGTGCCATTCAGCAGCTGCAATCTGTGTTGGGAAAACCTCTCTCTATATGCACTATGTGCATTGTACTGTAGTGCAGATATGTACATATTACAATACTTGTTTTTTTTCCAAGTGTATAAACATGAGAAAATCTGCAGATGGCAATGGATAATGAGGTCCAGTGACAGAAAGGGGCTGTGGCTATTGGGTTGTTTTAATGTGGAAGTGATGTAAAGTGTGTATCTGTTCTAAGCCATCTTATTATATAAGGTGCTTATCATATGGAAAATGAGCTCTGTGAAAACCGGAAGAGAGTTTTTTTGTTTGTTTTTAAAGGTAATGGTATGGAGTCATGCAAGGGATAGGAAATTTTGCAGGAAATTAAATTTTTTTCAGATTGTAGTAATTTTTTGTGGTTCTCCATTATGGAGTATGCTGCTTTTGAAGAAACAGCTGTGGAAAGGCTGCAGGAGCACTATTTGAATGGATGCAAACCCATCCATTTAAAGAAAAGTTGTTTTTTTCAAGTATATGAAGTTTACTTCAGAGACTTCTCCTTCACCTCTGCTATTGTTTGAGTATTTTGAATCAAGACACGATGAAAGGTTGTTATGGCCCCAAATTTCTATGCATGTGTACAAAACCACATCCTTTAAAAAACAGAAATTCTTATGGTTTTCTACTGATTAAAAAGGCTGTAGACTGATAACTCTTATGACAGAAATCTTTTGCTTATCCATAGATCATATACAAGCCTAAGCAGCAATAGGAACTTGAGTTGCATGTCAACAGGATGAAATTGGGCACAATGCACAAGTGTAGCATAAACAGATAATTATTGACACAGTATGATACTGACTTAATCCAGCAAAAGCACCAAATGAAAGGATGCCGTAAAAATAGAGAAGGTTCATTGACAAGTACTTGGAGCTTAAACATCACTAGGTCACTTATTTCCCTGACTTGTATGTTTGTTCATGTCCCTGTGTGCAGTAAGCTTCCTTCTTAATGGATTTGGGGGGGATGATCATACAATATAAACATCACCATAGCCCTGTCTACATTGAATGGGACTGGATTTATGGCTCCCTCCTTCTAACAGGACACTTTTACATAGAGAAAAATGTTTCCATCGTTCTTGAACGAGAAATCATTTACTCAGATGCTGATATAATACTAATCAATTTATTATCTAAGAATCTAAACAGAATTGAAAGGACCCTAGATAAAATGGAAAGGAACACCTTTAAGTAGTTCATCTTTTTCCCTGTCCTTTTTTTTAATAATCATGACAAGTTTTCTCAATGTAGATTATTCTAATGTCAGTTTGACAAAATATAGCAGCAGCTGTGCAAACTTCAAGCTCATAGATATGTAGTTCAAACAGAGAAGCAGGAACATCCTTGAGGCAGACTCGGTCATTAAGTTATACCCAGCCTTCTTGCTGAGGCTAAAGGCAGAGGTGAGTAATTTCTGTTGGGTATCTGCAGCTGATGGGCCAGTTAGCTCTTAGAGAAGACTCCTCTGTGGTTGCTGCTAACCTACACCAGTTATGAGTTAACCATCTCATATTATGTTATTTCTTCTAATTACTGTGCAAGCATTTGCTGACTGATCTCCACAATGCCTGTGCCAGGTGCTCATAACTGAGGAAATTGAGTGATAAATAAGTAACTGGCCAGAGTAAATCCTTTGCAACTGGGAGCAGAGCTGGAATTTCTTCACTGCCACTTACCTTGCTCAACCTTTACTGCCTCCATTTCAGACACTTAAGCCTTTGTAGTTCCTCAGCTGTGAAGGTACTCCTTCTGCTTCCCTCTCCAATTTTTGCTGTAGATTAGCTCACCTGCTGCACTGGTTTTAGCTGTGGTGACCGACTTCCCTCCTGAATCCTTTCTTACCGTGCCATAAACTTTTTTTCATCAATGCTCATTGTTAATAAAAAGTTAATGAAACTGAGCGTGTGGCCTGAGCTTTATGGCAGGACCCTCTCTCTGCTTCCTTGTTTCCAGCTTCTGTTGATATCATAGCTGATTTTTCTAAGCCTCAGCTCTAGAAGTCACCTTGCAGTATGTCTGTCCTCTGTGCAGGTGTCAAAACTCTTCCAAGTTGCAAGTTCCTAACAAAGGGAGTAGCTAGCACTTAAATTTTTTTACTGTTAAAATGATTGTCCAGCCTCTTATCTTCCATCTTGGTTAATGCAGCATCTTCATGTCTAGTATTATCAACCTCATTGTTTTTTCCTCCTTCAAACACACCACAGAAAACAGATTTGTTGCCTTGGTGAGACCTACTTAGTCAGAGTGACATTATTGTTTTAATTTTTACGTATTTTCTCAGTTCCATAACTGGGAAAATGGCCTTTTGCCTTGGTCTAATAGTGCACCTCCATAGTAATCAGGAAATTCTTAGAAATCAGGGCTATGTCTCCTGTTCTTTATTGGGAGCCACTTAAAGGTCAGGATAGGAGGGGTAAGATTACTACAACAAAATCTGTTCTGAATATAAACAGAGAACTTCAGTCTGTGATGCTGTTAATCCAACACCCTTTGCAAACACTGTATTTACAGTTCACTAAAACAGCTTAAAAATGGGAGAGAGGAAGAACCAGATATGACTTTCAGGCTCTGGTCTGAACTGTCCAAAGAATGCTTGGTTTGTAAGCTTAAGCCCCTTTGCAGAGAGAGAATGAACACAAATTCCCATCTTGTTTATACAGAATCACTTTTCTGATTTTGATGGGACTTCAGTGTGAGACTCAAAACAGAGTGAAATTAACCTAGGGCAGATTCTCTCATCAATATCTGAAGTGTCATTGCTCCTAACATCAGAGTAGCAATGACCAAAGTTGTTTATCCTCGGAATGCCTTGGCAAATCCCTCTGTCTCCCATCTTCTACTGGATCCTCTTCTTTTCTTTTTTCTTCTTAATTGTAATTGAAAACAAGCAAATTATAATGCCTAAATCAAATGTAAGTGTTTATTATTCAGAAAAGTTCTCCTAGGTCTATCTTGAAAAATAGAATAGCTTGGAGGCATTCTTAGTAGTGAAAAAGATCAGAATATCATTATGAAGGAGCTGGACAACCTTAACTAGTGAAAGTATAGTGGAATATAAGACTGGTAACAGAAATAATCTATAAAATAATATTGGGCATTACAAATGGGTTTCTGCTTTACGTAAGGAGTGTACAAGCTCAAAGTGAAGCTAATACTGAAGTGGGTTAGTTTATCACAGAAAAACTAATTCAAATAATGTAATCATGAAAAGGGTCTGAGCTATCCTAGAATAGATCAGGCAAGGTATTGTCAAAGGAAAGAGAAGAGTGTTTGTACCATTGTGAAAAGGCACCGTGGATGTTTCTGGAATACTGTATATGGCCTGGACATCTCTGTTCAAGCTTCTTTCTTCTCTTTCTACTTGCTTTCTTCCCAGAGAAGGCCTGTGCTAGATAGAATATATTTATTGACATAGCTACAAGTTTGAGCTCTAACTGGCGAAGAAAAAACTAAACCTCAGATAAAGTTCTACAACCAGGCAAACTTTGACATTTTGACTTCAGTATACAAAGTTCATTGCATCTTCAGTGAAAAGGTAGGGGTCAGACACAATCTCCATGTCCAGGCATCACAAATTTTACAATGTTCTAACCATATTAAGGTAGAATGATCTCAGGAGTTTGTGTATATAGTGTGTGTATATATATATACACATAGTGTATATTGTGTATATATACTTTGAACTTGAGTTTTTGCTTATTTTATGAATCTAATGTCATTGGACTGTTCTAGATTGACCACACAGGAGAATGACAGCCAGTGAGTGGTGTTCACAGTCTGCTGTACAGAAAACGGTGTCTTTTCTTCGGCTCAGCCTTATCAGTGTATCTGCCCTGGGTAGGATCAATTAATCTAGAGGAATTTGCTCTACATAGACTTCTTGATCTTTGATATCTGTAGTTCCTGTCTATGGTATCAGTACCCTTAGCTGCAACATATAAGAGGCTGTAAAAGAAGACACTCTCTTTAACTGCTTAGAAACTGAATACAGACTACCGACCCTCTTTAAGGAATAAAGCCAGTTTTGATATAGCACTGCATGAGATGGACTGTACCTCTTTTGAGAGGGTTTTGATGGTCTCCAATGTTGGTGACCTGTTGGGAGCTGCCTCGCCAACTTTGTCATGTCTACCTATGACATTGGATCAAGAAGATAATATAATTTTCACAATATTACCTTCCCCTGGACTGATTGGTGTAACTGTTGGAAAAATACAGTGGGATTTTAGGACATCTGCTCAGTCACGAACAGAAAAGATGTGTCCAGGAGGTGGTAGTATATTATACCCACATGTGTAAACATCTAAAGATGCTTGTGACTGAAAGTGAAAGGCAGTATGAAGAGCTACCTGAGCCATCCTGCTTCCAGCTCTCACATGTAGTGCTTATACTGTACTTTGATTAGGGAGAGGTATGTTCTCTGGAAACATAGTAACAGAGAACAGTAAATTTCTCAATCCATGTTGAAGTTTAATGTTTCTGACAGATTGACGTGCAGTTCAGTTAATGAATGGCTTCTTCCTTGAGTATTCATACTGGAGCAACAGTAAATTGGAAATAACTAGCTAGGTTACTTGTCAATAAATGCCCCTGTCTCATCAAAAAAAAGTGACAGACCTAGGTTGCAGTGCGTTGTGCAAGGTATTACTGAGGTTGTTCTCCACTGGAAATTGCTCATTTGATTTATCTTGGGTTTGCAAGGCCCTTTCATATTTGCATCACAGTGATGGTTCATGGTCTCCCTTATCAGTCACTTCCTACAAGTGAGTCCCAAGTCTCTGGCAGAAGTTTTTACAGTAGTTCTGAGTGAACAATCAACCTTGGCCTTTCCTGCCATTTGACTTAATTTGGCTGTGCAAATGTCTCTGCAGTTCAGCACGTTTACATACTCCACGGCACTGAACTGGGAGCTCTGGAGTTTAGGTTGCAAAGACACCTGAGTTGGCCTTGTACAGAGCTGACAGTGGTCCAGGAGGTTTGGCTTGGAGTCTGAGCCCGTAAAGCCTTATCAGGTCTGAGCCAGCACTGCTGTTTTACTCAGCAAATTGATACTTCTGGTCCAAATTGTGTGTTTGTTCTTCACAGTATGTCAGTGAAGTTCTCTCTCCAATTGTCACTATTTATTTATCTATCTAATAATACTATGAAACTGTACCCATAGTCATCTCAAGCTACAGACAGAAAGTCACCTAATCCCCTCTTAATTTTAGTTGATGTTTCCAGCTGGACGTGGTATATCTCATAGCAAGAACAAGAGAAAACTACCTTTTTATTCCTTTTTTCATACATTTTGTCATCTTATAATCTTTTGTGATCTTATAATGGCCATCTCAGTCTTCATTTGAAATAACTGAGCAGGCTAAAAAAAGAAAAGTAGCACAAAAAAACCCTCAAGGAGTTCTTTGCTATGGCTACGTTTTTGTCCTTTGAATGTAACAAAACTTTTGAGAAGTTCACGCATATTTAAGGTCCTTAACGCACACAGACCAATCTGAATTTCTTAAGCGTAATCCCTATGCAAGGCAGTACCTAAGAGATATAAATGCTATTCCCAGTAATTTTGTGAAAAGAATGACCATTGTGTCTGATCTTTGCTTCTGTTTCTTCTCTAGCATAAAAGGGTTTATTAACCTGCTCATTGTTATCTGGGGCATGTCGTAATCAAAAATTTCAGATCTGATGGGTTATAAAGCAATGTTTCAGGTCCTAAAGGGCTGTCCAGCCTTTAGTGCATCTATGCACTAAAGTGGAGGAGCCAATGAG
>VZZY01021338.1:55255-77873 GCA_013400335.1 Eurystomus gularis | reverse complement strand
TCAAGCGACAGAATGCTTTATTTGGACATAGAAGACAAGCTGAAAAGCTAAAGTCCACTCATGAACCAGTAGCAAGAGCCAAGTTTTTTCTAAGTGTTTTACATCCAGAATTCTAGCAATTGTGGAATTATTTTATAAAAAAGATCTTCAATTTGCAGTGTTTCTTTTTTCATTTGAAGTCAGTCACAGCAATATGAAAAACATAAGCTAATGTGGAAACACACAGAATTTAATAACTTGCATACTGTCAACTCGTTCCATGCTTTCCAAAACCAGTTTCTAAGAGGGAGACTGACTGGAATAGTGCTGCAGAAAACATCTATATAATGGAAAATTAATTTTATTCCAGATATATTCTTTGAAAGTGTCACAACTTAATCATTTGTTTTTTTCTAAAGAAACAGACTTGTACTTTGGAAAATCTTAATGACAGACAACTTTTTCTGCAACAGAACAGATGTTCTTTAAAATCTAATTACAGTCAACTTCCATATATGAGTGTTCTAGGTTCCCCAACACTGACCCTTCAAAATAGTAAAAGTGCATTTTTCCCTATGCTGAGCCAAGCAACTATCTATCCATTTCAAAAAGCAATACAAGCAAAAGTAAACATCTACATATACTTAGATGTTCCTGCTGCTCTCCAGATTCCTGGAAGTGCTGAAATCAAATTCCTAAATGAGGCTGAGATTTTGTTTGTAGAAATTTGGAATTTGTTCTCTAATGTCAACAGATGCAAAGTCATGGCCTTTCAGCTGCAGGAATTTCTCAGAAATTTGTTTATGTTGAAATACCAGTGCCAGAACTGTCCTAACATCCAAAGCCTGCAGCATGCGTAGGATACTGAAAATCAACTCATTGTTTCCCAAACTGAAAAATGTTTCCTTCCACATGCATTTTAAATTTCTTGACATGTTTGTTCCTAATACAATGGACTGGCTTTTAATATGATCTACCTGTAAGCATTCATTCCAATTGGCTGTTTTGAGGACTTGTTCCTTGATCCCTACACTGTGTTACAATCAACCTTGTTAGCATCATTTCCTTTCCTATCACATAAAACCTTAGATTTTTCTGATTTTAGGACAGCATCACAGTTGGTCTAGTTTCCAGCTGCTGATCTTGTGTTGCACATACTTCCTATCTGCAAACAGGATAGCACAACAGAGTGAAATTAAGATTTGCCTTACTGTGGGATAGCCTTTCAAGGGAGATAGTAGGAGTCCAAGTTACTTGAGCCATTTAAAACCAGACAAAGCTCTCGGGAAGAAGCAGGGGGTGGGGAGGGTGGAGCAGTGTAACAGATGATGTAACAGATCTTGCCTTGCTCTAATTTCGGTGCTTTGCTGAATACCTCATTGAATTCAAGAGTGCAGCTAACACGGATAGAATATGAGATTGTGAGCTGAAGGCCCATTGTGTAACAAATGCAAATGCTATGTCACTGTCTGGCTGTGATCATTTACAGGTTATGTAACATTTGTGATAGCAACATTTGGGTGAGCCTAAAAATCTCATTTTTCACTTTTGCAGTATCAGTTTGACAAGTTTGACTAACATGATAGTAACTATGAGAAAAATAATGGTTCTTCTTTTCCCAGCAAAAGGAAAATGGGGAAGAGGGCACCACAATGCATAATTTCTGTGACTAAATATTTCTGTGGTCTTGCTCAAGAGTTACTGCTTCCCAGGGATAAATCCACATGATTCAACAGCTGTCAGTTATCTATGCATAAACTTGAAAAGCAGAAATATTTTGAAAGAAAGATTTTGCCTAGCATTTACTCTGCCTGAACCTGGTAGAATGAGAGGTTTACAAGAATGTCCTAAATAAAGATAATTTCCACTGTGAGGGTCACAACGGGCACTTTTCATTTCTATACTTCAGGTTTAGAATATACCTTTCTTTCCACCTTCCAAATTTTTTCCTGCGTTTTTCAGCCCTGTTTCTTCTTGTCATTTTTTCTAATTTCTGCTCCCCCAATAACGTCTTTACTTTCCCCAGAACAAAGGTCCAGCATTTGCCTTGATTTTATTTTAAAAATATTTCCTGTAGGACAACCATTATATGGCAGTTGTCTTTAAATTACTATTTGAATTACTACTTGTTTTCAGGGGAATCTGTGTAGAAATACTGTAGCCCTAAGGTCAGAGTAAGACAAATAAGACAGCATTTCTGTCTCCAGGAATGATCCTCTCCACTCTCACAGCATTGGAAATGCCACTTTGCAAGCCCTTTTCAAAATGTGTTTCCAGGCAGCCTGCCCATCAGCCTGGGTATTATCTACTCAGCTGTGCAGCTGCTTCAGCATGGCCAGACAGACCATTTCCTAACAGCACTAGAGCCCCAACAGTAACGTGGCCGAGGGTGCTGAGCCTTCAGGATGTTGCTCCTCACAGCTGCCTTCACAGGAAACATATTTCAAACGTCTCCATCCTTCTCACACTGATCCATCTGTCCGTACTTGGCCTTTATACCCTTCCCCCCAGTCTGGCTATTTGCTATTGTTCTTATGCAGGCTGTTTGCTACTGGAAATGAATAATTGCTGTCACCACGGGCTTTCCACTGAGTGTGTCAGCGAATCGTGGTTATAACACAGTCTCCAGCTTTGCTGCCACCCATAGAAAAGACGACGTGACCTGCAGATTAATTGAGAGAAACGAGGCTGAAGTTTATCCTACCTCTTGCTGTGAAATACCCCTCAGAGTAGAGGGCCAGAGACAAAGAGCTGTCATCTCTTCTGCCCCACAACCTTCCCCTTAGGGGCTGCCAGCTGAATTGGTCTGGCCATTTATAATACAGGGTCCAGAATAGAAGTAGCACTAGCTCATAAGTAAGGATTTTAAGAGATCCACATCACCTCCTGAGGGTTCCTATACAGTTAAAGAATAACAGCCTCCCACACAGATTACATGGAGTACATGCCGATCTGACTGCCAGCGGAACCATCCTCCTCCATGAATCTCAGTCAGATGCTAGAAGTTAGTGTGTAAATACCCTCCCAGTGGCATGGATCACTTGGGACAATCCTTTACAGGGACATAAATGGGTACCTTCCTCAAAACAGCAATGCTTTTGGAAAGTCTTCTCCGATTACCTCTGTTGGATATCCTAGACCTCTGCCTACAACCTACTGTCCCCTGTGACTGAAAACACAAAGCAAGAGGCAGTGCTTTTGCTAAGCACATAGTTTAAGACTGGGCAACATCCCTTTAAGGATGGGAAATCAAGTAATATACCATTAAATTAGTTTTATGGAAGTCTCTTTGTTGTGGCTAGCTTTATTTAGGCTCAGCAAAGATTTTTTTTTTTCCCCATTTATTAAGGTGGTGCACTTAGAGTTTTCCAGTTAACAAGGACAATACAATGTTATGAAGGAAACATGTCAGAGCAATCAGCAGTTCCATTTGAAAAAATATGCAGCTGTATGAGTAAGAGTAAGGACCACCTAACCATTAAACTAAATAATGGAGAGGTAGGGCACCTCAGTTTTACAGATTTATAGTTATGGGTACTCTTCCTTCTGTCCTCATCACTAGGATCAGTTAAGTATTTACAACGAAGAAGAATAACCAAGGTCTTAAGCAGAGCTTAAGGGAAACTTTTTTCCCTAAAGATTCAACCACTTCTCCTGTACAAAGGTCTAACCACTGTCTCAAACAGAGTAGTCTGCAGCACTCATAAAAAGATCAGATGGAAAACTGCTGGGTTTTACCCAAAACAAAACCCAAAGTTGCCAATCCAAGGTTTCTGACAGAAGCATTATTCATGTCACAAAGAGCAGACTCAGTGAGCTGAATAAAGCTATAACTCTTTAAACTGAGTTAATAACTAGCAGTAACAATGTGGAATTATTAGAGAGAATCTCAATTTAAACATGAAAAAATAAGCTAATATTTTTAGGCAATTACTCCACAGCCTCCTGCAAGGAAGGATGGAAGTCTGTTTGTACAAAAAAGCTAGAAGCTCACATAGCTGTATGAGTCAGCGTAAGCTGGGGAGGCAAGCCAGAGGCTTCGCATGCACATTTAAAGTATGTCAGAAAGAACTTTTACATTTGTAGAAAAGCACATGCAGTTCTGGAATTATGGTCAACTTCAGCTGTCTTTGTAATTCCCCAGCTGCTAAATCATAGCATCAAAAGACTGCAGAAAGTACTGATGGGCACTGGCATGCTAGTTGTTGGTCTCACTTAGCTTCTGGCAAAAACCACATGGGGACTATGTGCAAATAAAGACTACAACCACAAAGGACAGTGATCACCATTCTTACAGTTCCAGATTACAGAGGCAAACACAGCTCCAACTTTTTAGATGGCAGTTCATATCTGGACATAAGAAATGTCACTACTGAAAACAGCATCTTTCCCCATGAATGCATTTTGGCACTATCGAGGGTCAAGACATAGGTGGAATGAATCACAGAAGCCTTTCATTTTCTTTACAAAAAGAAAACACTGCTAGTTCAACCCAGAACGAAATTATGAGCCCCTTTTGAAACTCTAGTAACATTAATTGTGTTAAATACAGTACAAACTAGTCAAAGTTCAACCTTTGAGAAATCAAAAAAGCAAGGAAAAAAATCCTGTAGGCTGTTACTGAAATTGACCTTTTCATGCATTTTCCTCACCTGCTTGTACATGGGTTGATGAAGCACTGGTCCATGGTGCATCTTCAAACTGAACCCAAGCACTGATGGATGATGACACATCAGTGCAGGGACACACATGGTTCCCAAGCATAGCAGAATCCACCTTGGATTGGTCAGCTGCACCTTCTAGTTCTGTGGGGGAGAGGTCTTGAAATTCTCTATCTGCATTGTGGTTCTCTTCGGAGGAGGTATCTGAGGAAGAAAAACACTTCTCCAGAGGCTCCTTAGTGCTACCTAAAATAGAAAGATTGACAGAACTCATCACTACTTCATTGAGTTTTACTGAAATATCTAAAATTTGCCATTAAATGCAGGTAGAAACATTTCCTTCACTTTTCTGTAGTTTTTAGACTAACACCAGGCACAGTTTTGCACTTGCTTATAGTATGTGAGACTTCCTCCATGGTCAATTGGATACTTCCTTGAATCTCAAAGGACAGGTCCAAACCCTTTAATAGAACTATGCTACGGAAATCACACATTAGGAGATCACATGTATTTTTTGGCCCAGTTCTTCTATTACATAGGGGTAGCAGGAGATAATTAACCTCTGCACATACTGCTTTCACTTAAAAGGCAAGCTCTGTGATGCTAGATATATGACAGCTAGTCTAATTAAAACAGTCTCATAAGGTTCAAAGAAAATCAGATAGCATACCTCGTGGGTTAACAGGGAGGAGCAGCTCATCAGCGAAGGACACCCACTCAGACTGGTGGGAGGCAATAACACTAGTCAGTGACGTCATATTTGCAGCAGGCTACTCATCTTCACTTGGTGATTATAAGGTGGAAGCAGAACGGGAGAGAGGTATGGTGAAGATGGAAACACCTCATTTGCACTTTCTTTTCTTTTGAAGTGCTGTAAAGATAAGAAAGGAATAAATTATGTTTTTTAGAAAATTAAATGGGAGAAATGAGTGCCACTATTTTAATAATATGGAATGTTAAACCAAGTTGTGTACCACAGGCACAGTACTGCCAAAGCACTGCCAGCTTTGAGACAGGAATGTCTCCCGTGTCTAGAGAAGAGCTACACCTGAGCAACTTCTTGATTAAAGCATCTGAGGGTCTTCAAACATCCTCATGTTAAAACAGTCAATCACCAAAACCAATGTTTTATTCCTTACTGAGGAAGCCATGCCTCCCATAACCCCAGCAAGACATGATAAGAAGATTCTCCCAGTTGTAGCAAATTTTGATTACGATGGAACTTAATCCCAATCGCAAGATGTCAACATGTCTTGCTATTTACGATGTCTGATCCCTCTCAAGAGCGAGCAATAAACTGCATGTGTCATTATCAACAACGTTTATGTAGCTGGTTCTGGGATTGGGATGGGTTGCCCATGATTCTCATCATGGTCTGGGTATGAAGAGATGCTTTCTCAGGTAGCTGCACTTTCAACTCTGCTGCTTGACTGGAACTTCATGTTTTAATTAAAAAAAAATAAAATAAAAAAATCAGTATCTTAGATCTTGTCTGGAGTTAACCATGAATTTGCTGTAGCCCAGCAAATGTTTTCACAGATGTGGCAACTTGAATTAGGATGCATCCCAACAGGATGTACCCCACACAGATAGTGGAATCTGCTAGAACAAAATGGGGCACTATGAAGTGCTCTGGTTGTTGGCTAGTAACTAGGAAGGTCAGGTCCGGGGACAGAAATTCTCTTTGACGAGCATCTGTGATTGCCTCAGATTTGCAGACTACTTCAAAACTCTCAGAGGACTGCCTCTTCCTAGGGAAGCGTGTGAATTCTGTCCCCAGTTACTTCAAGTATTGAAGCTCTTGTTGCCATGGCATTCACCAAAACTCAGCTATTTAAAGAGCTTTAGGTGGCATCTCTTGGCCTGCTGTCTCTTACCTAACTAAAGAGGTTTTGGGGGTGAAACTTCACATTGTAGTACAAGAACAGATACTTCACTGAGACTTCTCTTTACCCTACATCAGCAATATTTAGGTCCAAAGAGCAGATTGATATTTAAATGCATCCACTCTTTAAGCATCTTCTGCAGGAAGCAGATCTTTAAATGGCTTCCTATATAATTATTCTCTTCAGGGCCACAAAGTTAGTCTGCTGAAGGCAGGTCAGCAAACAACAACTGCATGAAGAGCTGAAAACTTCAAAAGTTTGAAAGTCAAACTAGCCTGACACCAGAGAGAATTAATGGATCCATTCATTGTCTGAAGATGAATCTTTTCAAGTAGAATTGAACATAAAATGCACAGTTTCCTGCAACCACAAAAAAAGGATTCCTTGAGACAATCCTGATGGTTAAGGGCAATTTGCCAGGAACTTGATCCCAAATATGTAGTCTTTCTAGAGCCCATGGCCACCCTGCAACCAGTCACCCTGTGTATCTTTCCCTTGTTACACAACCAATTCTCTAATGATGGAGGAACAGCTGCACTTGAGCCCCTTCTCCACTCCCACGGCAGGATGTCTGCCTTCACATGTTGTGGGTCTGCTTCTCACAGCATCCATTTTGGGTCCTATGAATAGCAACTACAATGCTAAACAGAGAGGCAAGCTAAGAGAAAAAGAACTATCAGATGTTTAGGGTCACTTGGATGCCATATGAAGGAAGGAGAGGATGACTTTGGTTTCTTGCTTTCCTTGTCACCAATTAAGCTGTTTGTTTTGGGCTTGTTTAAGTATCTGTAACTAAGTTTTCTTTTCCCAAACAACTGAGCACTGATCTCTCCTTTCTCCTGGAAGAGTCCTGACAGAAGCATGAAATGGCAGGAAATGAAAAAAGAAAACAGTTTATCTTGCCCATAATGCACAGAGACTCCAGTAGAGCTCTTTTTTCCTCTCTTTTTTTTTTTGTGTTTTAAATGTCAAGGAAGAAAAAAAACATAAAAGAAGGCAAGAAAATGGACTGTTTCAGCTGTGCAGATATGAGGGAGAATTATACCATTCTTTTAGGATGGATTTGCTCTTTTACCCTACTGTCCCATGACAAGCATACTTTTCTAAATCCACTCAGTACCAGACAGAAAAACACCTTAAAAATCAGTGAACACTACATGCCCAGAAAATCATCAGCGTACCATACAGTGCAACACAAAGTGCATACTCCAGCTAGTCAACTTCCCCACAGCTCTAATTTTCTATGGGCTTCTCAGTTTGGTAAATAAAGGAGATTGTGTTGACTTAACAAGGTTATCACAACTTTTAGAGATGCAGCCGGAAAGAGTGGAAAGTCAGTCGGAGTAGATCATAATGTCAAAGATTCTCAGAAGAGAGGCGCTCTGACGATGCGCATGTTAGGATGAAAAAAAACATATTAATAAGACAGAATTTTGCATTCTCTCAGTTTTCACAAGAAAACATCAATCCCATCCATGACCTAAATGGTTGTACAGAGCTATGAATCATGTACAGCTAATTCCTGTGCAGACTATGTGGAACACATCCAACTTCATGTCCAAGTTATTTTTCACCTCTCTTCACTTTCCAAAATCATCCTCAGCAGAAAAACCTAAGCCACCCCACTGGGAACCAAGGAGTCTTAGCCAGCACAACACCAACATATCATCGCGCATTCAGTTAACGCAATGATGCTGCAATTTGCAGAACTGCTACAAAGATGCACATCTCCAGATGAACCATTTGACTCTGAACAAACCTGAATCCTCTCCATAGCAAAGACCCAATATTTAAACACTGCAGCAAATACTCCACAAGTGAATTTTTTAGTTTTTCCTCCCTGTCCTTCAGACTTCTCAAACATCCATGGCTATTCCTAGAGAAATAGATTTCACAGCCTACAAGGACTAAGGCAACAAATGGATCCTCTATACTCCAAGTGAGCTACAGTAAAAGCAAAAGTTTATGCTGTACAGCTCAAGAAAAGGAGATGGGAACATTTTTTGGAACAAGATATTCCCAGGCCACCATTACATTTCTCTACATGAATGGGACTGGTATCAGCTTAGATGTATTACTTCTGCATGTGTCATTATGTGCATTAAGCTTTTGGTGGTGAATTTGTTTAAAAAAAGTGAAATAATTGATGAGATTTTTGGTAAAATAATTGAGAATCAAAAGTTTATTTGTTACTATTACACAGTAAATACAAGAATACAAGGTAAAGCAAATGCCATATATGCTGAGCCCAGTGATTCTTACCATCAGCTCCAATGCAGTGATTTGACCATGAGGCAACAAAACTTGAAGAAGTTGAAATTTGTTTCAGACTTCTTTACATTACAGTTTCACAGTGGGACATGTAAATCTGAGTGACAAGTGTGTAGCAGTTATTTCAGTTCTCAAAAGGGCAGAGATCACAGAAGTGGAACAAAACTCTTTGCCTGTTTAGTCCTCCTAACATTCTGATCAATCCCATTACATAATCCCTTTTTAAAACTGATGAAGATTCATTCTAAAATTACAGCACTGCTTTGATAACTAGAAACCTCCTCTTATTTAAAATCTAATTTTCCAATTTACAGCCATTTCTTCATGTGACATGTTTAATTATCTGCCCTTCTGTACAACTCTGCTCTAGCAACAGATGAAAAATATCATCCTCCCTTTATTTTCCTAAGCCAAAAATGTATTTAAGCAAGTGACATAATTATCTTGTGCCACAATTCTCATACCCAGTGCCTTGTACAATGAGCCCTCCCTTTAGGTGGGACTTTCACACACTATGTGAGTACAAACACTAACAGCAGTAATGGTTCATGGCACTACTCAGATAGTTTAGAAGCCTCTGTAATGGAATGGTGGTTTTGTAAACACATCATTCAAAGTATTTAATTATGTGTTTGGACAGCAAACTCAAACATTGTTTCTCAGTACATTTCAACTCTGCCCAAAAGAAACAGCACAGTTAACCATTTAAAGCGCTAAAGGTCATTTCTCCAATAGCTTCAAGTTTGATACATATGATGCATGCTGCAGTAGGCTTTACCACCTCTACCCATAGTTACTAGATTATGCTTACACGGAAAAACATGAGAAAAAAACAGCATAAAAATGGAGAGGATTAAATTCAGGTTTTGTTTCGCAAATGTAATGTCAGTAGCAATTCTGAGCTAAATTTATAGACTAAGTATATTGCCATACATGGCAGCACCGCTGAAAAAAATCCCATAATCCATACAGTGACGCTGTTTTCTTGCTTACAACCCCAGGGACCTAAACATTAATTGGTTACCGTACTTTGCATTTGGTTATTGCAGGAGACCATGGAAGGGAAAACAACTACACAAGCTGTTGAGTTCCACATAGCAGAAAAAGAAACTAAGCCAAAAGTAAAAAAGGAAAGACTCTGACCATGGCTTTTGTTATAACAATCAAGTTTCACTAACACCAGGAAAGTCTCAAGGAAAAATAAGTAATTTTATCTTGACCACGTGCTTGGCAAACCTGTACAGACGAAACAATTCTAGTAGCATGAACTGAGGAATGATTGCTGCCTTGGGCAAATTTCCAAGGAGAGAGAGTTCATGGCTCTTCCTCTCAGCTTGGCCTGTAACAAGCACTGGCCATCAGCACACCATGACCTGAATAATAAACAAACTCTAAATTGGAAATCTGTTCTCAAGCATCAAAAGAAAGTCTAAGGTACTTCAGGGTGCCACAGCAAAACCAAAAACCCAGTGATAACAGGGAAAAAAACCCCAAAGTTGAGAAACCCAAAGAAACAAAGGAATTGGAATTAGATTTTATTATTATTACTGAAAAAAAAAAAAAATCATTGCACTAGCTTCTATCTAAATGCCTGAGGTTAAGTTACCTTATGAAAGACCTAGATGATGACAGTAGTAAGGTCATATTTGTTTATTTGATTATCACATTCTTAATATTGACAGCCCTATTTTTTCCATTTATACAGCTCCCCCAGTTTATAAATTGGTTAACATGAAGCTTTAGAACTTATACCAACTTCAATAACTTTAAATACTCTGATTCATACTTGTTATTACATGAGCTCCATGACTTCAGATGCAGCTTAAGAAACTCAGTCACTACCTGCTGCATGTAATGCTCACTTATGTGAAAGCTTTCAATACTTAAGGAAGACTTAGGGCTCAAAGGGAGCCAAACAGATATCCCTAATGAAAATCCTGCAGCCTCTCTGGAAGCAGGGGTGGCTTTGCCCATTACAGATAACACCTAAACAAATGGTAACAAAACCCTTGATCACGTTCTGTCCTCAGAGCCTGGTCAAATCCACTTTGTGCCATTACAAGGTTGGTCATTACAACTGTCCCCTAGTAATTTTAGACATAGATGGAGTGAGGCAGAATGGAGTACTGAATATGACTAGAGCCATCTGGCATGTTGGATGACAGAAAAACAGTGGAGGTCTCCCCGAGCACAGGGTCTGGTGCAGCCATACTCATTAATAGCCATACCCTGTTATTCCCATAAATATGAGGTGATCTGTCTAAATCCACACTGTAAGTCAGTGGTAGAACCGGTGTTAAAGCTGAGGTGACCTGGAATGCCCTTATTTTCTCTGGCCACAAGAACCCAACTACCACACATAAAACCACGTCCCACAAATATGTCTCAGCTTTACTGGACACTTGCATTTCCTGACAGTAAGAGAAGAGAGGCTGTAAGGACGCGTTGGTAAGAAAGTCATAAGCATCTCCCTCAGGAATATTTGTGTCAAGGCTAATATCTGAAAGGTCAACAGCTACTGTTTTTTCTATGCCACAATTTATCTGCCACAGAAGCTCCTCTCTTTTTCCAGAGAGAGGGAGGGAGAGAGAGAGAACACCTGCAGGCAATGCCAGGATATTTAGGCAGTTCAGAAGGCAAGGGTCTCTCTCCTTCTGAGGTTGTGCCTTAGAAACACTTCAAGGGTTCTGGATGCCTCATAACAAGAGCCAGTCAGACAAGATGCTGTTTAGAGGGATTCAAAACCTGATACTAAAGGAAAATTGTACAACCTCTTCCTCTATTCCTCGGACTCCCAAGAACTTGAGAAATGTAGAAAGGCACTGTAGAAGAGCAACACAGAAAAATAATGGAAATCTAATGGGGATATTTTTTGGAGTTTGTTTTTGTGGTGTTGTGGTTTTTGTTGTTGTTTTGGTTTTTGTTTGTTTGTTTTTTTTCCACAATTAGAAGCATTGTATAACAAGCAGAAACCAAGGGAGCATGCCAGACAAAATGTTTGGCAGCGATAGTTCACATCCCCAGTCACATCGGGAAAGTAGAAACTCTACATTTCAGGACTTTAAATATAGCTCACTGTGGGTCTATGATGCTTTCAAAGTGTAACTGAAGCCTCCATTCATGTAATGGCATTAAAACTTCAAGGATAATTTCCCAAACTGCCAGCCTTCCAGCTCAAACTAGAATCTGGTAATAACAGTAGGCACAGAAGTCTAAATGAGGTAAGGGGGGAGAGGTTGGTAAGCATCCCCTTTGGAGAGGGTGGGTGCACAGTCCTTACCACTCTTCTCTGCCTTCTCAAGGCTTCCACAGGCAGAACTCCAAAGCAGCACCCCAATCCCAGACTTCCACACCTGACTGTTACACTAGTCACAGACTTTCTCTGCTTTAGAATGGTGAATCTGCAATAGTCACAACTACTGCAAAATGTAATGCTACAGTAAGTGACATTCAAATCCATAGTATGGGGAGGAAACTGGGTTTAAAAACTGGTTTCTTCTTTCAAACCTGAATAAGCAAATCAAACAAGGAACATATTTTTCAATGGGAGCTTGCATCTGAGCACCCTGGTTTGCACATCTGATACTGATGCTTTCACACATTCTTGTCTAAACTGCAGACAGGCGAGCTAGCCAAATGTATTCTGTTTTCTAAACCCTCCAAAAGTTATTGTACTTTACTTGCTGTTGTGATGTTTATCAAAGTATTTTTTAAGTTATCTCACTAACTTAATAAGCATGACGTTCTACAACTAATCACCCTTGAACCAACCATTTCATTGCAGCCTGACATCACTGAAGACAGCTGTCAAGAGGTGACTACAGATCACAAAGCCCTGTCTGTACCTACCCTTCTTCTAAACTGGGACTAATGAAAACAGAAACAGGGAAGCAAGTAAGCGATCATAAATTTACTGTAATCTTATGATGGGTGATAAACACTCTTCTAGTAAACACACATCCTGGCTCATATGAAAAGCCATCCTGTTCTGCAAGGTACTAACATTCCAGCATTGCCTAGATGCCCTTGCAACAAATCACTGCTTTACCAGCACTCACTGTACAACTCAAAAACTGATCCTGTCTCCATTAGTAAAAGGGAGAGCCAGTACAATTCTTCCTGTGTCTCAAGACCGATTTCAATTGCACAAATGAAGTCAGGGCTTTATCTTCTGAATTACAACTAAATTCATTCTAGAAGTTAGGTGAAAAATCTAAAATCTTCACTGAAAACAGTGGGTACAATTAGTTGCCATCAATCAGTATCAGTTAAGCTCATTTCAGACTAAGAAAACTGGAGGAAACAAACAAAAAAACAGACAAAAACTGAACAACAAAAAAAGAAAGAAATCAAGCCCTCAACCACTAGCCACATTCAACACAACTGAGAAACTGGATTCCGTAGACAGAGATGTTTCACTGAAGTCTTTATGCCTACAGAGAGGATGTGCATTCATCTAGATGAGCTGTGAGTATGCACAGAATGGGAGAACAGATTCAGAGTGCGGGGAAAATGCAGAATTCAACTGCGAAAGCATTAGGAAGACAAGGACCACTGAGGAAGTGACGCACCCCTGAAAGAAAGCAAAGAAGTTTCCCTGCACTGAATGTTGGCTCAAAAGGGACATTATGAAGACTAAACTAGAAAGCCATCTTCTCTTCAAGCCTTCTCTGTATGATGGTTATATATATAAAGGCAACCTTAAAATGTAAGGCTGTCTCCCAGCTCAAGGAAGTCCGCTTGATTATTTAAAGCCACATAAAAAAACAATAGTCTGGAAGAGGTATCACAGGGAACAAGCCTGTCCTGACAGAAAATTCCTTGGATGATCCAACTGGTCCTTCCTTGTTTCCAGTGTCTGGAGAGTAAACTGAGATTATGCAACTTAGTGTGATGCCAGGACACTGCAGCCCTTCAGGGCAGCACACAAATATCACATTTGTTGTCACTCTCTAAATATAGTCCCCTTACACTAAACAAACAGCATCATCAAGTGTAACTACTCCTGTTCCAAGAGAATGAAAAGCAACCCTAGAAAAAAAAAACATGCTCAAGCAAAGATTGAAGTTAAAGGGACCCAGTATTTTACATAAAATTACCAAAAAAACCCAATTGTATATGAAGAAGAAACAAACATCTTGACAAGTCAAATTCATACGTAGTACAAAATAGTATGTTCACAATACTATTGTCTAATACATTTGTGTCTGTCATTGCCTAATTGTCAAAATATGAAGTAAGGATGCATGTTATACTAGCATGATGTAGAACAGAGCGTATGAGAAAAATCCTTCATTTTCTGTCATTTGGGTTTATTGTTTTTTCTTTGTTTTGTTCTGCTAACACACTAATAAATGGTGTTAGTAAAAATAAAACATGTTTCAGGGGAGAAAAAAAGAACCTGTTTTGTAGTATTTCTGTCAGTACATCCATACCTAGAGAGCAGGATTAGTAAGATGTCAATAGAGGCAATATTTGTTCCTTAGTGTTGCTTACTCGTCTCTGGAAGTTCACAGGGAACCAAACACAAGAGGTGGCTTTCCTCTGGTGGAAAGAAGTTGAGCCCTATGCTGAAAATTAATTTCAGAATACTCTGCTTTCTAACTACCAATCCTTTAGCATTGTCTGGTTTGGTCAGCAGAAGCTGCTCATTTTTACGGTACTGCCTCTTTGATAGCTGTGCCTGTAAGATAGCAGGCAGCCCTGTGCATTCCAGAAGAGGAATCAAAGATACATTGCTATCTATCTACATGGCTTCCGTAAGATGCTCATCTTTTAACGTGACACAAAGATGCATTCAGAGTGTTGACAAATACACAGTATTACACATTGTAGGAGCTGATTCATATGAATTTCAAAGTGTGGCACAGTCCCCGGTTTCACAGTGCTTGGAATGGCTCAAACAAACAGTCATCACACTGATGTATTTGTGAGGCTATCAACCAGCAGATCATAAACTAGAATGATTAAAGATTAAAAAAAGACATGGACAGTGGCTAATCACTCAGGGGCTGGGGCATTATTGTCAAAGTAAACTGTCAAAATAGGAATAGCAGGGAGCACTGCACATCAGGTCCACTGACAGAGCTGCACAGACACCCTGAGGAGAAGGTTGCCCACAGATCAAACTGTTTGCTGGGGAGGCTTCTGTGATAGCAGCTCCTTGCATCCCTGGCTTGAGCCAGTCATACACAAGTGCTGTAAGTATATGTACTTGCACATCATACACAGAATCTAAAACTAAACAAACTATTTATGGGTACATGAAAAAATCTCTAGTTTTCAAACAAAAATAGGAATGTGATTTGATCTTTTGAAATTCCATGTTTTGAGGATATAGAATAATTTCTGTGGATACGCCAAATCAAAACTCTAAAAAAAAGAAGAGAAAAAAAGAAAAACCTACAGTGAGACATGTCATTGTTGTTGTCACTTGGACAACTAACTCTTCAGTTTCAAATAGCAGACATTTGTTTTATAATGAAATTTGTGTAAAGTTTAACTGTATTAGGTGACCAGCAATTCTATATATCTAGAAGTATGCTCTACTTATCCACAGTTTGAATTTATGCATTTAGAAACTAAGTATAAGATGAAGGTCACATGGTAAGACAAATGAAGTCACAAACATATGCAGCTCTCAACTGGACTTGGGTAATTAATGCACTATCTTGCTTCCCAAGTTTTTAGACAATAATTTAATTCATGTTACATTTCTAGGTTCTGTCAGGCATCATGTAGCTCAAAGGTAATTTTCTTTAAAGGAAGGGATCAGGTCTGGTTTATTCATGACCTGTATTGTGTGATCCGTGCGCTTTAGTAGAGCCACAGTGTAAAAAAAAAACCAAAAAAACAAAACAACAAAACACAAAACCAAAAACCACCAAAAAACTTCCAACCCCAACACCCCCTCCTACCCAAGCCCCCAGAAGTTCAAGACAGGGTTACTGTCTTAAACAGAAAGAACTTTACAAAGACTTTGCTCACTTCATTGAAAAATCAGCATAAAGCATTGCAGACACAGAGATGGATGCTGGGTGCGCAGATAATACCAGCAAGGCTTTTTTTCATTAAAAGGTTTGGAATCTGAATATCCTCCTCTGTGCAATCCCCCTTAGGTAACACTACCAGCATGTTTGACAGCACGGCTGCTTACTGAGCCTGCTCTGGAAATGGAAGAAAAGCTGGGAGCTCACCCCACCTTCCCACAGCCATAAGCAACCAGGGTTATTCTGCTCCTTAGCCCACGATACATCTCAGTTGCACGGCATTATGACACAGCAACGTTAATGCAGTGTTACAGCTCTTACCAGCTCTGGAGTCCAGCTACCAGTGAAGTCCAGCTAACCTTTGGCAAAGACTGCCTAATCCAGTGGGCAAGTTTTGGAAAAGGGATGCAGACGAGAAGATTTTAAAATATTTGAGATGTTCACCTCCTTCTTTTATAAAGGCACAGATGCACAAAGAGACTGGGACTCTGTTTCTGTTACCAAGACTGGCAGTGACTCACTGTGGCAGAGTTGTAAATTTGACACCAGCGTAATTCACACAAAGTTATGTTACACGCTACTGAAAATTAGCAGAATTAGAAGAATTTCAGGTTTTTTTCAAGACAAACTTCCTGAAAACAAGAGATGATCACTTGAAAGTTAGTCCCTGTGTCAGTGTCACTGGAGAGCTTAATGCAGCTGTTTGGAGCTGCAGCTCCCAGAGGTCTGCGGCCACCCTCAATCAGTCTTAGCTCCAGGCATATTCATATCAATAGCCTGGATTGAATACAGGGACAATCTGCAATATTTTCTGGAAAAAAAAGTGAATGCTAGTGCCAGACTCTGAGCACACATGTAGTGTGGTATACTAATACAGCTGCCTCCATTCAGAGAGACTTGAACAATTAAATTGCAGAGGTCAGAGATGAGTTACTTAGGAAGGGAAAGCCCAGATCTGATAAATCTACCTCAGTTCTATCCCCTGCAGTGACATTTGAGATTCTGGCAGTGAATATTCCTCCCCAAAATCCATGCATTTATTATCTGAGATCTTATTTCTCATTCTGAAGTCATGTACCTTATAATTTGGAATTAGGTTTAGGAATATGCACCTGATGTTTGCACCACATACTATTTTTATATATGGGATATAATTTTTAGCCAGGTAAATATTTGAACTCCAGTTCTGGAAACAACACAACAAGGATCACAGAGAAAGGAGCATTTCTGGTGGCAAGTTTCTGTCCTCAGGAGCAGCTAGCAACTGAACAGCAACTAATCATTAAACTTCATAGCCCAAATTATTTTCTACAGCTGTTCCATTGAAACTACTCTATTAGAAAATAAACTGGCCTTGTGCTATGGAGCTTGACCAACTCAGCTTTCAGTTATGCCTCCAGTAATACTTTTTCTCTCCAAAAATGCTTAGTAGTGCTTTTTCCATCACCCACACAACCACAAAACCACCATACAGTCCTGCAAAATGGTACCTTCTGTTCACAAGAGGCCCCTGGTTCAGATAGAACAAAATTACTATATCGTATACCCACCCCCAATTTCAAAAGTAAATTAAAGATAATTCATTTCACTTCACAGCTGGCAAACCCAAGAGCCCACAGAGAGAAGTAAGTTTCTATAAATATTCACGTCTACAAATGCCAACTAAAACTTGGCACAATGAAACAAGAAACACAGCTCAGAAAAAGACATCCTGTCTCTCCAGCTCACCAGGAAGGTCTGCTGCCCTTGGACCTGGCCCGCTTTGAATCTCAGCTCTGGAGCACACTGCCTCCTCTTTGAATATTAAGACAGTTTTATACTAGCAGGGCACCTTCATAGGACCCTGATATGTACTGGTCAGCTCTGTCCTCTGTTCAAGCCAAAAGAATTATGCCGGGACATATAATTCAGTTACCTTAATAAAGCAAGATGAATCACATCTCAATTAACTCTGGACTGCTCAGTTAGACATCTGAGATAGTCACCTGATGTTCTGTTTATAGTCAACAGAAGGAACACACCACCTCCGGAGGATCCTTTTACAAACAAGGTGAATTCCCCCACCCCCCTCTCCCAAAAGCCTATGGCAACTAACTCAGGCTTGCATATCTTTTTCACACCTAAATCAAGGCAACTCAATCACAGACAAAAAAAACATCGTACCCATCCTCTATTTCCTCTTTCACTGATAACGCTGTGTTAGCACAGAGCCTCCCCTTTTCCGGGGAGTCTAATTGATTCCCCAAACTCCTCACCACACACTCCTCATCACACAGGGCTTCCATGCAAGTATTTACTGTTATTACAAAATAACATACACATACACACACACTTTCAGCTTTTTTCCCATGCTGCTTTTTGTCTCCCTCCTTCAATACTTCTAGGGCTGCTATCTGTTTGTTTCAGGACTCTCTCCTAGGAGTTTCACTTGGCTCTGTCTTACAATACAGAACTGTCTGCAACACAGCTTAAAAGAACCACTTTTATTATTCAAGATTAATGGCTTTATACAGTAAAACATATCAGTAGGATTGCAATCTGTCTATCCCACCTTCCCTGTCAGTGTCAAACACTGAACAACTGCCTTATTCTGCAAAGAATGAACAAGAGGCACTTCAGCAGTGGTTTGCTACTTAGAGAGTTATTTCTCATTTCATATGAATGCCCCTGAGCGATACAAGATGAAGTCACCAAGTGCTGATTTGAAGTAATGGCACAACTAATCAAGACGTTCCTAGAGCATGACTTCTTCCAATAAATAAAAAAGTAAACTTCAAGAAAGTCTTACACTTAGTTAGAGACATGTCACTGCAGGGCACTGATAAAACTTAATATATCACTGCTAAGAAAGTATTTTCAACATTATAGGAAATATTTACTGTCAGAGAAGTACCTGCTGAAGGATTTTCAGGATTAGAGAAGGCAAAAGCTCTTTAATTTTATGGCTCCCTTTTCACCAACTGTATCTCTATAGAACTGATGTTTAAGAAACCTATACATTTCAGTAAGTTATTTTGAGTATTTTCTTTCAATAAAGCACTATTTGTTTTTATCATCTTGTAAGTGACACATGCATCAATATCTTCTCTTAACTTTTTAAACAGTATGCTGAGATATTTATATTTTCCCTTTTCTTTTTTTTTTTTTGTAAATATATACCGAGGATTATGTTACATTTAAAGAATTGGTAGTAAGTTGGTCAGGATGCTACACACTAAGTTTACACTAGCAAGAAGTGCAAAATCTTAGCAATAGGAGCAGAGCTGTAGGGTGAAATACTTGGCAATAACAGCATAGCTTTCACACTACTTTTTTGCAGCTTTAATTCCAATTATCTCTGATCTGACCATGTTGACTGAATTTGCATTAGCACTTGGAGTACATTAACTGAGCTCCTGGAGTTCTTCTGACTCAGTTTTATCCCAAACAAAAAAATCAGTTCACGTGCTCCGAGATCAAACTGAAGTGTAGTAAGTGCAGATGATCAGGACATTTACTTCAAAGGTGCATTCCTGCTCTAATGCACTAAAGTACTTGGATTCATAGTTTTTCCTCAAAAGAAGGGAATCTCCACAGGATTGCATTTTCCCAGTTTTTTCAATCTCAATTTCTGAAATTTTACACTCCTGATTTTGAAAGAAATAGGATCTCCCACACCATTCACCTTATTTGCACATTTAAAAAAGACAGTGAAAGTTGATTGCCGAAATCAATAGGAGATTCATAATCCCTCCCTGGGAAGCAATCTTACCCATATAGACACCCCTTCAGATGGAATTCTGGCCCTTTTAAGGTCCTGGCAAAAACTTTCACTATCTACAAGGAGCAAAGACTTAACCCCTGATGTTCCAGATGTATGAGTTGAGCTGTAACAACTTCTAGCGATTTCCTAGGACTCAGATTCATCTGGTCACAATTCCAGCCATAGTCCTGGCGACAACACATGCTCATGCCCAACCCATACAAAGACAAGCATTCCTTCCCTGTGGTTAACCACTTGTGAAGTTATTACATCCATTAGCAGAACTTGCAATCCTTAAGAAACCATCCAGCATGGCTAAGACTCCAAATAAAACATATTAAGAAATCAGAGCTTTTGCCATTGAGTACTTCATGGATTTATTTTTTTAAAAATTTGGCTTTTCGTAATGCAACTAACAATTCAGACAGATTGCCCAAGAATAGCTTTCTGAAGGCTCTCCTCTCCTAGCTGACTGCACAGTAAGATTAAGCAATTAGCTTAGATACATCCAACTTTTAGATGGCCAAGCTTACGTTAGAAGATTGCCACCACCAAGTGAATCCTTATAGTCCTATAGTGGTTGTTTTCCAGCTTTCCAACTTTTGAAGAGAAAGCTAACTTGTTACAAAGCATCTGAGGCTAAAACATTTAATTCCAGCCTGCCTTTAAAAGTCGGGCTTTTCAACAATTCAAAATTCTCTTATTCTGTTAGTTTGTTGGCAAACACTATCACAGGTGCTTTGCACATAGCCTCAAGTGCAATACTTGGGTGAAAAGCTGCATGAAGAAAGGGTATTACTAGGAGAAAAGTATCAGAGCATGAGAATTCACAAACCATGATCTTGTAGCTGATGCTACCTTGGCAACTGCCTGACTGGAAAAGTCACCACTTCTGCAACAGGTGCAACAGAAGCCTTGCAGAACAGAACATCTTGAGATATTTGTAACACACATAGATACCGTTTCTCATCTTCATTTGCTGATGACAGACTTGACATAGCTGAAAATTAAGGACTCTATAAACACAATGTCTTTAGCCCACTCGCAATATGGTTTTAACCCCCACACAGTCTGGGTTTCTCAAGCAGGGAACTGCACCAGCTGCCAGTTCTTCACAAGATAGCTGGCAAGGTAGCACAAACAAGGACTTGAGATGGGGAGTTGGCCACTGTTGAGAGTAGCTGTTGCTTTTTTATCTTGCATCCCTGGGACTGATATCTAAACCAACCACACAGCTGAGACTTGCATAAAGGAGGGATCTGCAGTTAAAGACCAAGATATGCTGTAAATTCCGTAATGATAATTAAGGACACGAATCCAAAGAGAGTATGGCTAGTCAGAATTTAGATACTGTGCAACATGTGAGAGGAAAAGTAACTTGATCTTTTCTTATTGGAAAGTTTAATGGTCATGCTCTTCACGGCATCCGTATTTTAAAAATAATTTAAAAGTACAACTAAAAAAAGAGGAGTGATCACTAAAGCTGCCAGCTATATTCCTATATCTACGGAAAAGGATACATTAGATCTACTCCAGAGTTACTGCTACTTACTTCATACTTGAGATCTCCATAGGAGTATCATGAAAAGCCTTTAATGTTACACAGGAACAAGTCAAAGATTTACCTGACAAAAGCACGACGTAAGAGATTAAACATAATTCATAGTGACTATCAATCAAATCTGAAAATTCTTGGACAAGGGAGAACTTAACCATTTGGAAACTAAACATTTAGGGAAGTTACAAGTGTTGCATCATTCCATGCAATACATCTCACTGGAGACAGGAGAAACTGCTCTTCAAGCTTCTTTACAATAATACAAACTTCATTTACTAACATAAATCTGTTTATCTGGAAAATACTAAGACAAAGTCCAGAGCTTACCTGTCTGTATAAGACAAGGTAAGTTTCATTCAGCTCAGAAGAGAAAAGAAAATAAGAATTTAAAGTCACGAGCCACAATTAGTGAACACAAGCGCTTTGCAGTCAACCTGTAGTTTGAGATTTACTTGCCCAAACTAGTAAGTTTACAAAATACACATTTCACGGGAGACAATAATGATTCATAGGTGATTCACAAGTAAAGAAACGCCGATGTTTGCCAAATTTTTGCCTTGACAATACAAAAAACGCCCTCAAACCAATACTGTGAAGTTGTTCTAAGGATAATTCTCAGTGAAAGGCACAACTCGGTGTGGGAAGAAGGGAGCTGTAAAGCATTGCCTGATCCAGCCAAGCAGTCGAGCATTTTTTTAACTGCTCTCTGAAAAACTGAAGTCTCAAAAAGGACTAAACTATAGGAAAAACATAGAAAAGTTGAGTCCAGTTACAGCCAATTAGCCAACAACACAAGTAACGAAAATCAACAGAGAAAAGTAGAGCTGCCGTACAGAAAGGACAGTTAACACAGAAACCAGGCAGATGCCCAGGGAAGGGTCGTTTGCCAACATAAAAATCCACTTCGCGTAGAAAATCTGCAGTTTGAGCTTTTTTAACCTATAATTTACATCATGTATTCAAAAGAGACGACAGAAAGACGAGTAGCGATTTTTCTTTGCCTTGCAACATCTTAACCGCAGAAAAACATCTCCAAAGCGGCACAATTCAGTGGACTCCGGGGGGGAGGGGGGGGGAGTGTGTAAATCCCAAACACGAGTAACAGCACAGAGCAGCTGAGGAAGGGGTAGGGGGACACGAGCAGCTTCCACAGGCTGCTGTTAACGGCTCATTAACCCTCGACAAGCCGCCGGTCCTGGCGGAGGAAGGCGGCGAGGAGAGCGCTCACTCGGGAGGCGGCGGCGGCGGGTTGCTAGGCTGCCGGCCATAAACAGCCCTCGCCGTAAACAGCCAGGAAGGAGGGTGTGAGGAGCAAGGGCGGGCAGGTTGAAACACGGTCCGGACGGCCACGGTGGGAGCGGGGCCGTAAGCCCCGGCCGGGGAAAGGGGCTGCAACACTCCAGCCCCCCGCCAAGGCGCGCAGCTGCGGACGGCCCCTCCTCACAGCCGCGCCGAGGAGAGGGGAGGGCAGCGGCCGCGGCTCCGCCACCGGCACCACCTGCCTCCGCTTTAAGTTCCCGCGGCTCCGGCTC